>CM053626.1:240285641-240307202 GCA_028646595.1 Phalanger gymnotis | reverse complement strand
GGAGGAATGAGTAAATCTTGCTCTCATCAGATTTGACCTGAGGAGGGAATACCATACACACTCAATTGGATATCTTACCCCACAGGAAAGAAGGAGGAAGAAGATAAAAAAGGGGGGGCAATAGAAGGGAGGGTAGACAGGGGGAGGAGGTATTTAAAAAGAAAAACACTTTCGAAAAGGGACAGGGTCAAGGGAGAAAATTCAATAAAGGGGGATAGGTTAGGAAGGAGCAAAACATAGTTAATCTTTCACAACATGAGTAGTGTGGAAGGGTTTTACATAATGATACGTATGTGGCTTATGTTGAATTGCTTGCATTCTTGGGGAGGGAAGAGGGGAGAGAATTTGGAACTCAAAGTTTTAAAAAGACGTTAAAAAAAAAAAGCAAAAAAGTTTTTGCACGCAACTAGGAAATAAGATACGCAGGCAATGGGGCATAGAAATTTGTCTTGCCCTACAAGAGAAGCAGGGAAAGAGGGATGGAAGGGGAGTGGGGTGACAGAAGGGAGGGCTGACGAGAATGAGGCAACCAGAATATACGCCATCGTGGAATGTGTGGGAGGGTAGAAACAGGGAGAAAATTCGTAATTCAAACTCTTGTGAAAATCAATGCTGAAAACTAAATATGTTAAATAAAATAAATTAATTCCCTTTCCTTAAAAAAAAAAAAAAGAATGGAGAAAGAGTCCCATGTAGAAAGGTTGAAACATTTGGAAACAACAGAGGGAGGAAATTCCTGACAAGATTTCAGTTGCTAGTCATCTTCAGGGGAGCCCTAGTTCCTGGGGCAATCAGGAATTCCCATTATCCTCCCAGCAAGGGGGTAGGACGATGTCTAGTTAAAGGAGAGATGTCTGCTTTGACCAAGGTCCAAGTTCTGTAATCAAAGTGTATTGGAAAGACTCATCAAATAGAGCATGGGTTCTCCTGAGCAACCCTGCTGTAGAATATTGGAATAGGAGGTTGGTAATGTGGTCATGTGGTATGAGCAAGTAAACATATAGATAGACCTGTTTACCATAAAATATAAGAAAACCTAGATAAAGGCCTGAAGTACAGTGGAAAAATATTGACAAGAATCACATAGGATGACATGGGCTTTATGATTGACATTGGTACAGGGGATATCCACACCTAGAAAGTCACGAACCCATTGAAATATTCCATAATTGTTCAATTACTATTGATAATGAATAGCCTAATGTTAACATACAAGTTAAATTCCAACATACCTTTTATACTTTGAAAACCACGTAATTCATCCTAATAGTGATTTTCATTTTTAATATCAGCAGATTTTGACTTGGGAAAAAATGGTAGCTAGAATTTTTTTTTAAATGCACCCAAGTACAGTTTTCTAGTTGTAATTGCCTTTTATTATTAATTAAAATGGGGGGATTGCCTAATCTGCAGGGGTGTGGTGCAGTTGTTCAATGCTGTTCGAAAGCACCAGAAGATTGTTGATGAAAAAATGAAAGAAGTTGGAGGTTCTGTGAGAAAACGTGCAAAGTTGATGTCGACTGTCACCAAGAAAGATTTCATTAATGTTCTCAGAGGAGTGGATGAAAGCAAAGACAGCAGGAGTCCCACAGGCCAGAATCCAAAAGACAAACAGGTAAGAGCTTGCTTTCTAAGGTGGATGCTTTTGTACTAATGGATAAGATTTACCCCTCTGTATTGTGGCACTCATAATAAGTACATGTGGCCCAAGGACATTAGTGCAGTAATAAATATGAGAACTTCAATAACATTGGAAAATGTAACCTTAATTATCATTCATAATACTGAAACAGTCATGCTTAGTAGACAGTAGGGAAGAATATGAAACGTACATTATGGTATCAAATTTTTAAAGCCTCTCCTTGCTCTTTATGCCTGTCAGTGTAAATTCATGATGCTTATACTAGCAATTATTACTGATAAGCAGAAACCGTACAGGATGACATTCCTCATTTTTAGAATTTTTTGGATTTCTGGTTCCACACTAATTCGTATGCACTTTCATTGGTTTTTTAGGGAAATTCATCTGTATACTGTCAGTCAGAAGTAGGTGGTGTGTAGAAGTAGCTGCAACATTTTTCTGATTTCAGATTCATGAATTACAGGGCAACTTAGTTTCTCATTGCTTTTTATTTTTAAAACCAGATAACATTGTAGACTCATGCATTTTGCTCATTTGGGCATACAGAAGCAGATACACAGTAGTGCCTCATTTTTTAGTATCTTAGGAAATAACTTGATAGAAAAATAAAAGGAGTTGTGTTCTTGGAGATCATGATGATAAGTCGTCCTATGTTGTTCATCACTTAGTTTATAGGTTAAGGTGTTTTCATAGATTTTAGACGGAGGGAAAAGTGTTACAAGTTTTTATCGATTTACCTTAGTCACAAACTGGGTTCTGCAAGCTTGTTGGAGCAAAGGCATATAATACATATAATTTTGATTATTCTAAAAGTAGTTTCCTTTCTGAGTTATATGAAATGAGCGCTTCAGATACATGTTCCTATCTGAGAAGCTGTACTGTTAAAAAATACATTTTAAATACATATTTGCATTTTTATTCTGACTTTGATGTGCTTGGTAGTAGTAGAACAGTTCTTTTGTCACTTATCCACTGCTATGAGCTAAGTGCTTTCTAATGCCAGTGAGAAACACTTTAATCAGTCAGGACACTGTCATGTGTTTTTTGTTTATGTTTTGATGGAGCATGCTGAAACACTCTGTGGCACAAAGAGCATTTAGGAATTTCATGCAAGCATAGTGTTGAAGTGTTTTTTAAAGTTCATTGATTGAGTTACCATTTGACTTAATTTTTGGCAAGCATTTCTCAACTTTTAAAGTCTGTCGATCTTTTTAATTTCGAAAGAACAAAATTGTATGTTTACATAATAGAGGTGCCCATCAGTACTGTTATTGTGAAGTGACTGTCAACGCTAATTATAGACGTCACATTTGGGAATTTATACAATTCATTACTCAAAATTGCAACAGACTGAAGATTTGCCAGTGATATTTTTATTGAAAGAAGTAAAAAAAAAATCATTTAGATTTGTACAGAAAGGAGGGAACAAGGAGATGGGATTTCTAAATGTTGGACTTTTCTTTCCCTTATTTAAAAATAATTTAGAAACCTTTGTTCCTGCTTTGATATTTGGGTGTTTTTTTTTAAGGATATAAAATTTAGATTTGCCTCTAGCAGATGTTTTGTGTTCCACCATACCATTGACATTATTTTAACTTACTTCCTATTGCGCCTGCCCCATGTTCTCTCTCCAAGTTATCACAAGTATGGTATGGTATAGTATGGTTTGGTTTGATCTCAAGGATCAGGACAAAATTGAGATGAAGGCATATTGACCTTGTGCTAAGGGTCATCTGTTTCCAGTTTTTCCCTCATTTCTTCGTCAAATACTTTTATTCTGATATAATATCCATAAAGTAGAAACTAAATTCATTTTTGCTGGTTTTACATGTGTTTTTATATCTTATTTAAAAAATAGTATAGTATTTTTGTGACAGTATCACAGAATTCATTGAAGGAGTTTCCTCACCAAGAATTCTCTGTACCAATGCAATTGTTGGTGCTTACCCCCTTCCAATTTCATCTATTCCTCCTGCTCCTATTTAAAAAAAAAAAAAGTTTAGTACAGTCATTGTGAAGAATGAGCTTCAGGAGTTCATAAAGTTTAGAAGAGAAGGGTTGTTCAGCCTTGTAGATCATAGAATCATAAATTTAGAACTGGAAGGAACTGGGGATGTCATAGGTTCCAACTCTCATTTTAAAGAAAAGGAAACTGAAGCTCAGACATGAAATGATTTGACCAGGGTCACAAAGCTATTAAGTGGCCAAGATGGAATTTGAATCCAGGTCTGTCAGATACCGAATCTAGCAGTTTGTCCATCACACCAATAAGTTAGGGCCCAGTTGAAGTTGTATATCAAGATCTTGTCATAGGCAAAATTGACCTATTTTTTTTCCACTAACAGTCAAAAGCTGTTTAGCAATAGAAACATTGAATAGTATAGGCATGGGAATTTGACTTTTGAACTATGCAAAAAGCGTGCGAGTAGAGAGAGGAAACGTGGAAGGGAGTCTTATCAAGGGCAAAGAACTTCAGGGTAATGGTCAGTGAATGTTCAAATGGCTGACCACTTTATTTCAAGTCCAAGATGATAATGTAAGCTGTTTGGGAATAGAGAGATGGGTTGGGAGAATGGGAGGTGGACCGTGAGATTGAAAGGTTAACAGTAGGAAATGGTGATCAGAGAGTGGAATTAGGGGTTAGAAATTGTAGGACAGATGAGGGCAACTTTTAGGAAGAAAAGGATGCGTAAATATAAGGAAATGGATCTTTAACTCTGGTCCAGGAAAGAGAATGAACCAACTTTATGAATCCTCCCCGGAGCCTTCTCTTTCCTGTATTTTACTTTGTAAACCTCATTAATGCTTATCGGCTCACCTTACCACTGGGAGCATAATAACCTCAATACCTTCATCTCCCTGCCGCCATTACTCATAAAGAAATACTACAGTGGGAGACTCTTGTTATGACAGGACTGCAACTGCAATGAGATGCTGGGTTGGGGTTATAGTACAGGTCAATTAAGGATGCATATAGAGAGTGATCTGGGACCACTTCCCCAATAATTCTAGAAATCTGAATTGCTGTTGTTGCTTTATATTGTGCAAAACACTTTCCTTAGAGTAACTCTGTGTGGTATGTAGTGAAAGTATGATCTTCTCCATTTTACAGATACGCTACCTGAGGCTCACAGAAGTTAGGTGAGGTTAGCTGTGAAAGGCTGGGTTTCAAGTCCAATTCCTGTGCTCTTTGCATTATACTGCAGTGCCTGTTTTGGGGCATCTGTAGATAATAGATGATAATAGATTATGCACAATTTTCTAGATTTGCCCTAGTACAATAGCTAATGTGATATAATTACCTATTGTAATTGTATGTGATAGTAACTATCATTACCCAGGCAGTTTTCGTATTAAATTCATTTTTGGCATGAAGAGGTTATTCTGTGTTGTTTCGCTGAGAGGGAGTACTTTGAAATGTGTTGCTCACCACTCAGGTTACCTTTCTTACAGTCCTGGTCGGGGTATTTCAATCTTCATGAAATATCTGGGAAGTATGATACCCAGATGCAACTGGCAATAGAAAAACTGGTGTGCTCACCTGGTGGCAATCCTCTGATTGGTTAGTATAAAAACCCTTAGATAAGGGTTACAGTTTCATGCCTTTTCCTTGTCTGTCTGGGCTGCCCAAATTCCACGGAGCACCAGGCAAGAAGAATGACGTGGCTGCTCACGCTGCTTAGATGAGCTGGGGCTCACTATCTTCAACCTTTGGATGAGATACGGTCTTACTATTCATTGCCTTGTGTTTCATGGATGTCACATCTACCCTGCTGCTCTGCCCTTAGACTTCTAAGCAATCCCATTTGAACTTCCATTGGCACCCAAAAGATCCCTGGGCTTTGCCATCTGCCCTACTAGTGCATCTTTAGGATTTCTGGACCTTGCTGTCCACGCTGCAGTTGAACTCTTATGTGTTATCTCCTCCTCTGAAAGCAAGGACTGTGATTTTTTTCTACTTCTCTCCTCAGTATTTAGGAGAATGCTTTGCACATAGAAAGTATTTTTAATAAATGCTTTGATATTCATTCATTAACTTTACATCCATTCATTATGAATCATTCCATACTTCTCTGTAGTCATCACAGTAATGATTTCTTATAACAGTAATATTGCAATATATTAGTGCAGTACAATTTATTTAGCCATTCCAAGATCTATGGGCAAACACTATCTACTTTGTTTCCCATTCTTTGCTGCTATAAAAAGTGCTGCTATAAATATTTTGATGTATATGGGTCCTTTTTTCTGTTACTTTTGGTGTAATATGTCTAACATTAGAATCTATGGATTATAGGGTAAAGACATTTTAGTTTCTTCTTCGCGTAATTCCAAATTACCTTTCAAAGTATTTGGACCAGTTTACAGCTCCATCAACAGCACGTTATTGTGCCTCTTTTTCTACAGTCTCCAACATGTATTATTCCTATCTTGTCATCTTTGCGTATTTTCTGAGGTAAAACTGCATAGTTGTGGTGATCTGCATTTCTCTTATTCATAGTGACTTTGAGGATTCTTTCATATGGTTGTTAATAGTTGAGAACTTTTTTTTCACATCCTTTGAGTTTTTATCTGTGAGGGAATGGCCAAGACTGGTTTTGTTACTTATCACACATATTTTACTCTTTTTGAATGTGTTCCTGGGCCTTTAGGTTATATGTATTTGTGTAATATATTTGGTTTTGGTCGCTTCAGTTTTATTTTATTGTACTTGCTACTACAACAAAAGGAAGAGTTTCTATTAAATATTTGCTTGTTTCATTTGAAATCAGAGACCCTTTGCAAATTTTTGGGATCCAGATGGGAGTAATTACTTTTCTGGGAATGTGCCAAAAGCTTTTTATTTCATAAAATTAGCTGTTTATCTAGATATTTCTTAATCCTCCTGAGAGACTGGGATAGTGTGTGTGTGTGTGTGTGTGTGTGTGTGTGTGTGTGTTTGTCTTTTCCATACTACTGTATGAAGATATTTCTGCAATGTCATAAGAGTAATAATGAAAGTACTATTTGGAAGAGTAGTAGCTAAACATTAGAATATGGATTTTCCCTTTTAGCTTTCAGATACTGGTAAGTTACTTATCGGGAGCAATAAGTGAGATACCTGTGGGAAAAATCCTTTGATTTGGACGTAGAAAATTGGTTGCTAATTGTGTGGCTCTAGGCAAATCACTTACATGAGAGAATTGAACTAGATAGCTTCTAGGGTTTCTTCAGAATCTAAATCTTTGGTCCAGTGATTGATAATGACTAAAAAACATTTACTTCCATTTTCTCATGCATAAAATTGCAAGCAAAGTATAAGATAGGAAATAATTTTTTGTTGGTGTCTGTAGTTAAATTGCCATCAGGCTAATCTTCAAGAAAATGTCTTGGTAGATTTTTATTTTGTTCCATTTGATATTTACTCATAAATAAGCACTGTATTTTGGGGCATTTGGGTATGGTGGAGGGTGTGGAATGCCATCCATCTACTGAAACGATATTTTTGTCAATTTTTTAAAAATTTATTTTTAGTTTTCAACCTTCACTTTGATAAGATTTTGAGTTCCAAAATTTCTCCCCATCTCTCCCCTCCCCTCATCCCAAGACAGTGTGCATTCTGATTACCTCTTCCCCCAGTCTGCCCTCCCTTCTATCAACCCCCAACCCCTTTTCTCTTATTCCCTTCCCTTCTATTTTCCTGTAGGGCAAGGTAGATTTCTATAACCTATTGCCTGCATAGCTTACTTCCCAGTTGCACGTAAAAACAATTTTTAATGTTCGTTTTTAAAACCTTGAGTTCCACATTCTTTCCCTTTCTCCCTCCCCACCCACCCTTATTGAGAAAGCAGGCAATTCAATATAGGTTATATGTGAGTAGTCATAAAAAACACTTCATCTATCGAAACAATTGGAAAGATTTATACAAAAGATGGTCAGTTTTTAAACGTAACTAAGTCGATAGGCATGGAACAGTTCATAAACTGTTTTGGGAACAAGAAACTAAGGGGTAAAATAAATAGACAGTCAGAGAAAAATTACCCCAAATCTCAAGATACTAGTTTGACTTTCACTTAAATTATTATTGGAAAAAATGGTTTGTTATGTTAATTTTGACAGGTCTTTTCCATTTTTCATTTGTTTGTTGTCCTCCTAGTATCATCCTTAAATGTACTTGGGATTATCTAGGCCTAATTGGGTTCCTGATTAGAGGATATCAGAGTTGAAAGGAACTTCATATATTATATTATCTAGACCACGGGTTGATTGAGGCCAGTGAGCAAAGAATGGCTTTTAGGTTTAAAAAAAAAAACAAAAAACCAAGATTTATTGTATTTAAAAATGCAAAAATCATTACCTGGAAGGCCACATTTGGCCCTTGGGCTGTTGTTTGCTGACCCCTGATCTAGACCAATGAGTCTTAACAGCAATCCCATCTCCAGCATCCCTAGCAAACTGTCATCAAGCCTCAGTTTGAAGACCTGCAGTGAAAGAGAACAGCATCCTGAAGAAGCCCATTCTACTCAGGACAAGCCTTCACCATCACTTCTTGCAATGAGATACTACTCATAATCTTATAGCATACCTGTCCATGATATTTTATAAATGAATTTATATTTGAAACCATCATTGATCTTGGCTGACAAATTTGTCAAGGCCAAGGAGGCTTTTGGCCTCCTGTTTGTGGTTATTTCTTTGCTTCATTTAAATTTAGGAAATTATAATAGTTTATGATGTTTTATCTAGTTTTTCCATTGTGTTTACATCTATAAATAACCACAAAATATTACAGAACTAAAGGAATGACTCCAGCATATTAAAATTACCCAATATGGTTTATTATTGATAATAAACATAGATATCTATATATGTATGTGTATACATCCCTATATATACAGTTTTTTCTTTATTTAAAATATTCTTTGTAGTATTTTGAGTGACCATTGTTGCCATTAGTCAGCTTCAAACTCTCAAAATATTAATAGTCATTGATTCCTTTTTACCTGTTAAGGAACTCATACCAAAGTCATCAGATAATGATAAAATATCTTATTTCTCCTCAGAATTAGTCACTTTCCTTAGTTCTCTCTTCAGTAAACATAGGAAAGTCTTTCCAAAATACATTATACTATAAGCTTCTCAAAGGCAAATGCCTTTGAAGTTCTCTTTATAATGTTATACAATACAGTGCAACAATTTACAGGAATTTAGCAGCTAGACCAAACTACTGCCACCAACTCAAATTACAACCTCTGCTTAGATCCTAGTGTAGATATCCTAGGACCCCGTGTCCTCAACCCTAGGAATACCAGTGCTTCCAGACTACCAGCCTTCTTAGCAGCCTCACCCATGCAGTCGTCATAAAGAGGAAGAAGTCCACCATCCCTGCCACCGCTCACAACTGCTAATGACTCTTTGCGAAATCTAGGAGCCTCAGACTGCACCGTTTCCAACATGGTTTGGAAGCTAGTGTTCAGGGAAGTGATCCCTGTAGAGGTGTAGCCTGTCACCTGTTTCTATAGGTACTACATCTCCATGTGATAGAGAGGATTTCCTTTCAGGTTGGACTTTTTAGCTTCTGTCATTCTCCCAACTTTGAGATAATATGATTCTTTTTTGTGACAGTCAGGGAAATGTGTTAACTTTTTGGTGCTTTCAGAGTTCAGTTTTCATTATCTGGCAAGATATACTTGTCCAGAATATATCATTCCTTGGTAATTATAAGTAAATGAAGGTGTGGTATATGTTAGAATCTGCTGATTAGGTCTTATCATTAATGATTTACCACTTTAAGGTGCTGAAAAATGTACATTGTGTTTCTTTAATTCATTTTTCCTAATATGTTAGTATTTTTAGTCTTATATCTTGGTCAACAAAACAATATTTCCTTGTCTACACTTGCCTTATTTGCTCTTTCTTTAGAGATCTGAATTATCTGATTTGAGTGCAAGCTAACACCAGTACACTATTTTTAACTGCAGGATTTTCCAGAAATGTACGTTGAGTTTTTAAAACTATCATTAGGTCACACAGGGAATAATCATCAGAGTCAAGATCTGAACCCTGGTCCTTTGATTCCAGAGCTAGTTCACTTTACGCTTTGTTTTTCTTTTTAAAGTTTTTTTTTTTGTTTTGGTCAGCCAAGATCCAACTGCTTACCCTCCCAGCCTTCTCCCAGTTGAGAATGGGGAAAGTGTCTCCTGAGTCCTTCACCTCTCTCTCCCGAGATATTTCCTCATGAGTGGTTAGTTATTATGTTGATCGTAGTTCAGCACAGTAGTATTCCATCACATTGATATACCATGACTTACTTAGCCATTCCCCAGTTTATTGGCACTCCCTCAGATTCCCATCTTTTCCCATCTCAAAAAGAGTTATAAATATTTTTTGTTTATCTTTAGAGTTTGTTTTGCTTAGTATTCAGCCCCTTCCTTAATCTACCTTTCCTCTAATTCTCCCTGCCTTCCCCTTTTCTCTCCTCTTTTCCTGTTAAGTAAATGGTTTTTGTACATGTGTGCACATGTGCAACATGTTCTTTCTTTTGACCAGTTCAGATGAGTGAGGTTTCATTTGTCAGCTACTTCCTGTCACCTCCTCCTCGTTTGTATAGATATTTACTGGTTTACTCTGATTATGTGAGATAATTTTCCCTAATCTTCCTTTCCCTTCTCCCTCTAGCATATTTCTCTTCCTTGTTCTTTTCATTCTTTCCTTAAGGTCATTGAAACATAACAGAATTGAATTCCGTGAAACTTGATGATAGGAGTCAAAGGGGACACATGTATCATCTCCCCATATTTTAATATAAACAGTTTATAATGACAGCTGCTAAATCGTGTGTGATCTTTACTGTGACTCCTCAGTGCTTTCTTTCTGGCTGCTTGAAGTATTTTTTTCTTTTACCTAGAAGCTCTCGATTTTGATTATGATGTTCATAAGAAGTTTCATTCAGCAGTTTCTTTCAGGAGGTAGCCAGTAGATTCTTTCTGTTTCCATTTTGCCCTATGGTTCTAAGAGATCTTGGCCGTTTTCTTTTAAGATTTCTTCAGTTAGGATATCTAGGCCCTTTTTTGGTCATAATGTTCAGATATCCAAATGATTCTTACTTTTTTTTTTATCCTTGATCTGTTTTTTTAAGTCACTTGTTTTTGCTATGAGATACTTGGCATTTTCTTCCATTTTTTAAATCTTTTTGATTTTGTTTTAATATTTCATGTTGCCTCATGGAATGCAGGGTTTCTATTTGGTCCATTCTAAATTTCAGAGAGTTTATTGCTTGGGAAAGGTTTTGAACTTCTTGTGCCAAGCTGTTAATTTCCCTTCCAATCCTTTCTTCCATAACTCTCATTTCTTTTCCAGTTTTTTCCCTCAAGCATTCTAATCCCATTTATAAAAATATTTTAGAACATTTTTTTTAAACTCTTGCTTCATATCTTCCAGGAATCCTGAGTTTGTGCCCATTCCATGTTTTTCTCTGAGGACCTTGCTTGTATATGTTTTAAAGTCATTCTCTTCTTCTGCATTTGTGTCTTGAGACTCACTGTTACCATGATAGCTCATTTTGATGGAGTTCTTTTTTTGTTTGCCCATTTTTCTAGTACATTTACTAATTTTGGACTTGATGTTAAGGCTAGGCCCTGTGGAACTTTCAGAGGGAAGGTCTGGGATGTTTTTGTTCCTACTTTCTTGTGGTATTGAATATTAAGTTATTCCTGAATCTTAGGGATAGACTGGGGACTTGCAAACTTTTAGTACTCTTGTAGGAGTCTGATTCAGGGCAGAGTCTGATTCAGGGCAAAGTCTGATTGCTGTTCCCCTGGTCTGAACTCTGTAAGTTCCTGACTTGGGTTTGAGTCTTTGTATTCATCAAGTTTTGATAGACTCTACCTCTTATCAGCCAGCTGGAAAACTGTTGATTCCAAGTGGCAGAATTGCAGGCTCCCCCTTTGGTTTGGATTTCCTGCCTTGGCCATTCCTCTGTTGGCTGGTCTAGATGCTGGAAGCGAGATCTTGCTGTAAGCTTGGAATCTGAGCCACACCACTGCTACTGCTGGCTTCTGAACTTTCTCTGTTTTTCAGTACGTTGCCTAGGACCTCCCTACCTCAGAAAGGCAAGACCACAGTTCTGTTTTTCTTTCCCTGAATCTACTCAGAATTGGGTAGTAGGCAGCAAAGCTGCCAGTTGGTACCTGTCACCATTGTAGTTCCTGAGTATGGGTCTGGAGGTGCCCTCAGACCTTCTTTTGTTCTTGTTTCCAGCCTTTCCCAAGCGTCTCAAGTTCTCCATGGGTCAGGTGCTCCTACCCCTACCCTCTTCCCAGCTTTTGCAGACCTCTCCCTCTTTCTCTGCCAGCCTCGGCCAAAGGACTTGCTGTGACTTTTTCTGAATTTCTTCATCAGGATCGATCTAGTGCATTTGATAGATCTGTTGGGGAGAGTTGTGAACTGAAGCTCAGCTGCATTGCTTCCTTCTACTCTACCATCTTGGCTCTTTCTACTTTTTGCATTATGCTTTCCCCCAACCCCAAATCTTTAATGAAGAAAGAGTACCTGGATTCCCAGTGACAATAAACAAACATCATTGAAGAGAGCTGGTGACTTGAAAACTACAAGTGATCAAAGAAAAAATGTTTATTAAAGAAATATGGTCATACCCTGCATGAAGGTTCCTGAGAACATCACTATCCTATTGCATATCAGTTCATTTTAAACAGACTCCTGCCTTATCTCTGTGAAAACCTGCATAGGCATTCCCCAGGCCTTTTAGTACTTAGGGCTCTTGCTTGGCTTTGTTCATCATTCACTCCATCCTCCCTTTGCCTAGGACTTCCCTAGTTCCTGTTCCCTCTAGTTCTGAGCCTGTCCACTGAGACTTTGCTCCACTTATTTCAGTCTTATTCCTTCTCAGATGCTCCTGTCATCTCAGGGCTGCCCTAATTTCTATGTTCGTTTCAGTCCCTTTGGGTCAGAACTCCCAATTTCTGACTTCATTTCAGTTTGGTTTTTGTTGTCCTTTGGCCCTTCGTTGCCTTGGTAATACTCCCTACTGGTTCACTTAGATACCTGAACAATATTTCTTTCCACTTACACCAAATATATTTCCTCCTTATAAAATTGTTCCTGTTATTAACTGTCCCCTATCTAAGGAGGTGTGTTTGTTCTTTTTTTTGTCAACCTAATTAACCACAGTGGTTGGGACATGGCTGTATATTAGATTTTTATGCTTCCGATAATGTTCATTTTCTTCTAGATTCTTTTAGAACCTAAGTCAGCCAAAACTTATGGTATTACATTACACTTAAGTATGGTCTGGTCTAATAGTGTAGGATGGAGGAAATATGGCATGTTACAGTTCTGTGATGCCAAACTAACTGATAAGCCTTTATTTCCCATAATGGCCTAAAAATGGGGATACCTTATACATATGTTCCTGGATAGTTCCTCAGCATAAACAAAATTTATTAACTGGGAGGTATTTGAATGCTGTTCCCAAACTACCTATGCATGTGGCCATAAGATTAATGTAGTATTTTCTTCATAACTCAAGGAGCTTAGCCGTGCAATTGGGGTCGCTATAATACAAATGAAAAAGAGAATCAGCTAAGTTGTGTACAGCATTGGTAAAGTGCTTCAAATGCATTTAAAAAGTACTTTATAACAACCTTGTGAGGTTGGTAATAAATAAATTCATTTTTTCATAGGAGGCTCAGAGATTGTTATTTACCCATTATCAAATAGCTCTGTCAGAGCCAAAATTCAAACCTTGGTCTCTTAATTCCAAGTCAGGCACTCTTTCCTCTACCTAATTAGTAAGGAATTGTCAAAGCTCAAATGAAAAAATCAGATGTGGCCCCGAGGCCAACTGTTTTTTTCTCCTATACCATACTGACATTGAATGTCACTTTGAAATAGAATTAGAGGGAAAGGGAAACGAAATTGCCTTTTTTTAAAAGGTGAAAGGATTATAAACACATTAAATATGACTTAGAAGCCACTCTATAAATATCTAGACTCTGGAGATATTTGGGGATTTAGTTGTCCTAATCCAATTTGTAAGGATTAGAATGGAAAATCAAAATTGTCTTTGGTGGGAGGTTAGATTTATTTAGGGCTAAAAAGAATACATTGATGTCTTCCACCCTCTATTACAGTTTTACTGTCTATTTCTCCCTATAACTCATCTTTAAGTCGTTATATTCTGTGCCATGTAGTGCATATATTAATATATTCATAACAATGCATAATATTGATATTCATTCTTATATAGTACCTTTTAAAAGTAATATTTTATCTTTTTCTCCAGTTACACGTAAAGATAATTTTTTACATTCATTTAAAAAAAATTGAGTTCTGAATTTTCTCACTCCATCCCTCACCTCTTCCTTCCCTGAGATAGTAAGCAATTTGATATAGGTTATACATGTTCAGTCACGCAAAACATCATGTGGTACCTTTTGATAAAATGTAATTAAAAAATGTAATCTTCCTGTTTATTGTCTGAAATCATGATTATTATCCCTTCCTTTTTAATTTCAGCTGAAATATAATAGATATTTCTCTAACCGTCATAACTGAGTCTTTATGTTTCAAGTGTGTTTGTAGTAAGCAACATATTGTTGACTTCTGCTTTCTAATCTACTTTGCTATCCTCTTCAGTTTATGGATGAGTGAGTTGTGAAGAAGTGATGGAATTAGGCATCAGTAACTTATTTCAAGAAGTTTGGACATGAAAGGGAGAAAAAAAGATGTGATATTAGGTAGATAAAATAGAAGAATTGTTATCTTCTCTGAACAAAAAAAAGAAATTGACGTGAACTGAATATGTTTATAAACACATAAAGAATAGACATTGAAAAGAAGCATTTTGAAGCTTTTCAGTAGAGGGTTTGATTATTGGAGGAGATGGAGTAGGAGATGAGATCAGAGTCAAAGATAGAAGGAATAGCCTTAGCAAAGAATGATACTTCCTCTTCTGAGACACAGGTAAGAAAGGTAATGATTCTGAAAAATCTTATGGAGTGGAGGAAGGGGATTTTGACCCTACCTTTTGGATGGCCTCAACTTCAGTGACAAAAGTTGGTACTGAATGGTATCCTAGAGTCTGGGAGATAACCCAAATATACATCATGCAGAGCAGCAGGGTGGGGAAGGGGAGTTGCCAAGAAACAAGATTTGTCTAGCATAAATTGCTAAATCTTTGCTTTCATTGAGCCATAAAATGGAAGGAGCTATCTCAAGAGGTATTTCCCATTCATGAGAAGTCTTTTAAAGGAGACTTGGCAACCGCTTATTAGGGATGTTAAAGATGGGATTCTTTTGAACTACCAGATGTCCTCTGGTACTACTGGGTGCCCTCTGAGGTGCCTTCTGATTTTTGTTTCTCTATGTGCCCCAAGTATCATTAATGATCCTTTGTTTATATTCAGTAAACACATTTAACTCTAATAGAGAAAATCCTTCAGAAAAAAACCTTAATAAAATTAGAGATTCCCTTTAAGTGTGTGTATGTGTGTAAATTCTATGCTAATTTATATGTTTGACAGATTTGGATATTAAAATACTGGGTTCTCTCAAGATAGCATGCATTAATGCTTTCATTGCATCTTTTTTAGTACTCTCTCCTCAAATTATATTTATATGTGTAAATATTGTGTCCTCTTACTAAAATGCAAACTTCTTGGAAGTAAGGTATTTTTATTTTTTCGTCTCCAGTGCCTTGCATGATGCCTTACATGTAGGAGTTACACAATAAGGGTTTTTTGAATTGATTAGAGGAAGAGATATTTAATACCTCTTATTGTAGGGCAAGCATTGTATTAAATACTCGGGATACAAATTTAAAAAAAAAAACCAGTTCAGCTGCAGGGTAGAAGGAAAGCCTAAATGTCCTTAAAATATGCCAGCAAGTCACATGACAGTTATAACGGTAAGCTCTGGTAGACTTCCATTCACTGAAAGCCTTAAAGTTGTTGATTCCTAGTTTATTCAGGTGGTATGAATGGGGAATCTTAGGGGAGAGGCAAAGGGAAGACTGTCCCTGAATCCAGTTCTTCCTTCCTGGCTATCCTTACATATCACTGGACAAAAGAAGCATTCCTAAGAGGCTGATGGGGGATGTATTATCAGCATAACATCAAACTCAGCATCAGATTTAAGATCTACAGAGCATTTGTGGCATTTAAAGTTTTATTTGGCCTTGTATTTGATCTGGTTCAATTGAGTTGATGCCCTCTGAAAGTCAGCTTCAGAGAAGCTGAGCCTGTGAAAGGCATTAACTTATCTTAAGACCCATACAATGTTAACATGAATTGTGATCCTTTGAAGAAGGTAAAGAAAGGGCAACAGTAGAAATCAATTATTTTTCTTTTCAGTATCCACAATAAAAGAAACATGTTTTCAATAGTACTGAATTCTAAACAAGGTAGAGTTAGTTTCTTTTAAACGTAATGTTACGTTAAGAGCTCAAAGTCACAGAATTTTAGAACTGGAAGGGACTTCCAAGCCCCCGAGAGGTAGTGAGTTAGATAGCAGAGTAGCCATGACTATAATCCTGGTCTCCTGATTTGTAGTCCCAAGTAATTTCTACTTTACCATCTTAAGTCTATCTATACTTCTATTTTTAAGGTACTGCTAAAATTAATGTAATTTGGAGGTGTGTTTCTCATCCTGGCCTACCCTGTGGGGCCTCCCACCCCACCCCCACCCTGAGTATCATCTACTGAAGTCTTTTGTAGCTTTCTTGGTACCTTAGTCAACTTAAAATAGCATTTGGGAAGTTATACTAACAGTAAACAAAAAAATGAAGCCAGAATGGGCTTATTGCCCAGAAAGCCAGCTAAGTACAACAGGAGGGCAAAAATGAAAACTAGGTAGAGGGGAGAAAAGGACAGGAAAAAGGAGCTAAGGCTACTGGAAAACCAACACAGAGTACTCTTTGGTAGAAAAATTTTGTTGGTTATGCAATAAGAATAAGATTTTCATGTGGTATCAGTGAAATAAGAAAAGCGCCTCCCCCCACCATTAACATTCTCACATAATTTACATACACAACCCCCTACACATTTTAAACTAATGGGATTTTGTACTGTGTTGCTTACTTGTACTCATTGATATTTGTATTGTTGAATATAAGTGTAGTTCATGTCTATTTTTTTATGAGTGTGTGATTAATAAAGGGGGAGTACCGTATTTATATGGGGGTACCATATTCTCAGGAGGAGTTTTCAGAGCAGGCTTTGTATTTTGATGCCAGATTTGACAGTAGCTGTAAAGTACTTAGTAAAATCTTGTAAGGGGTACTAAAGCTGATTAAGAACCAGGTTTTTTTATTTTTTATATTTAGAGCAAACTGGATTATACCTTTAAAAATGAAAAGCATGAACATTTTTTTGTGGAGTGAAAACATGATGAAATTTACTCATGCTAATTGCTAAATATAGAAATGGATTTATTGCTTCTTGTCCAGTATTTAATTTTATTTTTCCATTCATAGCAAAAATGAATTTCTTTTTTCATGAAAGATTAATAAATTAAGCCCAAATTTGTGTTTTCAGTTTGCTTTGCCAAAATCAATGTGTATGAATGAAACCTTTTATACTACGAAGTAGAAAGAATATTGTTTTGGGTGTCATTCATGAACACTTTTTTTTTAAGAAGGGCATGTTTTCAGTAGATATAAACTGCTTGTATTATTCTAATTAAATATTTGTATGAAGCTAGAGGGGAGGGTATTATTTTGTGGTGCTGTAGCATCTGGCTTTCGTTTAAGTCCTGCCTGGGTTTGTTTTTCAGTTGGTGTTACAGCAGAGTCATATTGGTTGCTTGAGGTCAGTGAGAATCAGTGTAGTTTTGTTTGTTTGTTTGTTTTTAAATCAAAGCTCAAGCATAGTTCATTGGACCTGCTAAATTTTCACTATAACCTACATTTAGTTGTTAGGACAATTTCCCATCTGACAGAAGCAAATGCCAGTGTGGTCTAAAGTTCTAGTATTGTCACTTTTCGTAGAATTCCTAGGCTGGTAGTAAATCATATGATAATAATCTTAATTCTTTTAGGTCCTACTCTAAGACTTTATAATTTTCAGTGTTAGAATCAGTGGCTTGGGTCTAACTTTTCCTTTAAAAATGAGGAAGAGAGGGATAAAAGAAATTCTCACCAAATTTTAAAGTATTAAATGTTAAAGTAGCAAGATTTGGGGGGATTTTACTATATTGGTTTGTGTGAACCTTTTATGGTATAAGATATGCCGTGAACTTTCCAACATTTATTAGGGAAGGATTCTCCTTCCACCTATGTAGCCTTCTGTCTGTCCATGTTGTATCTTTTCCTAAACAAACTTTATTCTTTTGGGGAGTTATATTCTGGAAATATTGCTATAAGTCAAATTTGTTTTTTTTTCCCCATTGAAATTGATAGGATATTGCATTCCTGAACAAATGACTGAACTGATCAGTTTTTTTAAATCGAAATAACCCACAGACATGACGTTTAATTAACTAAATATATCTATCTAGTATATATAAATTAATTTAATCCAGGTGACTAACAATAATAGGATATACTTATATATAAAGTTTTTATCTTTGTGATTCTTGCCACATTCATTTTATTCTATCTTTATTATAAATGCCAAGTAAAATGAGTATTTACATATACTTCGTAGAACACAAAAAGAGCATTGTACATTAAATTGCAAAAATCTGAAATGTACAAATTGCTTTTCTTTTTAAGAATATAAGGTGAGCATTTAACTTTCATAGCTAACCTACTTTTGAAGGCTTCTTTCTGATTTTCCTTCTTTTCCTCTCTATTAAATAATGATGCTTTATGGTCCTCGTTTCTTTGGGGAGAATTTTTCCCCTCTTTTTCACATTCTTCACTTCCTTCTCCCTAGCTCTCAAATCATAAAAACCAAAACTAAACTCTTTTAACATATATGTAATTGAGCAAAACAAATTCCCACATTGTGGCCAAAAATATGTTGCATTCTGCTTCTACTTTTTTGTCAAGGGGCAAGTAGCAAGCTCCACCCATCTCTTCTAATGATAGTTGATCATACCATTGATTAGAGTTCTTCAGTCTTTCAGAGTTGTTTTTTCTTTATAATATTATTATATAAATGGTTCTCCTGATTCTACTCACTTCATTCTGTTTCAGTTCACACAGGTTTTTCCAAGTTTTTCTGAAACTTAATTTCATCCTTTCTTATTGTAGTATTTCATTAATTGTTGGGCCCTGTCTTAGTTTTCACTTCTACTACAAAAAGAACTTCTATAAATATTTTTGTACATATGGGTCCCTTCTTCCTTTTATTTCTTTGGAGTATAGATCTAATATTTAATAGATTTGGGGACATGGTTAGAAATTGTTTTCTACAATGGCTGAGTTTAATTCATAACTCCACTAATAATGCATTAGTGGCCTACTTCCCCTCTTTCCCTCCCAAAATTACCATTTTCCTTTTTTGTCATCTTTACCACTCTGATAAATGGGAGTTGGAAATGCAGGGTTGTCTATGTTCACATTTCTCTAATTCTTAGTGAATTGGTGCATTTTTAAAAATACGGTTATTGATAGCTTAGATTTCTTACATTCAAAACTTTTTGGTTATATCCTTTTTCTATCTGCCTTTTCAGTGATGATTCTTGTTCTTCTAAAATTGAACCAGTTCTGTATAAAGTCCTTAAAGTCCAGTTCCTTAAAGTGACTACAGTTCCTTTAAGTCTTCAGCTTTAATAACTTAAAACTGTATTGTCTTTTGAAACACCCTGCATATCTTCGATATGAGACCTTAATCAGAGAAAATGGCTGCTAAGATTTTTTCCTCTTGATTGTAGTTATCTGTTTCCTTTCTAATTTTAATTGCTCCCACTCCCCCCCCCCCACTCAATTTTTTAAATAATCAAATTTGTCCATTTTGTCTTCTGTGATTTGCATTTCCTTGTTTGGTTCTGAATTCTACCCAGAATTTATTTTTTTGCTCATCTGATTTGTTTATAATATTATTCTATGTCTAAGTCATGTATCCATTTGGGCTTTATCTTGGTATATGGTGTGAGATACTGGATTATAATTAAATTCTGTTAGATTTCCATTTTTCTCAGCATCTTTGTCAAATAGTCTTTACTCCAGTAGCCTTGGTCTTTAGATTTGTTGAACTCCTACTATGTATATTATATATCTTATATTATATATCTAGTCTCTTCTACTGATCAGCCTCACTATTTGATGACTAGCTATACTTTGAGATCTGATAATTCTAGATCCCTGTTCTTTCTCAACTTTTTTTTCATTATTTCTCTTGTGGTTCTTGATCTTTTGTTCCTCCAGATGAATTTTGTTGTTTTCCTTTGGTAATTTGATTGATATGATATTGATTAAATCAATTCGTTAGTATCGTTTTTATCACTTGGTATTTTCTGTAAAGAGTTGTTTGTGGTTGTATTTATATAGTTGCTTGATGTCTTAGTAGGTAGACTCCTAAGTACTTTATAAATTCTGTAGTTATTTTGAATGGGTTTTCTTGTCTTGTTGCCTGGTTTCATTGGTAACATACAAAAATGCCGGTGTTTTATCTCATTTTCCTCCTGTAACTTGGCTTATTGTTCCAGTTAATTTTAGTTGATCTTTCATAGTTTTTTGATAGAACATCATATAATCTGCAGAATAAAAAGCGATACTTTTGTTTCCTCCTTGCTCATATTTTTCCACTCAGTTTCTTGTTCTTGTCACTAAACTTGGTATTTCTAGGTGTGTATTAAAAAATAGTTCAATCCATAAGCACTATATGTAAAATGCTTCTCTTGTTTTTAGATGGATACTATCAGATTAAAGAAAAGTCTGCATTTCCATGCTTTCTAAGATGTTTGTTTTAGTAAAAAAAAAATAGAATTTTGTGAATTTAGTAAAAATTTAGTAAAAAATGAATTTTTTCAAAAGCCCTTTTTTAAGCAACTATATATTAGTTTTGTTACTAATAAAATCTTATTATGTTTATAGTTATTATGTTGAACCAGCTATGCATATGTTGTTGTAACCCCTTCTTGAGCATTTTGTTTTACTTTTTTTCAATGAGGGATTTGGGTCTATAATTTTCTTTTTCTATCCCTGGTTTAGGTATCAAGACAATTTATATACCTATACACACACGCAATGTGTGTGTGCGTGCACGCCTGCATACACACACACACACACATATACATATACATACATCATGGAAAGGGTTTGGAAGGGTCCACACTGTTTCCAAACAGTTTGTGTAATATTACAATTAATAGCTCTTTGAATATTTGATAAATTTTACTTGTAAATCCGTCAGATTTTCCCCTCATCCCTACTCCCCAAAATAATTTATTTCTTCTACATCTTCTTCATCTATGATTGTTGTTAGTTTTGTTACCAATATAATTGGGCAGAATAATTTCTGATAATTTTTTTTCTGTCTTCATTATATTATTTCTGCATTTCATTTTTGATATAAACAATTTGGTTTTCTTCTTTTGTACAACCGAGACTTTTATTTTTTTATTAAAGAAACGGCTGTTAGGTTTATTTATCAATTCATTTTTTTATTTTTATTTTTTTATTATTTAATCTATTTAGTAGCATTGATTTTCACAGGAGTTTGAATTACAAATTTTCTCCCCATTTCTACCTTCCCCCCCATTCCAAGATGGTGTATATTCTCGTTGTCCTGTTCCCCAGTCAGCCCTCCCTTTTGTCATCTCACTCGTCTCCCATCCCCTTTTCCCTTTATTTAGGGCAAGATAAATTTCTATGCCCCATTGCCTGTGTATCTTATTTTCTAGTTGCATGCAAAAACGTTTTTGTTTTTGAACATCTATTTTTTAAAACCGGAGTTCTCTCCCCCTTCCCTTCCCACCCACTCTCCCTAAGAAGTCAAGCAATTCAACATGGGCCACATGCGTATCATTATGTA
>CM053626.1:240260626-240285141 GCA_028646595.1 Phalanger gymnotis | reverse complement strand
CCCTGAACTAAGTGAATGATATTTGTGTGCTGAATTAAAGTAAGCTTGCCAACCCCTTAACCTTTCTTTCCTTATTAAGGCAGATCAAAAGAACCTGTGTTTTTGCGGCATGCTGGCAGCTTTCTGGGTGCTGGCTGTGGGTGGATCTTACACCCCCACAGAAGCTGCTAGCCAGATTGTGGAAACACCTATATTCTTAGAGAAACTACAAAGGAGTTTTTTACTTTTTTTTAGTATACTTCCACATAACCTAGAATCAAACTCAAATAGAAACAGATCTCGGGGGTGGGGGTGGGGGCTTATCTTGATCTGGAAAACCATAAATTAATATTATCTTTGTTGCCTTTTATTTTTATTCATTTTCTTAAACATTCCCCAATTGCATTTAATCTGATTCAGACCATAATTAGGTTTGTAGGCCACTTGCCACTTGCAGCAAGTTTGACACCTCTGGTCTAGAACATTGGGTTGAAATTAACAACATAAAATTTGATGGATAACTGAGATTTCATGGGCATACAGAATTTCTGAGTGACTTCCACTACCAGTGCAGCATTGAGATATTAAATGACTTGACTTGCCCAGGGTCATACAGCCAGTATCTATCAGAGACACAACTGGAATCTAAGTCTTTGGCTTTGAGGCCAGTTCTCTGTCCACTAAAGTTGTCTCTGAAATTTAATAAGGAAAGTCTTAGACTTGAGTATCAAAAAAAAAAAAAATCTTCCTAAGCATAAGGTAAAGGGAACATGTTTAAAGAGGAAAAAAAATAAAATCTGGTATTTTATCTCAAAGATAAAATATTTTAAAATGTAGTCTGCAGATTCAGTATGAGTTAATGTAGTGATACAGCAATCCAATAAAAATTTAAGATTTGGGGTTGCATTAAGAGAAGTATAGCTTGCAGAAATGAGGATTTATTAGTTCACTAGCTAGGTAGTACAGTGGATAGAGTGTTGGGCCTGGAATTAGGAAGACCTAAGTTCAAATCTGGACCCCAGACACTGGCCTTGTGATCCTAGGCAAGTCACTTAAGCTCACAGGGTTGTTGTGAGGATCAAATCAGATTAATATGGGTATAGTGCCTGGTGTGTAGCAGTTTTTTTTTCTTCATTCCTTTCTACTTTGGCATGGTCCGATCTCACCTGGAATATGGCATTTAGTTCTGGAAGTTGAAAATATCCAGAGAAAGACAACTAGAACAATTAAGGACCTTGACTCTTGCTAGATTTAAAGTCAGAGAACTTGGGTTTAAATCCCAGGTCTTCCATTTACTACTGTATGATGTTTGGCGACTTCCTTAACCTTGGTAGGCTTCAGTTTCTTCATCTGTAAAATGAAGAGACTGGACTGGATGATCCCTCAGATCTCTTCCGGAATCTGTTTTCCATATGAGGATTGGTTGAATGAACTGAGATTGCTTAGCCTGAAGAAGAAAATACTCAGGAAAGGCAAGAATTTTTGAAGGCTGTATGTCAGTTGTTCTGTAATTTGGTTCCACATGACAAAACTAGTAATTTTTTTGGGAGGGTATTCCCGTTTTTATTGGAAAGAAGGCAAAAGTAAACATTAAACAGCTCCTCTTGGTGTTTTGAAGTTCATCCCAGCTGTGGGTGGGTAACTTGGAGCTTGGACAAGCTGACAAAGTCCAGGAGTTTCAATATTTCTTTGGTATCGGGTTCTACTTCAGTGATTTCCTGTTCCAGAGCAAAGACCTCAGGGACATAGTTATCCTTCCTTTTCTTTCTTCTTCCAGCACTTTGATGGATATGTCTCTCATAGGGTCTCTCTTGATCTGCTTCATCAGGTGAGTAGCATATCACGCTATCTTGTTGTGGAGCTTCTTGCTGGGAAAGATGGCGATCTCCTTGTTGGCGTGGAAGTCATTGCCTAGGCAGGTGTAGTACTTTTCGATGATGACTCAAGCCACCTTCTTTATGGTCTTAGTCTGAATGCGACCCATGTTGGCTCCGGAGCGTGAAGGGTGTAATTTTCTTAGACATTGCTAAGAAGGCAGACTTAGGCTTGAACTCGTGAAAAATTTCTTAACAATTAGAGCTATCTTAAAGTAGAGTAAGCTATCTAAGGCGGGTAGTGGTTTACCTCTCACTGGAGAGCTTTATACAAAGATTGAATAATCACTTTTTGAGGATGGGAATTTTGGGCAGAGGTTTAGTTGGAATAGATGTCTACCAGGGTCTCTTTCTACCTTAAGTTCTACAATGATATGTTCCTGATACATATTTATTTACATACTTCCTGTCTATGTTGAGAAACCTCATGTGATTTAAATTGATGTTACAGCTGCTAGAAGTCAAAATGCTTTAGCTGTCAGTATACACATACTGCGTCTCTGAACCTGGGGGAAAAAGTAATTATGGGAATTATCTTTAGAAATAATTTACCAGTGAAACGATGGCATTAGTTTCATTACTTTTTAGCTACTGTAGAGTACATTTTGCTCCTACCCCGGCTTTAGAATCTCAGAATTACAAGATTTTATTCAAACCTTAACATGCATCTAGTGTAACTCATCACACAAAAAAAATCCCAACTACAATATGCTCAATGAGTAGTCTTCCAGTCTCTTTGAAAAATCTCCTATGATGGAGAACTCACTGTTTCTTATGGCAGCAGCTCATTCCTTTTTTAGACAGCTCTAATTAGTAGGAAGATTTTCATGACATTGGGCCTAAATTAGCTTTTTTGCGATTTCTACACCTTGCCTCTATTTAGCATTTTCTGGACCGAAGCAGATCAGTTTCATTCGCTCTTTCATGTGACGACTCTGCCCATCAAAGACTTGATAGCAGCTATCGCGTTCACGCTAAATCTTCTCCTCACTACACATTCCCAGTGTCTTTAGCTGATACTTATAAACACAGACTCAAGGTTCTTTATGCTCTTGATTGCCCTACTCGTTAGCTTCTTAATATTCTTCCTAAACTGCGATACCCAGAACTAGACACAGTCCTCTAGATGTCTCTCTGCTTTATGTACCTTACTTGGATTTCTCTTGCCTTCCTTCCCAGCACCCTGAGCCCACAGACCTACTGGCACTCAACTTTGAAAGTTTAATCACTATCTGTGGCTTTATCATTTGGCGGTTGATATGTTAGAGATGTGTCTTTTAATGAAGTACCTTTATTAAATTTGAGATCTTTTTGTTGTTGAAATGATGTAAGGAAAAGAACTGGAATCTGTTTAGCTGAATTCTGTCTTGTTATGTTACCTAAAGTAAGTCACAGGCTCATAGGATTCAGACCTAGAAGGAACCTTGGAGACTACCCTCTCATTTTACCTTCCAGGGAAGCTGACTTTCCTACTGTCCCCCACATAGCAGAGTGAAGCTGGCATTCAAATTTGGGTCCTTGGACCCAAATTTAAGTGTTCTCTTCCCAATGTTAGGTAAAATGTGAGGTTTTTATTCTTCATTTACATGTCATGAACCGTTTCACCTTATGTAGGTGGAGCATTCTTTATGTTTTTGTATTTGTTGAATTATGTAGCATCACTTGGAGTTTAAATTCCTAGTTGTTCTCTGCTATTTTTCTAGTATTCACACTTACTAAAATACAAATTCTCAGGATGTCATTATAGTGTTCAGCACCACTGTACACAAGTTTCAGTTCTTATAAATATGGAAATACAATAAAGCACAGATTTATACATTTAGGTTAAGAATGAGTGGTGATAGTGTTTTTTTTTTAAGGCAAATATAAATGAAAGGAAACTATTAAGTTGATACATGAGGGAAGGGGTTCAGATCTTTGTTTTCATCAGTGTCTGGAGCTCCAAATCCAGAGGGAAACTCATTCCACTGCTGGTAGACACTTGTTCTGAAACTTGGTTTTGGAAAGTTGCATGGGAGCACTGTGAAAAGGCAAGAGATTTGCCTAGTGATGAGCCACCATGTTGGAGCAGCCATTGAATCCTGACCTTCCTGACTTCTCAGACTTGCCCTCTCACCACTGCCTCCAAGTCATAATATCACCTCTGCTTTAATCAGGACAGTGCTCATCAGCCACTTAGAGTGCTCATATTTGGTTTGGGAAAATTAGTATTTGGAAAAACAAATATCCCTTTTAAATCTTATAGCCTTCTACTTCATTGGCATGTATCTTTGACATAGGAAGGGTGTGTAAAAGGAGGGCTAGTTGGGTCTTTTTCACATTTGCCATTGTATCTTCATATTTTTTTTTGGTCAGGTTAGTAGTGCTACACTTATTAATTTAAAACTGAACGAAATTTGAGGACTTGTGAATGAGCTCCATTCATATAATAATTGCTAGAAAAAAAATCTTTTACTAACCTCTTTGGATATAAAGTTACATTAATTAAGAGCACTATATATTTTTTAAAGTATTTGCATGGCTAGAAAATTTTTTCATCTTTGTACCAAGTATAGAATGCAGCCTTTATAGCTTTGTAACTTTTTATGGAGTCCTTGATAAGTTGTATTTCATAAATAACACCACAAGGTGGTGGTATTGCATCACAAAATGGTCCATCTGATTTCTTGGCCTCTGTAATACGCTATCATTTGAATGCTAGAGACAAGATGAGGAATTGCTCTTATTATATATATTGTCGTTGTTCATCTCAGATTGATGTAGTTTCCAAATTTATTCATCATTGAGCAGAAGCAAGTTTGAAATACATTGATACTGATGTGCTGAATATAAAAAAAAAAAGTTTGACCCCAAACTCTTTTGGAAAAACAGCTTTGTTTCATGTAGTTCTGTGCTTGGCCCAGGTAGTGAGGTTATAATTTACAAAAGGAAGTTTAATTCACAAATCAAAAAAATATGTAAAATGTTTAATGTGGGCCAGATTAAAAAGACTTTATTAACTCCATATTTTTGTTTAAATAATGTGCCAGAGTTTGTTTTTTTTTCCCTAATGAATTAACACCTGGGGGCTAATAAATGATATCACAAGTCTTATTTTGATTGCCAAAAAAAGACTTTAATAAGGGAAGCTTGACTAGGTCTGACTTTTTAGTTCATGAAAAAGAAGTGTTTTGTTTTCATCTGTCTTTTACTGGATTATTAAAAGTAAGTTTTACTAGCATATAGGCTTCTTTTATTCTTTTGCACATGTGATCATAGGATACAAATAAAGCAAATTTCAACAATTTGTCTACGTTACATGTCTATTGTAAAAACTGTATAAAGTAGAGTGGAGTTTGTTTTGCGGTTTGGGTTAATTGCATTTTCAGTTCTGCTTATTTTTTCTTTTTCCAGGCTAAAGGGAAATCAGAGCAGGGCTCAAGCTGGAACATATTGCGTGATGACTTTATGATGGGAGCAACAATGAAAGACTGGGATAAGGAGAGTGATGGACCAGATAACACAGAATGAAGCCCCAGAAGTGACTAACAAATGACACCATAGAGAAATTGGAATTCTTGATAAATTTATTTTTCTGGATAAAGGTGTTTATCATCTAACTGAGTTTTGCAATATAGAGATGGTAATGCAGATGCTGTTTAAAGAGAAAACAACAGACTGCCTTTATTTTCACCAACTTCAGAACTGTCCTTTCCCTTAATTTTTTTCTTAGTCTACATCAAAACCCAAAACTACTGTCCAAAACAGCTATGATTTTTAGCATTTCCCCAAAACATTTTATATATTCAAAATAAAACAGTGACTCCTGGCATATTTTGCCAAGTTCATTTCAAGTTTAAATTTAGTTGTGAGTCCTAATTTCTTTTTGTATTTCCAAATTGGTAATGTACTTTGAAATGTTATTATCCACAGGTAATAAAGATGACCTAAATTAAATTTTTAATTAATATTTACTACATAAATTTTATGATTCTACAAATGTATGCTTATTCTGAGTAGACATCTTTTGTATTCAGTATCATTTTTCTTTTAGAGGGACTGAGGGAAAATATAGGTAATAAAACACAAAGTTAGAACTGTAGTACTGGCTTTGAGTGATTCAATTTGAGAGCCATGGAAATTTAATTTAAAAAAAAAAATTGCAAACCTGCAAGTCAGGGATTCTTTCTCATATTATTCTCTAGGTTTATTTTAAACATGAAATCAGTTTGGAGACAGAACTGCCATTGTTTCAGTTTGCCAAAAAAAAAAAAAATCACATAATGTCTTGAAGAGTGGTGGTTGATGGGTTTTTTTGTTTGTTTTTGTAGGGGGCAATATGCTGTTCATTTTTTCTTAATCTGGTTTAGGTAAAGGAAGGACATTTTTGACTTCCAAGGTATGTTATAAAACTAGAAATGTTGATGTAATTCACCATATATAGTAACTGCAAAGATTAATAATTTGGATGATATTGACATCAAGTATTTATCAGTGATGGAAGATAAGTTAGAATTGGATCTATGTGGTTTAAAAATATTTATGAAATTGGCTTGTAGGCCAATTTTCGCATAAGCCAAACACACACTAGGATGATATTGATACTAAATAATTAAAATTAAAGCTCATACCTTTCATTTCTCTTAACAAACAGTACAGTACAAGAGTGTAAGTTGCACTAATTACTCTTTCATACTATTTTGCTTAATTTTTGTGCAAGATTGTACTTTGTGAGTAGTTTAGTTGAGAATTTCTGAAGGTTTTGTTTATTGTCACAACCAGTTTTTATAAAAAGAAGAAAAATTAAATCAGAGGATTCAGAGTTCCTTAATGAAATATTTAACAACTTTGATCAAGTTAAGATACATTCCATTCTTTGCCGTTGCCCACTAAGAGTAGTTCTTTGTTATCCATGATATACTTGCATCTGGTATATACTATAGCGTAGTCCCCCCCCCCCCCCCGCCCCCGAAAAAAATCCCCCTAAGCTAATAGCAGAAATGTTTACATTTTCAAGATCATTTGAGTGTTAAAGATATTAGATATCTAAAGACACATTAGCACATGTCTTGATATTTATTATCATAAAGTAACATACACATCCAGAATTTCCAGGGGCTAAACCAGCAAAGCTCAAGATGCTTTAATCCTCACTTCTGATAACTTAACATATCATTAAGTTGTGGAACTGGTATCTTGTTAATGTAACATGAGCAAATATCCTGTCACTATTAATATAACTAGAATTCAATAAGTAAAATTGTGAACTCCTAATATAGGTTAGCATGGCACTGTTGATGGTGTATCACATTCCTTAGAGCACCCAGAGCTTTTTGTTTTTATTTTTTAGTCTGTTTAAATTCTTGAAGTACATGGTTTCTCTTGCCACTAAGCTCCTAAAATAAGCAAATATTCTGTTGAAAAATCACATTAATATGCCAAAAGCTGGGGAGCTTTAATTTCTTGTTCAACAAAACATTGTTTTGTAGGAACAAATCAAGAACCCATGGTTCCCTTTTTCAGAATAACAGTATTTGTACAGGTCACCAGCAAGGGAGAGGATCACTTTTTGGAAATTGTATTCCTTCAAATTAGAAGCAGATCTTAATCCTTAGAAATCTCCTCTAGAAGAGGGCAGAACATGCTACGGTGCTAGTATTGTCTTAGGTTCTTGAATACATTTTATAAAGAAGAATTGATCTGCCACTTACACATAAACTGTACCAACTAAGTAAAATAAGACACCTGCTGGGTGAAGCACATACACCCAAGTACACAGACAGGCTTTACCTCAAGGACTGAAAGTTTTCTGCATTTGTGCAGCTTGATCGAAAGACTTACCTGGTACAAATATGAACCTATCAATGGATGTCATGAAAGAAATGAAAATGAGGCCGAAGGGTTTTTTTTAGCTATTCCCATCTATATCCATGCCACAAAATTGTATTTACTGAGGATTCAAATTCAATCATTAATCATGGTGGCGAAGAGGGGGAATGAAGTGGCTACGTTTCTTTTTTCTATGGGAAATACTTTGGTTACGTCTAATGCTTTAGGTACCTTTTATCCTTTTTTATTCTCATACTTCAGTGGCAAATCGTTATAAATCATTTATTCATCTGAATATGATGTTAGAACTACGTTTCTTTTTGTACTTGTTTAGTTCAATATGGCAGTAGAGGCTGATTTATTTTGTTGTTATAAGACTGGAGGAAATAGCAACCATAACTTTCAAGTTATGCTTGTTTTCTTATTCCTTTGCCTATGTATTTATAGGGAAGCATTCTCAGCATTGAGTGTCAGTTTGATTGCTGTTAACTTATAAAGCAATGATCCAGAAGTCCAAATAGTAAGGCTTTTTTTGGACATGATATATTTTTCAAACGAGTCATTTTGACAATCTAGTGTGGCAGATTGTCTGGTTACATGTATAGAGGCAGTGTGGCATAGTGGATAGCAGGCTGACTTTGGAATCAGGAAGAAGTGGTTTAAAGTTCTGTCCCTGGCACATAACTAGTTATGTGACCTTGGACAAGTCACTTAACTTTTACTCTCTCAGGCATTTCTCTAAAACCTGAAGTTACTGATAAATTGCCTAGCTTCATCAGTGGACAGAGTTTACATATTGGGAAATCTCTACATAGATGAAATATACAGGTCTTGGACCATCTTTCTACAAGTATATTAAGAAGAGCTTCATTAGCATGAAGTAGAACATTAAATAAATCAGTAGACACATTGGTGGGTAGGGAGATTTGAAGGCTATCCATCAAGACAGCTAACATATGTATGCCATGACTGTATACTCAACTGCCATTCCTAACCAGCCCCTTTACAACAGTATGGTTGGCCTCGAGAAGATTGGGCTAAATTTTATGGATGATCAAAAAGGCATTAGTCAACTTAAATACATATTTTAAGTAACCTGACATTTTTATATGTATTTTTCCTCCCTGTATGTACTAATTTCCTTTTTGTTAAACATTTCTTTCTAAATATCGGTACCAATAAATTTGTTGAAATTTAGTTGTTTGTTCTGAGTGAAATGCATTTGGGTTCTGTATTCTAAGACTTTGCTAATTTGGATCCCTAATTATCCTCGTGACTGAGCCACTCTTTGTGGAAAAATAAGAACCAGTTTACTTTGCTTGTAATTCCTCTCTATACAGAAGATTGGCAGTCCATCCTGGGTGAGGAGTTTAGAAATAAAAGCTTCAGTGATACACTGTTCCCTCAAATCATTTGCAAAAGATTAATGGAAAAGTGTATACATACATGCATTTACATGTGTGTGTGTATAAAATTAAGATCGCTATCCAGAACCCTTAGTGGTAACTTATAACAGTATCTGTCCCTGAAAAGAGACCTCACAAATATAAATTCAAAATTTCATAAAAGACAGGCTGACCCTTTGATTGGGTATAATAGTTAACATTTCTAATTAAGAAATATTAAATCAATTTAAATTCTTTGTAAATATGTGCTAGAAAATAAATTCAGTGTTAACGTTTCCTGTGTGTAAAACTAAGACATTGGTTATCATTTGCTGTATTTGCATCACTCAATCCTACTGATGGATCATTGTTTCACAAAGTATTTAAAAGTGGTTATTTTTCTTTCCTCTAAAATTGTTATGTATTTTGATAAATTAGCAAATATTTGAGGATACATATTGCTGGATTTTTGCCACATTTGTTTTCACCCTTTTAAATAACCGTATCAAATAGGGAATTTTGAACAATATCTTGATTTTTTAAAAAAGAAATTACAAGTTTCATACCAGGTAATTTGTCTTTGGATTTAGCAGTACTAGCGTGCTGACATTTCCTTTCTGAAACCTCTTAATGGAACATAAAAGTTATCACAGTATAGCCTCTACTGGGCTTTAAGCAGGACCATATGTTGTATTCACCTTTGTACCCAGACTGTCCTTGGATATGTAGATTACTCATCACACATCTAATTGACTCTCCCCATGTTGTTATTTGCAAGTCACTTTATAAGTCACACACTTTGTTTTGTATTCCAAATCATGGCTTTTATCGTCTTGCATAGTCTCTTATTTGAAGCATATGCAAATGTTCCACCACACAGTTCAGATGTGGATCTGTTCTTTTCATCCTGGACGGGGTTTTTAAAATAATTTGTTATACTTAAATGAATACAAACCTCAGAGTAACATGATGGTACATGAAATTAGCATTTTCAAAAGCACCGTGGCTTGAGGGATATAGCCAGTTGGTCTCAGGTTCAGGAAGACCTGGGTTCAGAAACCCTACCTTGAACACATACTGGCAACGTGACCCCGGGCAATTAACTTCTCAGTGCCCTAAGCAACTCACTTTAAGTTGCAGAACAGTTACTGAAATTTTATTGGTGGAGGAATTTTCTTCACCAAGAATTTTCTACACTGATGAAATCACAGGTCCACAGCAAAAAGAAAATTATTTTCACAAGATTGTAGACTTAGAACTGGAAATGACTTTAGAAGTGATCTAACTCTTTCAATTTACAGATGAGAAAACTGAGGTCCAGAGACATTAGGTCACTTGCCCAAGGTCACAGAGTTATTAAGTGGCAAAGCAGGGAGGCCAGACCAGGCCCTCTGACCCAGAATTTAATGTTTGCTATACTATATCACAATGCTCATATAAAGACCACAATTAACGTCATTTCTTTTCCAGAGTCATTAACCACAATTTAAACTGCTTTTTTTAAAAAAAAATCCCAGACTCACATCTTGATTTCTACTGCAGTTTGTTATGTCAAAGACTGCATGAAATAAATAGGCCATCAATAGGCCATCTCTTGGAACCTGGAAGGTTTTTTGGTTGTTTAAAGGGAGCTTTTTGTTGGAATATCTGTTATAGTGGTATTTGCCCTATACTTGAACCAGGGTTACCGGGATACAGCAGATTGTCAAGGACTAGAATGAATAAATACGTAGCAACCTTTTTCACATATGTTAGCTTCACTTTGGGGAATATTCTTAATTGAGGATATAGAGTTCGCTTTCTGCTCTCATACCTTAATGGTCAGTATGATTGACACATGTCCCCATATTGCATGTCAGTTATAGGTAGAGGGAATATTTTAGGGCCTGCAGATATTATGAGAGACTATTTGAGGTGAATTGGCAGTAAGACTAAATTTTGAAACTGAAGAGAGAACCATTCTGTGCCTACAAAAAGCTCTCTCATTCCCTCCCCAAGAAAACAGGAGTCTGAATTATGTCCAGCTGGGTAGATGAATCTTACTGACTATTCAAGGCAGAGGTAGGCTCTGTGAGTTTTACTCTTGATCTTAAAATCTGTTATACTTTGCTGCAAAAGAGTGAGCTTTTCTGAAGTTGAAATTCCAATGGGCACAGAGTCTCCAGCCAGCTTTGGAAATAGCGTGTTCTGAAGTTTTTTAAGTGAGTGATCCTTAGGTAAAGTAAGAAGTGACATTAAAGATTATGAATTATATGTTCTAGCAAAATAGAACATTTAGCTTTTTTTTTGATGAGAAATTATTTTAGCAGTAGTTGTCATATTTTGTTTTACTGAAGGTTGAAGTATTTTCGCTATCAGCGTTCAGTTAGGTGAGGCATTCAGGTATAACTTAGTGTAACAGCTATTAGGTACAGTACCTTTGAAGAAACTCTTTAAAACTGGATTTTTTTCTTTTCCACTTTTTGTTTGAGGTTTTACCTACTGGCCATACCCCAATGTGGTCCTTGACACAAAGACCAAGAAATAACTGCCTATAGTTTCAAATACTTTTTCATGCTCAGATATGGACTCTTTGAGTCAGAATGCAAAGGATTACTTTCATTGTGCTTTGCCTTTGTTGAAGCTCTTTTATCCAATCCATTCATCTTTATCCACTTCTTTCCCCCTTGTTTTCTTCTAATATAATAACTGAATAAGCCCCCTGAATGTATAATTACCTTATCTTTGGCATAGGTCTTTGTTTTTTTCTTTAATTTGATTTTTATCTCATACAAAGTGAGTAAGTTTTGTGAAAATAACTACATTTCTACATTTATTTGAAACTATTTTGATTATGTATGCAGTTTTGGTTTTTGACTCAAATATTTTAGAGACAGAGTAGGATGATGGAAAGAGTATTAGACTTGGAGGAAGGAGACCTAAGGCTTCAACATTTTACCAAACATGTTACCAAAAGCAGATCACCTAAACCTTTCTGAACCTACAGTTTCTGCCCCTGTAAAGTGGGGATACCATTTGTACTGCCTATCTCACAAGGCTAATATAAGTAGATAATATTTTCTCTTTGTCAAAAATATAATGAAAAATGCAGTTAGAAACTATGGGTTTTTTTTTTTAATATGTAGCAAAACATGAATTTTTGTGCCATCAAAATGCTTTACAAAGTTTCAGGGAACAATATTGAAAAATGGTACAACTTTTATCAGTTGTATTTAAGGTCCCTTCTACAATTTATATTGAAGGGGGGGAGTGTTTAAAATTTTTTTGCTAATCATTTTTAATTATTTCCTGAGTCTAGGATTCATTGTTTCATGTTGTACAGTATTTAACTAAAATCATAAAAAGTTAAGATAGAACCCTAGAAATTTATTTAAACATCACCTTTCTTCTGCATCCCCCAGAAGCACTATGCCAAATGTAAAATTTCCTCTCCACTCCAACAGAAAGGTAAACGATGCCCAAAAACAGTACAAAATAGGTGCTTCATGCAACAGATAATAGACGCTATGACTTCTGGACTACCTTCCACGCCACTGCATCCCCATGTCAACATTGAACTTGAACTAAAGAACAGTTATTTAGGTCTTCTGAGAGGTTGGCTCAGTTGTGGGTCTCAACAGCTCCACTCTGTCTGTCACACTCTATATCATGCAGGGAATACAAATGTAGGTTGCATTTTGGGGCAAGAGAAACCCCAGAAAACAAAGCACAATGAGTAATATTAACTTAGCTTAAAGTGATGAGGTGTTAACCACATTTGTATAAATAACATCTTCTCCAACCCCTGGATCATTACACTGCATTTCTAATGTAATCGGTTCATAAATATCAAAGCGAGAACACCACATTTGTATGGGGTCAGGACCAACTGGAATTCTGAATGGAGAGACAGCTGAGAGCCTCGTCCCAATGCGTGGGTGGCCTCTGCAGCTGTTGATCCATCCTTGAGCTGCTTGGGGGTTGCCTCTTTTCTCTTGCAGAACCAGAATTTGGCCTTAAGTCAATTCATCGCCCAGCGTGGAATTGATAGAAGCAACGGATTGACCTCAACTCTCAAAACTGCAGTGAAACAGCCAGACACAGCAGTGGCTGAAACCTCGAGCAGTACCAAATACAATCTCAGGAACTTTACTAAATGCTGATGTTTGGTTTTATACAATATCTGTCTCTTTAATGTGTCACAAACATAGAAATGCATTCTTCTAGGATTCAGGGAGAGTGTTTTCTGTGGTTTGTAAGTAGAGACAATCACTATGCTAATAGTCTTTAAATAAGAGGGAAATTAATTTCTTGTGAAATAAATTATATTTACATATTTACATCTGGCATTGGTAGCAACATTAGTGATATTTATTATTTTGTGTCATTTTAAATAAGATGCTTGTTGTATACATTAGATTTTCCTGGGAATTTTTGCCATAGGTAATTATAAATGAAACCTATGTAGTTTTAAATTGTTCAAAAACAAAATGGGAGAGTTAACCATTGAATCTTGAAGTTGTCTCCCGTGTGTGTGTGTGTGTGTGTGTGTGTGTGTGCGCGTGTGCGTTTTTTTCCTCCAGATAATAATTTTTTGAAATCCCACTTCACTACTGAACAGTGCTTGTAAGGCCCCCTCCTTTGATAGGTTTTAGGTATTTGCTATTTTAAAATTTTATTTATTTTGTCAAAACACATGGACAGCTGGGTAATAAGAAATTTTTGACAGTTAACAAGACACTACTCGATTAACCTGAAAAGGCAAATCTGAGGCTTTGAGGGGGAAAAAATATGTCAGGATTCCTCAATAACTCACTGAATCAAATAACAGCAAGATAATTTAAAGCTGCTTTGGATTTTTTCACCATCTGTGAGGAAGGCAATCTCTTGACCTTTATTTTTGGAACTTCAACATTTAAATTATCCTTTTTCTCACCCTTGACCACGTAAGGGTTGATACAGGAGGTACTGGAATTGACACTGGCTTGTAGGTACATACTGATTTTATGCTTTGCATAATCAGTTGTAATTAAAATGGGAAAGACAATTGAATCACCTATGTACAAGTACTATGATAAGACCCTAGGGAAATAATTAAGGTAATTAAGACATTTGTCCCTGCAGCTCATGGAGTGGACAATCTATTAAGAGCATATGACCTACGCACATACTATACAGTGGTACAATTCCCCTATCCATAATGCAAAATATGCTGTCGTAAAAGTGGGGGAAAGTATGTATACTTTGGAGAATAAGGAAACTATAGAAGTTGTGATATTTGAGATGAGTCTTGAATGGTGGGATTCTGAGAGATGTGGGGAGAGGAGAGCATTCAAGGTATAGAGAATGGCATTAGCAAAGGGAAGGAGCCAGGAAAAAAAGATTTTGCCCTCAGTGTCCTTATCTTCAAGAGTCAGTTTAGGTACCATCCTGTGAAACCTTTACTAATTATTCCTCACTCCCAGTTAGTTCTCTCTCCACTCCTTCAAATTACCTCATTTTCTATACATGTATTCCCCACTAGGAACTTAGGTGCAAGAGCTGTTTTGCTTTTTACTTTTATGTGCCCATAATCTAGGGGAATGTCTTGAACACAGACGCTTGATAAGCATTTGAATTTAATTGATATACACAAAGACTGTTTGTAATCCAGTTTGACTGAAGCACGATGCCACCTTTGGGTAGGTGGTAGCGTCTGATACAGTAGAAAGGTGGGGAGTGGATGGCCTTGAATATCTGGCTAAAGAATTTTTGACTCAGTAGGCAATAAGGGGCTTTTGAAGGGCTAAAGTGGATCGACCTAATCAAATCTCTTCATTAGGAATTCTGTCGGTGATAGAGGGACTGAAGGTGTGCAGATGTATCTTTCAGAGAAGTAATGAAGGTCTGTACCTGGTTTGTAGCAATGGAAATAGAAGAAGGGAAGTGGTAAGGAATGGGAAAGATTACAGAGGCACAACTGATGGGAATTGATAACCAACAGGATTTATATTTGACTCTCTACTTTTCCTCACCTTCCAAGTCAAAAGTTTTGATCATGGGTGACTGGGAGAATCAGGTGGTACTGGAGAGAAATAAGGGGAAATGGTCTGTTTGGGGAGAAGGATATGTTCTGTTTGGGGCATGTTCAATTTAAGATACCACTGAGCTGAAAGACCACAAGATCATCATTTACGGGCAGGAGAGACCTTAGAGTTCATCTTGTCTAAGCCCCTCAATGAGCTGGTAAGAGGTCAAGTGATTCACTCAGGTCATGCAACTCATATCTGAGACAGGATTTGAACTCAGGTCTTCTTGACTCTGGTAATCTTGAATAGAAAAAGCAAACTACTACTTCACCAGACCCTCCCCCCCTGCAAAAAAAATCATTTCTGAGGACACTGGGAGTAGTAGGACACATTGAGCAATCTTGGAAACTGGAGTTCCAAAGAACAACCGCAGTTCTTGCCAATGCCAGCCCTTTGTCAAGAGCTCCAAAGTTTTCCAGATTTCTACTGAATAGCTCCAACAGGAAAGTGCATGTCATCTGGAGTTAATGAGAATCCTGCTCCTGCCATCCACTACCTGTGTAACCTTCAGCAAGTCATAACCTTTCCAAACCACAGTTTCCTCACCCAAAAAATATAGAGTGAGATTAAGTATGAAACACAGACCAGCCTCAAGTAACAGTGTCCGGAATCAGTGTATCATAGAGAGACCTGATATTTTTATTACTTACTCTGAGAAATATATTACATACATATAGATAGATACGTCCATTTATTTATCCATATACATACAAACACATATGCATGTGTGTATGTATGTACAGTATATATGTATGTGTGTATGTATGTGTGTGTATATATATACATATACAGGTATATATCCATATATATATGTATTTTATATATATATATATATGTGTATATATACCACTTAGGACCATCCTTCATATGACCTGAGTTTATGGCCAGCAGAAAAAGCAAGGATAAGCAAATGGGGCACAGTCTTTGTAAGTAGGAAAACATCTTTTATTGTGCAAACTAACAATTTAGGACTTAAAGTTTTATGCCAGCTTATGTCCCATGTTGAAGGCTATTGGTTGTTATGTAACCTTCCATCTTCTTTTAAAGTCTTATTTCACCAGATCCCCATCTATGCTTATATTATTACCAAAGTACTACAATTGAATCTTCTGAGTGTTCTGACGTAGGATAATTACCATCAACACTGGAGTGATGAGCATTTATCTAGTACAAAATGACCAGCTTTAGCTGCTCTTCTTGCATATGTACCAAAAATGAAACAAATTGCAATTTGGTTAGTATTTGGAGACCTGCAAATTAAATTGAGTCTATGCAGATTAAGATAGTGAGATTCTTTGCTAGTAAGAATTTAGACAATGAACTATTTTTCCCTTACTCTTCCCTTACTGTTCCATGCTAAAGTTTATTCTCAGTAAACAAAGGAACTATATTCCAAGCTTTGGAAATGCTTTGAAATATAGTTTTCAAATAACTTATTGAAACAGGACTGTGCTCTTTCTAAGAGTTTTTTCTATTGGTGGACAGAAATTAGGTTGTGTGATTTGATGACTAAAGCACAGCTTTGGGTACTGTAGTTGTGTAAGCATGTCTAGATCTCTAAGTGTAGTCAAATGGAAAGTGTACTTAATATAGAGTCAGAGAACCTGTATTCAGATTCCAGCTCTGTCACTCACCATTTGTGTGGCCTTGTGCAAGTCACTTAACTTCTCAGTTTCCTTATTCCTTACCCCCAACCCCCTCTAAAATTCCTTATTATGTTTTGAGGGCACCACCATCCCCCCAGTCCCCTAGACTTGCAACCTAGATGTCATCTTCAACTCCACACTATCTTTGCCCGCCCCCATCCCCACACCCTCCCCAATATGCTGCCAAGGCCTGGTGATTTCACCTTTGCCCCATCTCTCAAATGCATCCCCTTCTCTCCTCTGACTGCCTCCACTCTGGTCCAAGCCTTCTCCACCTCACACTTAGACTATTGCAATAGCCCACAGGTGGGGCTGCCTGCCTCAAGTCTCCTCTCTCCAATCCATCCCAGCCGCCAAAGTAATTTTCCTAATGTGCGGGCCAGTCCCTTCTTATTCAGTATCTCCCTATCACCTCCAGGATCAAATACAAACTCCTCAGATATCCAAAGTCACATGTAATTGCCCCCCAAAACACATACCTTTAATATCTCATGTCATATACCCCTCCATATATTCCTCAGTACAGTGATACTGGCCTCCTTGCTGCTCCACAAACAAAATGCTCCATCTCTTCGTCTAGGTATTTTCATGGGCTGTACCCCATACCTGGAATGTTTACCTTCCTCATCTCCTCCTCCTGGCTTTCTTCAAGTCCCAACTAAAATCCCATCTTCTACAGGAAGCCTTTCCCATCCCCTGTTAATTCCAGTGCCTTCCCTCTCTTAATTATTTCCTGTTTTATCTTGTGTATACCTTGTTTGTGTGTGTTTGTTTGTCGTCTCCCCTATTAGATTATAAACCCCTTGAGGGCAGGGTCTTTTGCTTTTTTTGTATCTCCTGTGCTTAGCATAATCCCTGACACATAGTAGGTTTTTAATTAATGTTTATTGACTTACTGACTCATCTGTAAAATCAGATTGGACTAAATTCTTAACATACACGTGTGTGATGGACTCCTTTGGCAGTCTGGTGAAGCTTAGGGTACTCTTCTCATGCTAGTTATTACATGCATAAAATGAAATACATGCAAAAAGAAATCAATTATATTGAAATAGGCTCATCTTTATCCATCTTTCTATCTCTATTTACACGTGCCCTGGACTAGATTATCTTTAGATTCTCAAGTTGTGGACCCAGAACCCCATGATCTATAACCTCATGAAGTTTCTGCGTCGCCATTCTGCATTATTTGAAGGGGTTTTCACACGAGGAATTTTCTTCCCCACTGAAATCTCAGGTCTAAAACAAAAGTAACAGTAGAAATAATTTTTACATTACATGCTTTGGAAGCTAGCAATGATAAAATATACACAGTTTGGTTTGTGGGTCTTTAAAAAATGTTACAGTGCAGAACCTATCGCTATTTTCCTCTAGGTGGCATGATTTAAGCTGTCATTGAATCAACTGTTTCCCCTAACCCTATGAATAGCCGGTTTCTTCTCACTCGAGCAGGACAGCTTTCAGCTGATAAGATGCAATTGCTAAAACCAGCTGTGCGGCAGCAATTCAGTTATTTACCTTGCTCAGGTCATTCCACCGTGAGGAGATGAAGTGGTTCTTTGAAGAAAAGAATTTGTGTAATTATCTCTAGTAGCTATACCAAACATTTGGCCAGGTGTCCTGGGGCTTTTGTGTACTGTGCTAGAGGTAGGGTCTTCTTAATTTGGTGATGGCACTTTTTCAATGTATTTCTTTGGTTGAGATTAAGTCACTAGCATCCTTTCTGGAAATTGCTGACCAAGCCATTCAGGCGAGATTATTGTCTTTGTATTTCACATTTGGATATAACCAAACCCATTTGGATATAACCAAAACAATCTAAAGAGAGGCCACAAATTGTTGAAATCCCAACCACATCTTTTTTTTTCAAGTTAACAGGAAACACAAGTCCTTTCAATTTTGTGAAGTAACTTCCCAGGTGTCCCTGGTTTTGAGAAGCAGTTACTGTTTATTAAAAAGGAAAGATCAACATGTGAAAAGACAGCATTATGGGGAGCTGAAAGCACCAAATGACAAACAGAAACGTTCTGTTCTTTTTCTGTACCGGCACTAAAATGGGAAAGGAGAAGAGTCTGATTTTGCTCTTCAGAATCTTAATTGGTTGCTCATTTTCTAAAATTTAAAAATGAATTTACCAGAATGAGAATAGAAGAGACAGCAGGAAGAAGAGTGTTCTCTCCAGCTGTGGTATGAGATTGCTGTCAGCCCCTCTCTCCCACTTTCTGTTCCCACTTTGCAAACTCTTGATAAGCCTCACTCTGGCTTCACCCACCTTTGACTTCTACAAGAGACTTGTACTCATGGATATCAAGAGTTCTGTTCAAGGGTCTTCTGGCCCTTTGTGTCTTTGTCTTGATGCAGATTTATATTCATTCTAAATAGTTCAAGAAAATAAAGTCTTTTAAAAGTGTAGTCATGGTAGTAGTTGTTGGAGTATCTTCAGCACAAGGAGTTGTAGGAGAATGAAGAGTAATTACCAACATATATTACTCTCAATCTGAGTTTCCATCATACTATAATTCTTTACCATCCACCTTGAGTTGGTCAGGAAGGTGTTGTCTGAATATAATATCTCCATCATAGCAAGATTATGTCAAAGTGATTGGAAAAGGAGTGTTTTACATTCACCACCCAAAGCAAAAGTTCATCATGGAATATTTGTTTTTATATCATGTCCTGAGAAAATACAAAAGTGAGAAATCATAGATATGAATCCTTTCCAATCAATGGCAGATTTAGGCAACAAGAATTTAGATACCTTAAAAATATATATAGTAAACATTTTTAAAAAAATAAAATCTCTTTAATAGGAAATTGGCTTATTGCGCAGTTATAAATTATTTTAATTTCAATTCATCAAACATTTAGTACCTACTGTATGCCAGACTCAAGATAACTAAGACAAAAACAACAACCACCATCTAGCTCTGCCCTCAAGCAGTTTATGTTTTCTTGAGAAACTTGTACATAGAAACTGTAAATAAAATGTAAAATACTTTAAGATTAAAATATAATCCACAATTAAGATTGTTTAATATTATTTTGAGACTGTAGAGACATATTGTAAAGGAGAAACTGGATTGGGAAGATGCAAAACAAAACAAATAAAAAAACCCAACAATTTATTGTAAATTGAATGAACCAAAATCCAAGAAACGGAATTTGAGAAAAGCTAACGATTATTCAGTAAAATTCTTAACAATACATTTTCCCCTAATATGAAAATAATAGTCTAGCATATTATCTACAACAATTTAGGTTAATGGGACAGATAGAGCAGAGAGAAGCAAACAGTGATCAATGTTAACACAATCTGAGGACCCATGGAAGCACTGTCAGACTTAAGTTTGATAGTGATTGGGGAGACAGTGGAAATTTGGGCCTCCTAATAGCAAACCTGGAATATATCCTTTGCCGATAAGTAACTTTGGTGAGTCAGGCACCTGGAAACTGGTATAACAGAGTGATGAACAGTGTGGGAGTACTATTGGCACCCAAACAAGTAGAAAGTCAGGGTAGATGATTTATAGCCAGAGAACCTGGGTTCAAATCTTGTCTCTGAACTGGAACAGGTCACTTTGAACTGGGCTTTGGTTGCCTTGTATAAAATGATGGAGCCAGGACCAAATGATCTCTACATTCCATTTGATTTTAAATCTGTGATCTTATGATATGTTTAGCAGTATTCTACTTGCTAATTTCTTTCCTTCTCCTAATTTGAGGGTTCCCTTTCCTCTTTGAGGGGTCTGGCACTACCTCTAAAATAATGAATCATCAATATTAGGGTTACTCTATTCTCACAATGATTAGTTTTCTCATTTAGGTAAAGACTGCTCTGAGTTTTTATTTTTAGGTAGAATCAGTACTTCCAATTTGTTTTAAATCTCTAATTATTAGGCAGGAAAAAGGCAGAATACTAAATCACGTCATCACTGTATGTGAGATGACAACTATGTTAATGGAATATATTATACAATCTATAAACCCTAATGAAATGTGTAGCAGATAAAATGCACCAAACATGCCCACATATTATTATCTTCAATAAAAGGGCATACCCAAGATAACCAAAAGTCATATTTGTATTAATTGTGAAAATATCTGATTTGCTTTTCTCTGCATCATTTACCTCCTCCATTCCTTTTACCTTATCTTGCATTTCTCTCTTCTCCATACTTCTCTTCAGTGAAGGCCCTGTTCTTCATCTTGTTCCCTTTCCCAGCAAGCAAACCCCAAATTGACAAGTTTTCCTATAAATTGCAATGCATAGGAAGTGGATAGTATAGTGATGTTTTAATTGCTCAACTGTCTTTTCTGAGTGTACCACCCTTCCCCTCCCCAAGTATCTGAACAGCATACAGTAGACTCTCAAATGCTTTTTAATTTAGAAACTGACAAGCAGCTTGGAACAGTGCATAGGGTCAAATGAGATAACATTTGCAAAGTGCTTTGTAACCTTTAAAGTGCCATGTAAATGTTAAAACTAGTATTATTAGTAGGAAAAACTGTAAGCAAGAATTTAAGACTAGCTAGTCCTTAGCATAATGCTTGGCACTTAGTAGGCACTTAATAAATGTTTATCGAATGATTTCTGTATTCTCACATTAAAGGATTGTCTCTATTCCTTTGCATTTGCCAGGTGCCAAGATTTATAGTAAAATTTAATTAGTTCAGCAGTGTAATAATTTTTTCTTCCCTTTAAAATCACCATGGGAACCTCTCAGAATGATTACAAATGAACTTGTTCTTTCCTTAGCATTAGGAAGGACCCAATCAGCTCACTAACTGCTCTCCCTCCCGATCAATAAGGTTAATGCTGAAGGGTAGCGATGAGTAGTTGTTTTGACATCAAACATTTGGTTAGGCTGTTGCAGAAATTCCAGAAGACCTAAGTGAATGGTACCATTTAATGAGCAAGCAAAAGCTAGTGGCTGAAACAGCTGCACCCTCCTGCACTCTGATCTGGAAAACAAAGAATTCAGTTTCAAGTTAAATTACAAGAGGCTTAAATCTTTGTTGCTTTGCAGGATTTAAATGGTAAACTAGCATCCCGCTCTGGGCATTTCCCAGTTCTCTCTCCCCATGGACACAGATAGATACATCCATGGTTATGGGATCTTCTCTACATGGGTACTCACAAACAAACCACAAGCAAGGTTGTGGGGAGGAGGTGAAACAGAAAGCCATTGTTATAGATAAAACATTAATTAAGTGCTTATTATGTGCCAGGTACTGTACTAAGCACTGGGGATACACATACAAACAAGCAAGACAGTCCCTTCTATCCAAGAACTTATATTTTAATGGAGGAAGGATACTGAAAGTGAAGGGGAGGGGAAACTGAATAGGAGCATGGTGAGGAGAGAGCTGGGAAATTGCTTGGAGGCAGGCACTCCAGCAAAGAAAGGCACAGGTTGCCTGTCAGGGCCAGGGGATCAAATGGGGTGAAGATGGTGGCCAGGGGTAGGCACTTAATAATTATATGATAGAATATTTTATTTATTTTTTAATGTTAACTTTTTCTACACATGAAATAAATGAACACCATAGTACCCCATCTCTATAATTTATCTAATTTCATTGAGTGGCCAATGTAGGGAAAGGCACTGCTGGATACTGGAGATCTTTTTAGTAGGAGTCTCTTTATTGGTAATAATGAGCAAGTATTTACAAGCGAAACTGAATGTCATTGTTTTTCATTGACCCTTACCTAGCCTAATGGTTTCCTCATTTTAGTCAGAAAATGAAGAAGTCAGTATTCTATGACTATTATGTGCAGTCCCGGACTACAGTGAAAATTATAGATGACAAAGTGGCCACAGAGCCATGAATTTAGATGTAATTTTCTTCAGAAAATGTATGTGGTGTTTTTACCCTGAGAGTGAGAAAGAGGTCGATTTAATAGAAAGGAGAGAGAGAGAGAGAGAGAGAGAGAGAGAGAGAGAGAGAGAGAGAGAGAGAGAGAGAGAGATCTCAGTAGATGTGAATCTGCCCACAGGTTCTAAAGCCTTTCTTGCATAGGAAGACTCCAAGATGGTTGCCATACTTCCTTCTCTGCACACTCCCCTTTCCAGTTTACTAGGCTTCCCAATAGGGAGTAGATGGCAACCAGATGTAGCACCCCCTCCCCTGTTTTGCTGAAGGACTTTACTGTCAGCCCTACCCTGTCCTTCACAAGTTGGCATGATAAGGTGCTGTTTCCTCCCCATTTTACAAATGAAGTAACAGAACCCTAGAGAGGTTAAGTGACTTGCCTAGGGTCATATAGCTAGTGCTTGAGGAAGACTCAAATTTGATTCTTCCTGATTCCAGTTTCAGTGCTCTGTCCACATGCCAGGCATTTAATACATGTTTGTTAATTGATTGTGTGGTCACAAAGCATTATTGCCATTGCCAAAATGGAACCCCCTTTCCCCAAAGCAGCTGCTTGAATTTTAATGCCTTATGACCTCAACACAGTGAAAAGATTGTTGTTTCTTAATTGCTTCTCTTGAACTGCCTACCAATGTTATTTTTTTGTTTTGGTTACAGGGTGGTGGCAGGATCTCCCTTAGTTTACTGGCTACTTTGGTCACATGCCCTTCGGCCGATTCATATCTAGAACTTGAATTATAAAAGCTGTAAAGTGTCTGGTTTTTCTGTGTTGCAAGGAAGGAAAGCATTATTTTTCAAAGAATGGGATGGTCCTGTTCACTTCAGGGATGAACCTTCTCAAGTGATGGAGCCCTTCCCACCTAGATGACCTCTTTAATTATTATCTAGCTAAATTAAAAAAGAAGAAGAGAGAGAACAAGGTTATCTGGCAGAATTTTATCTTGCATTTCTCCAAAGGAGGAGACTGAGGCAGAAAATGGCAAGCTGTGTGCAGTGGATTGCAGGAGATATTCAAGTTAGAATTCAAGTCACCAGATGAATGCTCATAGGAAAAAAAAATACAACTGAAGGACAAACTTTGGCCAGAGGAGAAGGTGAAGAGTGAGCCAAATAATGTATTAAGCAAGCAATTAAGGAGAATGGGGGTCATAATTTTCCATTGAGGTAGGAGCTAGCATTTGAGATAGGTGAAGATACGACTTTCTTTAGATGTGCCCTAGTTAGTGGGCAAGGGACAGGCTGGGAGACTGAATTGTAGATAGCCCAGAATATGAAGGTGAAATGTTTCTTTGTATACATATATATGTATATATGTATGTATGTATTTATGTGCAAATATGTGTATATGTTTATATACACATGCGCATACACAGAAACATATATTTTCCATGAGGATGAAGGACTCAAATTTAAGAACAAACTATGAAGCCCTGGCTTTCAAAAAGAAGGTTTAATAATGTAGGGTAAATGCAAGCCTAACCTTCCAGGAGAGCTGCCTAAAGTTATTATATAAAATTAAATGCAGTTAATCGTTTTTGTAAGGGCTGCTATACTCGTACACTTCTCCCCTACCTCCTTCAATCCCACACCCCATCAGCGCCTCAGAGAGACTCAATAGCTGGGGGTAAGAAGGAAAGGGAAAAAAAAAAAAAACGGGAGGACTTCTGACTGCAATCCCAGCACGTCACTTTGTTGGAGGCAAACACGTGGTGCGAGGAGAACTTATAAATCTCCCCTCCCCGGCAAGATCGTGATGTTATCTGCTGGCAAAAGTTTCCCTGTGCGCTGAGCTAAAGGAGGAGAGAGAGAGAGAGAGAGAGAGAGAGAGAGAGAGAGAGAGAGAGAGAGAGAGAGAGAGAGAGAGAGAGAGAGAGAGAGAGAGAGAGAGAGAGAGAGAGAGAG
>CM053626.1:240189344-240260126 GCA_028646595.1 Phalanger gymnotis | reverse complement strand
CTCCTCCTTCTCCTTCTTCTCTCTTTCCTCTGTCTCTCATTTAATAATATGTTAGGGATGCCTCAACAGGTTTGTTTAGACTGAAAAGCTTGCCTCAGTCATTTGTTTAGAGTAAGTTTGCATCCTGCCTGCAACCACAAGCTGGTTTTTTTTACTTCTTTTTAAATCTTCAAATGTCCAGAAGTAGATGCCGAACTACAGCCTTACCAGCTTTCTTCCTGACCTGACCGGGCTGGCTCTGTTTTCTCTGAAAAGTCCCCCTTGACTTCTTTCCCATAATTCCTCAGTTGCATTCACCTGATTGTTATTATGAAATACCTGCATGTTTATCAATTAAACACACACATAACTTAACACACAGAGTATGCAATGCCCTAACCAGGAACACTTTCTAACATGAGGTTGGAAGGAATTAGTACATTAACCCACTGGGCACTGTTTGCAATGTCAGGCCTTCTAGCTCATTTTCTGTATTGCTGTCTCTGCTTAGTAGCAATACTCAATCTTGGTTCAGTTAGATACTTCTCTGGTCGAGAATGCCTTTGATACTTAAAGGATGAAAGGGGGTAGGATTTAAGAGTGGCAGAAAGAGGCAGGAAGACTGGGTCTGGTGCTACCTATAATCCTGATGCTAATGAAGTTGGTGAGAATTTCCCTTCAATTCAGAGGAAGGAAGGGATGAGTTAGTTGGAGAATTCCAGGAACAAGTGACCCATGTGACCAACTAAGGACTGTCTTTCCCCTTGTTATTAGCATCTTTTCATTCCAAGTCTTCCAATAACCTTAGATTGACTCATGGTCTGAGGTTTAATGTGTAGCCTAGGAGATTGAGGAATTTGGCACTCTTCCTCCTCCTCTCTATGCTGGTTAGTTGATGGATCAAGGAAATAAACTAAGTAAAGTGGAAAAGTTATTAATATTAAATGCATATTCACTCAAAAATATCAAGAGCTATATTTATATTCTTAAACTCTGTTCCTAGAAATGAGAATGACTGTTCATGAAACTTGGGCAAGTCTTTGTGCCTGTCTGCCCCTGCCTCATTTCCCCCTCATTAAGTACAATTAACTCTTTTTCTCCCTGCCATTCAGAGATAAGGAAGATATGGGTCATTGAAATCCCTAATTTTATTCTTTAGTTGAAAACTTCTTCCTCTTAACATTTTATCACCTTTGCTAATAGAACAAAACTGGCCAGCTTCCCTTTAATTTCTCTTTTGGATTCCTCATTGGTTCGCGTGACCCACCCACCAACATTCATTATGCCTGGGCAGGGCACAGTACCGGATGCTGTGGGAATTCCCAACAAGAGAAGGCTCCCTTCTCGTCCACCCTCAGGGAGCCTCAACATCTATTTGAGAGACCTCACAGTAGATGGAATGTAAAAGTCTAGTAATCTGGCAACGAGAGCACCTAGAATTGCCGTGATTTACTGCCTTGGAGCGGGCTTGGCTGTGTGGCCTGGTGGGATGTCCCCAGTTATCTCCAGAAGCTTTGTGAGATCGCACATCAAAATGAATTTGAATTCATATTAATATGTACACCTTTAAATGTGTGCCATAAAACCTGTCCTTCCCTTTGATTTTATGTGTCAGGAAACAAAAATAATATGCTAGGAATTGTAGCCCCAAGGTTTTGACCTACTGCCCAAACCCTCAATGCCTTGAACCTTGGGATAAAAGCAAGGAGTAAACCTTGTATGCTGTGTAAACATTATCTATCACCTTGATCAAACCTTCCACCGCCCCACCCCCAAAAAATTCCAGACCCTGACAGGACCACAATTAAGACACTTGAGATGGTATGACTCTGGCAGTTGAGGAGACTACAATCAATCGGTCAGTCGACATTTATTTATTAGGTGCTTCTTATATTCCTTATAGTGCTCTGCTGAAAATACAAAGATAAAAAACGTAAAACGTCCTTGCTCAGAGGGACATTGTGGTCACTTCCAAAAGCAACTGGCAGCTAAAGCTGCCAAAACCAGATCAAGATCTAAGCTGGAAGCTGGTGATGGAAAGGAGAAAACATGTCGGAAGGAGGGAAGTTCATGAAAGTGAGAGATGGAGTGAGAAGTTCCCAGGAAAGAGGAAAGAGAAGATGTAATGGAAGGCCAACCCAGGAAGATCAGAGAGGAAGACCGATTTTATTAAAATTTATTGTCACATAGTGCTTCAGGATTTGCAAAATATTTTACATGCATCATCTGGTAAAGCTGTTATTACACATGTATGAGCTTATTCAAGCTCCGCAATAATGCTGTGAGGTAGATTCTTCAGGTATTTTTATACCCATATTATACGTGGGGAAACTGAGGCTCTGAGATGTTAAATGATTTGTGCTTGGTTATAATGATAGCATGTCACAAGGGAGGTGATATTGCAGAAGAGAAGTTGAATCTGTTCCTGTTTTAGTTCACATCACATTGGGCCTATTACAATTTTTTGAAGCCCCTTCATTGGCACTAAAGATGTTTCCCTATCATGGTTCAGGGATGTGTGAAGTCCTAGTGCTTAGGAGTTTGCCTTTTTTAGTGGTAAGGAAAACATTCTTCACTGGATCTAAGATCTTAGTGGTGTGAATACAGTGTAGAATCCATGGGTGAAAATGGAAATTCATCCTTAATGCCTCATCTTGTGTGATTCTTGTCCACATCTTCCAATAGTTCCTCCAAAGGGAGTACAGCTGAAGTGTTGAGCATCACCTTCTCTACCTCCTGACCTCAGGTAGGCCAAGAGTGGAGTAAAGCATGGGCATCTGTTACCCTTTCTTTCTCTATACAAGAAAAGCTTGGTGTGGGTCAAAAGAAAATTTGATAGAGGTAGTTTGTCCATTCACCTTTGGATACTCGACTAAGTCACTTGTTAACAAAAACAGAAATGAATAGATTGAATTTCCCTTCAGATAGAATTATGGGAATCAGGGGGAAAGGCGGGGGGAGTAATTGTTGGATTTTGTGAAGCCCCAACCATCTGAAACTAGTTTGAAAACATATACTAACCCTCAAATGCAGATGTGCTTATGTCCATGTTCACAATGAGGACTTGTCACTGTTTTTTCAGTTCTTTTGAGTTGCTTGCTTTTTTTTTTTTTAAAAGATAAATTTGAAGCAGATTCAGATGTTTTATGCCTGAGGAAAAGACATTGTTTTTCCCAAAGGAAAAGAAAAACATACAGCAAGCTGTATAAAAACAATGACTGGCTTTTATTTATTTTTTAAATGTAGCATCCTTTTAGTCTCATGAAAACAAACAAACAAACAAAAAAAAAGAGGCAAATGTTGTGACTTAGATCTTGGCTCTGTTTGTTTGGCTCTTTTTCTCCATATCTAACCCACACTACTCTGACAAATACTGCATCTGTCTTGACAAGCTAGTTCACAAATAACCATTCATTCATAACTTCAGGCTGTTGTAAGAATTCCTATTTGTTACTTAATCTTGTGATAGGGAATGCAAACTTTGGCTTGGAAAAAGGACCCTGTCAAGTGACCGAGAGCACATCATCATCTTTACAAAAAAATCAAGAAGGAAGTCTTTTTGAAAGAGGATCTCATGCTGTTGTAGATTAAAAAAAAATAAATACACCAAAGAGCATTAAACCGTCTCTTGTTGCTGGAGCACAAACTGGAATGTTCTGGGAAAGATCGTTTAATTGTTAAGTTTTGGATTCACTTCAGTAATTGTAATTTCAACGCTTCTTGGGTAAAGTCGGTCTATCAATGATTGTTCTCTGTACACCAAATGTAGCAGTAAATCTGTCATTTTTTCCATCTTGGCTTTTCCTACTTATACAATTGTTTATTCTCCTTTTTTTTTTTGGCTGGTGTCTTTATCTCCCTTTTTTCCATTGGTTTCATCTCACAACCCTGCTCTGAATTCTCAGGCTAGGAAAGCACTGTTGGTATTTTATTTTTTTTCTTTGTTCTTTTGTTTATTTGTTTATCATTTGTAATTACGCAGCTATTTCAGCTGGGTTACTAAAAGATTGGTCATTTATTCTGGTTGTAGATCAGATGGAGATGTCATACTCATGGTTTGAGGTAGTTTTCTTGCAGAAGGTAGATGATTTGGTGAAGCAACTGACAAATCATTTGAAGTACAAGGGGAGGGGAAAGAAGGGGAGAGAAGGAACAGAAGTCTTAGTCCTCAAAACCCTCCTCCCTTACCATGTTGACTATTGGAAAAAGAGTAAGGATAAGAAACAGAAACAGAAGTCTAGGGGAAAGTCTCAGTACCTTTTAAGGAAAAACCAGCCCAGGATGAGGTGTCTTCTCAGAGCTCTTCTTCAGAGACAGACTTATTACTTATATTTTACAACTTTCATTTTTGAACGTTTTACGATAGAAATAGAAGAATGCTTGGGAATAGTTTGTCACCCCATAAGAGCATTTGTGTATGTGTGTGTATGTATATGTGTATGTGAACACTCTCAAAAAACTAATGCATAGCTGTCCTTTTTCCTTGCCTTCCCTTTTCCCACCCTAATACATTCATACACACATACATACATACATACATACACCCATACATGCATATTTCTTCTCAAGGTCTAAGAGCTTGGTGAGTTGCCTTTTTTAGGTCTCTGCTGAAGCCTACAATTTAGGACTTGTATCTGTGAATGTCCTGTTCAGGATCTGAGCCGCTTTGGGGACAGGCACCTTTGATCACACTGACCTGTGTGCTAGTTTAGTCATATAGATGTTTATCAGCCTAGAATTAAACCTGAAATTACTAAGTGTGTTGATTGAGCTCTGGGCGTGGGGTCAGAGCCTTTGAGCTAATCTCAGCCCTGACACTGATTCACTTTCTGAACTTGGGCATGTCTCCTTCCTTGTGGTTTTTCTGTTCTACACAAAGGGAAGAATGATGCTAGCCTTGCTCTTAGGGGTGTATTTAAGGATGATTCTATTGTTGGACAGTATCATCATCAAGCTGATGAATAATAACTGAAAAAGAAGACAGGAGCCTCGTGGATGGGGTGAAGCATAGTGTTAGTAATTTTGTGGTACCAGCTCACCTGTCCTAGATCGCTCACTTGACCAATGAATCAAAAAACATTTATTAAGCCCTTGCTATTGGGTCAGTAAGCATTCACTGGGACAAGTATGGGATATGGTGAATAGAGCACCAGGCACGGAGTCAGGAAGACCTTGGTTTAAATCTGGCCTCAGGCATTTACTAGCTGAGTGACCCTGGGCAAGTCACTTAACCCTGTTCGCCTCAGTTTCCTCACCTATAAAATGAGCTGGAGAAGGAAATGCCAAATCACTCCAGTATCTTTGCCAAGAAAACCTCCAATGGGTTTTGACAAAGAGGAGTCAGACATGACTTAAACTACTCAACAACAAAGAAGCATTTTAAAGCACTTGTTACATACTAAATACTGTGCTAGATTCCACTGATACAAATAAAAAACGGAGTCTTTGCCCTCAAGAAGCTTATGTTCCACTAAACCAAGTTAGCGTTGAATTCCTCCAAGTAGAACCTCATTTAATGTTGGGGTTGGGAAGAAATAGTTGCTTTACTTTGTAGGATTTTTGTGTCATACTAAAAGAGATGCAGTGCATATATTCCAAAGATAGGCCAAAAAGATAGGCCACACATACCCCCCAAATTTGGACAGCACTTGCTGTGGTAGCAAAGAACTAGAAAGAGCAGATGTCCATTGATTAGAGAATGGCTAAACAAATTGTGGAACATAAATGTCTTAATGGAATATAGACTGTTCTCACATTATGTAAATGAGAATTCCTCAGATCTCTATATAAAGCAGTTTTTTCATAATACAAATTTGCCCACAGATATAGGGAAGGGAGGGAAGGAAGCAGAAAGGGCCCCCCCCATTCTGGTGGAAGGAGGAGGCCAGGACAGAGGAACAGGAAAAGGAACATATGGGGCCACGCCAGCTACACTAGGACCTGGCCAGAACCAATAAGAAGAACATGGGAATGAGGGTTGTGAGGAGGCAGACATAGACAGTAGAGGAAAAGGAACATGCAGGGGTGGACACTCAGGTGAGTAGGTGGAGCAGGGTAAAGGTCTCCCCTCTCAGGAGGACTCAAGTGGAGCCCCCCACCCATGGGGGGGTAATGACTACACTAGTCTGTTCTGCTGATTTCACTTGGAGGTTTTTTTTGGGGGGGGATGAGGCTGTGGAGCTGGAGGGTGTGAGGGGGGAGGGAAAGAGAAAAAGAGCGAGAGAGAGAAAGAGAGAGAGAGAGAGCAATACTGTACAGTAAAATTAACAGGGTTTTTTTTGGAATGCAGATTTCATTTAGGATTCTTTATGTAAAGTTGAATTTGCATAATATGAATTTACATAAAGTGTGGACTGTGTATTACTGTAAGAAATGACTAACATGACAAGTACAGAGAAGCAAGAAAAAACTTACATGAACTGATGCAAACTGAAGTAATCAGAGCTAGGACAACAATATATCCAGTGACTACAATATTATAAAAAACAACTATCACAAAACATTCAAAAATGAAAGTTGTAAAATATAAGTAATAAGTCTGTGCCTGAAGAAGAGCTCTGAGAAGAAACCTCATCCTGGACTGGTTACTCCTTAAAATGTATTGAGACCTTCCCCCAGACTTGATTGGCTCAGGGGAGTAAAGGCTCAGACCTCACCCCCTGGTCCCCTGAGTACAAAGCATCCAGGAGGTGCTTGGCTGATGGATCATGACGGGTAACTCACTCAGCTGAATCAATTTGAAGTTTCCTCAGTGCCTATCCTTTTTGAACATTCTCCTTGCTGTGGCTAAGTAAATCTCTTTTTTATTAACTTTTGAATGACCTACAAATGTCTCATTTTGTTCCAGGATTGAACCTAAACCGTAGGATTGGTCTGAGCTTAGCCCAGCACAGAGCAACAATGAATAGAACTTGAATTCTTGTAGCCAGAATACTATAAAATTGGATGCAGCAGGAGTATTGGGTTGGATTCCAGTTCAAATCCCATCTATGCAACTTACTATTTGATGGTCACTTAACTTTGCTTGATCTCAGTTTCCTCATCTGTAAAATGAAGACTTGAACTGGGTGATCCCTGAGGTCTCTTCCCAATCTAAATCTATGATCCTGTGAATTGAATTAGTGAAGATAGTGGCTTCAATTCAACTCAGTTCATTTGGCTGCAAAGAGAGTATTGCCCTGTAGACGGGGAAAGCTTTTTGACCAGCCTGTAGATCTATCTAATGGTGCCTCTTCCAGGTTCTATTCACCTACTAAATGTGAACTAAATTTACATACTTGACTACTACTTGACATAAATTGTTAGTGGTTATCCCACTCATGTGCACTTGGTGACTTTGAGTTCAACTTGGAACTCTGAGTTCAACTAATTAAAAGAGATCATCTCTGTTCTGCAACACAGTAGATACTGGCCTGAAGAAGGTGCTGTTTCCCAGGGAAAGGAGTTAAATCCCCCAAGAAATGCCTAATACCAGAGTTGGGGCAAAGTAGTATTAACCGAGCCAGAGTCCCGCTGACTGTTTCTTTCTCATTGGTTATTCTGTTTGAGGTTTGCATTTAAGAGAACAATTTTCAGCATCTCTCCTTCAAAGGTCAGATAGTAGTGAGAAAACTTTGTTTGACTTGTTAATCTGGTGAGGAGCAAACAGTTTATATCAGTGTAGCTTCCTGTCTTTGCAAACTGGTTATTTGAGGTTTTTTTCTCTGTAAGCCGTTACAAAAAGGATTTAAAAATAAACAATATGGTTCCTTATTGTTGGGAGCATATGTGAGCAGATGTCCATTGGTAGCAGCATATGGCAACAATATGGTAGTGTGTCTGATTGCAGAACAGAGAGTGACAGGCTTTCATTCATGCCCCCATAATGCTCAGATTGTTCAATCTCCTGCACCTGAAATAAATAGTATTCTGACTAGAAAAATACGATGCAGCAGATCACAATATAGTACTGGAATCTTGACTTCAGCATATCCTTTAAGGCACTTGGGAAGACAAGAGTCAAACTTCCCAGGACACTTCACCTCTCACTTATTCACCTCAGGCAGGAAAGATCACAAGCTTAGGTATGTGTGGCCTTGGGCAAGTCACTTAACTTCCTGGGCTTCAGTTACCTTATGGTAAAATGAAAATTTGACTACGTGGCTTCTGAGGTCCCTTCTGGATTTAGATTTAGGATCCTAGTGTATGAATTGTAAATTCTACAATAGGAACAAGGCAAGCCAGAGACAAAAGCTATTAGATATTCATATGGGTGGTCAAAATTTGTTTGAGTGATGATGTGACAGCCATTTGCTTTAATGATTATTTCCTAGAAGTCTGATTTTTATATTCATTAAGTATAAGATGGACTTTTCTTTTGGAAGGAGGCTTTGTGGCATAGTGGATAGAGAACTATCTTTGGAGCCTGGAATATTCAGGCTCAAATCTTGCCTCTGACAAATACTTGCAATGTGACCCCGAGCAAGTCACTTTCCCAGTGTCCTGTTAAACTCTCTTAAGACTATAAGTTATAGAAAATATGCTGACCTGCATCGTTGGCAGCAGTTTCTCCACATGGGAGTTCCCAATACCAATGAAAAAATAGGTCTAGCTTATTACTCTTCTTGGCCCCCAGAAGTTAGAGGTAGGACCAGTGGAAGATATAGTCAATAGATGTCAGCTCAATGTAAGAAAAAGTTGCTTAATAATTGTATTCATCCTAAAATAGAATGAATTGAAGTAGTACCTATTCTTGGAGGTCTTCAAGCAGGGGCTAGGTGACCAACTATTTTAGGATTCTTGTAGAGTGAATTCGTATGTCAGGTATGGCATTTTATACTCCATTTTATACTCCAAAAACTTAGAAATTAATGAACTCTATGGTTCTCTCCCAATTTTGAAATTATAAGGTTGTTTCCTGTCATTAGAGAAAGTCCTTAAATTAGGGACGAAGGAAAACCTAGCCACAATGGAGGCAGTGTGGTACGGTGGCAAAAGCGCTGAATTCAGCTCAAGGACTCAGGTTCCATTTCTGCCACTAGTACTTGAATGACCTTGGTGAGTCACTCTATTCTTTTGGACCTTCCTTGGTTTCCTCATCTGTAAAATGTTGGGGTTGGACTAGATGACCTTCAAGTTCCCTCTCAGCTCTAAATCTATTATCCTATGGCACTTCTAAAAGATAAGGCCTAGTTGAACAAAAGAGAGATTTCAAAAATTTGGGAAAAGGAACTGGGCAAATAAAGGAATCACCCCCTGTTAGAGCTGAAAGGGACCTTAAAATTGACCAAGATCTTCGTTTTGTACTGATCTGCCTAAGATCATAGAGTTTATTAGTGGCAGAACTATTAGCTGTCATCATCATCGTTATCATCATTAATTATCTACTTACTATAACTATAATGGAATGAGGTGGCTCTATTTTTACTAAGCAATAAACTAGGCATTTATACTTCTAGTGTTTTGGCCTTTTTGAGGCAAACAGGCAGGTCTTTGGACTCTCAGCAATAGTTCCTGCTTAACTGAGGTTATTTCTGTTAAGTTTCTCATTGGGAGAAGATACAGACCAGTTTACCAGTTCTGACTGGCTCTTCTTCAAAAAGTAAAATATTTCATTCCTTAATAACCATTAGCAGCATATGGTAATGTTATTTAATTAGTCACCTGGAGCTCCTAATAGCACTGGTTACAGAGCATTTATGCCTTCAGGCTAGCGGGCAATTCTTTTACTTAGTTGGTTAAGAAGATATCTTCTGCTGATGAAAATGATCAGTGTTTTCTTAGGATTCAGAAATTCAAGATAGTGGATTTCTGGAGCAAATAGATTGTGTCTTCATTTGTAAATTGCTTTTCATTTGGAGAGGTCAAAGCATTTTATACTGTAAATACTTACTTCTGATTTTCCTCCTGTCTGACCACTCCTCAGTCTCCTTTTAGGTCATGCACACTAATTGTGGGTGTCCCCCAAAGCTCTGTTTTGGGCCCTCTTCACTCCTCCCTCTATACTATTTTACTTGGTGATCTTATCAGTTCACATGAGTTTAATGATCATTTTTATGCAGACAGTTCTCAGATCCATAGATCTCTACTGAGCCCAAGTGTCGCATCAACAACTGCCCTTGGGAGATCTCAAATACAGATACATACAAAGTACTGAAATACTAGGTAGTTATGGAAGGCACTAGCATGTGTAAGAATCAAGAAAGGCTTCATTCAGAAGGTGCTGCTTGAGCTACATCTTGCGGGAGGAAGAGAAACTTTGTGAGGCCAAAGTGAGAAGGATGTGCATTATAAGAATGGGGGATGGTCAGTACGAGGCAGGAGAACCGGAGATGGAGTGCCATGTGTGAGGAGCAGAGAGAAGGCCAGTTTTACTGGATTATAGTGCTGGAAGGAGAGTAATTTGTAATTAATAGATGAATAAATAAATATTTGTTGGATTGAATTATATCGCAAAATTGGGTAATGTTCCAAGATCTCTTTGTGGGTATCTTGTCTACTTAGACCTTGAAACAGCTATGCAAAAGAGGAAAATTCAGGACAATAATACAGCTCGGTGTGGACCTGGCCAGCTGGACAATGGGAATCTGCGGTTCATTTTCTCGTCATTGATCTCCATGAGATCTCAGCTGTCCATAGGCAGGTTGAAAGGGAGAAGAAGATGCTATTTGTTCCATGCTCTTGAGTCCAGTGAAGACATTTGGCTTTGGTTGGGTTCCAAAAATGGGTGAAGGTTCAGGATTCAGGGAGAAACAATCTTCTCATTCCTACCCAAACTGGTTTGCCAGATAGTGGCTACAGCTGAGGACTGGTTCACTTGGATATTATACTCTGCAATTTGTCAGGCCTAACCTCACTTCTAAGGAATCACTATGGTTTATTTCACAGCACCCTTGCCTGTGGTTTCCTCAGAAGAGCTGGCTTCTGAAAAGATTGTATATTTCTCTTAATGCTAGGAAACCTTTTCTGGGACTATGAGCCCTAATATGCATTTAAAAGGAAAAACAAAGAATCAAGCACTTAATTGATGCTGAAAATGAGGATATTTTATTTTCCTTTTCTTCTGTCCTATGACACAAACAATTCTGAAGCAATATCAGTTTCAAATAGCTCACTTTTTTTTAAAAATAAGTTTTATTGACTTTTTTTTTTGCATCCCTAGTATCCTTCTTCCTTCCAGATAGCAACCCCATAAAACAAATAGTGGTTTTTTTTTTGAAGATTAAAAAAATGACTAGGAAAAAATTAGCAAAATCGAACAATATGTTGAAAAACTCTGAAAACAGGCACACTGTATAATGCTTGTGGACCTCTCTTCCTCTTGCCTCTGTAAAAGGGTGGGATGGCAGTCTCTCTTCATTTATCTTCTTAAAAGTCAAGCTTGTTCTTTATTATTTTTCAATTTTCACTTTAGATTGTGTGTGTGTGTGATTGGTTGTTCATTCTGTTTACATTGTATAAAATCTCTCACTTTAATTTCATGTCAGGATTTAAATCCAAGAGCCAAAAGTCTGACTTGCTGTCCTCTGTACAACTCTATATGAAACTGATTTGAAACAGAAACAAACCTAAAACCTTTCTTTCCTCTTCTTTCCTTTGCTTTGTCTGCCCTTTTAAAAGCAGCCTATCACTTTGGGCTAATTTCCTTTTCATCCATTATTACCCCAGTAAACAGGTTGAGCAATCAATCTATCCTGGTTCCCTGGGCAGTATTTCTTCCTAGACACTCCTTCTTGGTTTGGGTTGTGTCTTAACATTCTGTTACGAGGGCCCTGCCTTCAACCTTGTTAAAAATGAGAGCTCAGTACGCTTCTCAGCTAGTCTGGAAAATTCAGGAGTGCTTCTCAGTGGGTGAAAGGGGGAAAGCAAGGGCAAAAGGAGACCACTTCTACCATTTAGTGCTGGGGGACCAGAGCTTTTATCTTTGCCGACAATCCAGACAGAAAAATCTACTGACCACTTTTAAATCTTTTGCGCAGTATAGCCGAGCAGTGGGGGTCTGCATTTCTTTCGTCTCTGTTCTTAGAAATAGTAATTGAGTAAAAATGTAAGTGACTATGTGCCAGGGGGCAGGCGTCCAGGGTCAGAGTGAATTTCTCCATGCTGAGTGTGATTTTGAACACTCGTTAAGTGGAAACGACCTGTGCCAAGCAGTTAGAGGGCCATCTCTGTCACCTTGCATGAACTGCTTCTCCATTCCAATGAGATGTTGGGAACGGTTTAGAAGGAGACCAGGACCTATGGCGCCGCTTGCTTTCCCGGCCCTCTAATCTTGGGCTGGTGATTGCCACGTGTTCTAATGTTGCAGCCTGGGCCTGGCAGCTGTAATGGTTCAGGTGCTTTAAAATACTGCTCAGTTTAAAACAGTATTTACTTTCCACCTGCCTGGGTTATTTTGTTTGATTTTTATTTATTTATTTATTTATTGTGGAGAGGGTCTTCCTCATTAATTCCTGCCAACATGACCAAAAAGGAGATGCTCTGGGGGATGCAGAGGGACAAAGGATAAATAATTTAAACTCTGTGTGTGTGTGTGTGTATCGGTCAATAAACATTTATTAAGTGCCTACCACATGTCGGGCACTGTGCTAAGTTCTGGAGATACAAAGGAAGGCAAAAGACAGTCCCTGCTCTCAAGGAGCTCATAGTCTAATGGAGTAGACAACATGCAAACATATATGTATGTGTATAAACATACAAATGTATATTATATATACATACATACATCTATCTCCATTGACTTTAACCTCATCTGAACAATGGTTTGATTAGATGATTCCAAAGGCCCCTTCCATTTCTAACTCCAGTAAGCCTACAGGCCCATGAATTAGGGCATCTACTCTGGTGGGTTTGGATTTTCAGCTGATTACTGAACAACTTTTAATTATCTCAGTTCATCTGTGGATGAATGGCAGATCTGAACATGTGTATCAGCTTCTTCAGGGTTACTCAGAATCTGGGCTCAGCGTTGTTTTGCCCACTTGACTGTCTCTCTTCCTCCTCATGAATATAAGCAGTGAAGAGTTAACCCCTGTTTTCTAGTCTGCAACACCCATTTCCACATGGGCGAGCAAATTACTCACAACAAGGGTCTAAACAGTGAGTGGGCTTACATGGTATGGAGCACTGTATCACTCGAGGTCCCAAATGCAAGAGGTGGGTGCCGAGTTCAGAAGTTGGATTGGTTATGCATGGGACTGAATTCCCTTATCCAAGTACGTTTAATTGGGGCAGCTGTGGAGCAGGAAGGGAATTTTGGAAGCTAAAGAGCAGTTCCCTGTGGTTATGTTTTGGTCGAGACTTTCCAGCCCGTTCATGGCCAGAGTCCCATGCTGAGCATTCCCGCATTCTGTGGGCTGAGAATCTAGCCTTAGAGAGAATGCAAATTCTAGTGTCACAGCCAAAAGGCATTTTCAGGTCAACAAAGTTTTCTCTTACTGCTTAGTACTATTCTCTTCCAAGGGAATTACCACAGGCAAAAATCTGACCAACTGATTTAAACAAGGACAATAATAGAAAAAAAATCACTGCTAAATTAAATAGCTTGGGTGATTCATACAGTGCAAGAGTGTCCATACACTAAAACCAACCCCACCTTCTTACCTTGAAATCGTTTGGTAGCTGCTCCTTACATGGAAAGATAAATCTGGCAGCCTGAGCAGTGAGAATTATGGGGTTTCTGACCCACTTTGTCTCCTGAGTTCAACTCTACGGTATGACTGCCCTGACTTAGATCGTTATTGTAGAACTTTGTCCAGTAAGCTGCTTTGAGAAATCTCCAAGTCTCCTCAGAGTTTATTAGTTTACTGTGTATATATATCTAAGTTGAAATATGAGAAGAAACAACAAAAATAAGGAGCCCCAGGGGAAAAAAAAACATCACTGAAATGAATTCTAGTTCTATTCTATCTGGCCAACAATTATATATTAAACATGTATTATGCACCTGGAACTGCGCTAAGCGCTGGGGACATAAAGACAAAACTAAAATAGCCCTTGCCTTCAGGGAGCTTCCATTCGAACGCGGGAAAGTCAAGTAGCTTTCACTAAGCACTTACTACCAGTCAAGCTCAGAGCTAAAAGAATAGAAAGGAAGATAGTCCCTGCCCCCAAGGAACTTACATTCCAATAGGTTGGTTAGGAGGTGCCTAGCTAGGGGTGGGAGTGGGTGCTTAGTAGAGAAAGTCTGTAGTAAGGCCTGCAGAGGCTTGAGACAATACTGCCCTAGAGTCCTTTTCGAATTGAGATTCTAAGGAGGGTCCATTCAATCAATTACAGGGAGATGTGGGTAGTTAACTATTTGCTATGTGTGTGTGAATCCCAGAGGTAGAATAAGATTTCAGGATGAAGATGTTTCTGGCGCGCGTGGTAGAGAAAATCTGGAGGGAAATGGCTTGGATGTCCTTCTTAAATGAAGACCCTGGGAGGAGTTATACAATTAAGAGAGGGTTCAAGGCAGAACGAACTTCTAACGTATGAATTAATATTAACTATTACTGACCCCCAGCGCAGTACTTTGTCCACAGCACTATGATCCAAGACAGATCCACTCCAGGTACCAAGTCCTTCCTTTGTAAATAGTATCAGAGCATTTCGAATGTACTTTGAGTATACATCAGATGTAGTTCCAGGTGCTTCAGGCTCAGTTTTCCTTCTCTTCTCTTTAAAGTGGTGTCCGCCATGTGTGGAAAGCCTTGTAATATTACATAAGTCTGTCCCATTCTTCTACCCTCTACTTCAGTTAGGCCTGATGAGAATGTGATGTGATCAAAAGGGAACTTGTCCTTATGCATAATTCACTGTGTGATCTTGGGTAAGTTACTTCAATTCTCTGGGCTACATAAAAAGAGGGAATGGACTAAGGTCATTTCCAGCTCTAACCTTCTGTGATTCTGCATTGTAGACCAGGAAAGAGAATCGTTCCCCAGATGTCACCAACAAAGTATTGCCACTTTGCTCCCTTCAGAGACAGCAAAATTGCTCGCAGTTCCAGGGGGTAGAGTGGTATCTGCCAAGTGAGTAAGAGACTCCCATCTTACAGTGGCTTATTTTTCTATACCTTTAATATCCAGCTCATGGGTCCTTTGTGTACTTGAGGATATATAGCTGGGATCAAATGGGCCTCTAGACTTGACTAATAGACCTTGAGATGTAAAAGTTAGAAGGTACTGTAGCTTAAAAGCCCAAATGAGACTGTGAAAGTAGAATATTAAAATGAGACAGTTGCACCTCATGACCTCTAAAGTTCTTTTCAGCTGTGAATCCATGATCCTAGATGTGTCCTGAAAGCCACCACCTGGTATTCACTTATTGAGTATAGCCCAATGTGTAGGATTTCCACTGCATTCAGTTTTTAAATTCCCAACAGCAAAGCATTGTCACTGAAATTCTCAAGCCAGGAGGTGGAAGTGAGGAGGAGTGGATGGGGAGAGGGAGATGAGATCCCAATGAGATTAGGAACAGTTTAGAAGGAGATGAGGACCTATGGTGTTGCTTGCTTTCCCATCCCTCTAATCCTGGACTAGTGATTTTTGAGTTCTAATGCTGCAGCCTAGGCCTGGTAGCGTCAATGGTTCAAGTGCTTTAAATTTAAAATACGAAAGAGAGAGAGAGAGAGAGGGAGAGAGAGAGAGAGAGAGAGAGAGAGAGAGAGAGAGAGAGAGAGAGAGAGAGAGAGAAAAGTATGGAGATGGCATGTCCTATGTGAGAAACAGCAAAGAGGCCAGTATTGCACCATTATAGAGCATATAAAAGGGGGTAAGGCATAAAAAAACAATTTAGGAAGAGACATGGCTGTAAAAGGCTTTAATGCAAAACAGGATTTTGCATTTGATCCTGGAGATAGCAGGAAGCCACTGGAATTTATTAATTTTGGGACAAAGGAGATGACATGGTCAATGCATGTGCTTTGAGGAAATCACTGGCTTCCAAGTGGAGAATGGATTGGAGTGGGGGGACACAAGACAGGGAGACCAACCAGGAGTCTCTTTTAGTAGTCCAGGTGAGAGTTGATGAGAGTTTGTTCCAGAGTGGTGACTAGGTGAGAAGAAAAAGTGATGTGAGATGTGAAGAGTAAAAACAAAAAAAATTGACTTGGCCAGGGTTACACAGCCACTGTGTGTCAGAGGCAGACATGAACCTGGGTCTTTTTTGATTGGAAGGCTGGTATTATACCCACTGCACCATGCTTCTTCTCTATATTTAAAGAAGGAAAAAATAAACTTCATTTAGGACCATTTTCACATGTGATTTGGTTTTTGTAACTGAGACAAGTTTATCACCTATAATATGGCATAGCCAGTTTTGCCAAGGAGTTTGCAGCACAGTCTTATGTGTGACTCAACTGTGTTAAAGAAATTAAAACTCTCTGTGCCTCAGCATCTCCTCCTCTAAATATAAAAGTACCCTGGAACCTTTCTGTAAACACTCTTTGCTTTAGTGCAGAACACCTTGACCCTTGGGGGTCCTAGGCAATAGCCACCGTGGCCCTGAGAAGCCTAGAAATATCTCTTATGTTCTCTCTACGGTAATGATCTGAATTACATTTCCAGTTTAGCATAACTGAATCCCCCACCATTTGCCTAGAGGGAGCACAGCTATCCAGTTTTCTAATCTCTGGTGTAATTCCACATTTCTCAGCCTATTTTTTTTTAAGGAGTGTTCTTTATTTTCTCTGAGTCCCTTGCCAATGCAAACATCGTGTACTTCATAGTCTCTCAGAATTCCGTATAAAACTAAGCCTTAGTATTCTTAACAAACACTTATCAGGAAGATTATGTGGAATCTTGCTTCTTTAGACTGGTTAGAAAACCAGAGAGATTGCATGTAACAGAGACAGTGAGCGAGCGCATCCCTAATGCGATGGAAAGCCGGCAGTTCAACTTTCTGACAGGCCCTGAGCTCGTTGGGTTCCTTGGGTCTTACAAGTTCATAAATAATCATCTCTACAGCTTATTCTTAGTAACAACAGATGCTGCACTTTTCCCATCCTGCTCTTTGGGGTCCTGGTAGGGGTGAGGGGTGGGGGCTGGAAAGAAGAGGAAAAAAGGAAAGCATTGTTTTGCACATGGCTGGACATCTGTATTTTCTGAATTGCCCTGTTGTATGTATGATGCAACTGCTGGAGCTGTTTTGCTGAATATGAACTTTGTCCACAGACTAGAGTCTAAATTGGTTTTGGATTCCTCCAAAATCGAAATGGTCAGGCCATATTTTTCTAATATTTCCTTGGATCGCATCTTGGGTCTCAAGCGCCTAGTACAGATTTGTATGCGTTTGCATATTCAGCATAGATTGCTTCCCTTTTCCTGGTGTACCTTGCCTGTTTTCCCAAGACTGCTACTTACCTCAGCCCTTTATGTGCATCCAGGAAAGGAGGAAGGCGGCTCCCCATGGAACCGAAGCCAGTGTGGCTTCAAGGATCATTTACTTCAGTGTTATTGTTAGGAAGAGAACAGATTGGTTTTCAGAAACAAAACAGGTGAAGCACCATGAGCAGCTAACCTACTGAATAGTTATGGAAACTCCAATAACCTCATGAAAACTTGGACCAACTTTTCAGATCTTGCAGAGTGAAGGTCATGTATTTTGATCATCCACCCTAAAGCTTAAGCATCTTTTCAGAAACTCAGGAGGCCTGCCTACCTGTTAAACGGACTTTTATGACTTGGTAGACAAAGCTTCTGCTACCAATATGGCAGCAACACATAGAGACCATGCATTTTTTTTCCAGTTATATTAAATTTAGCATCATAGGATCCTGTATTTAGAGTTGAAAAGTACCTCAGGGACCATCTAGTCCATGGGTGGGGAATTTGTGATCTCGAGGCCATGTGTGGCTTTCTAGGTCCTTGGGTGAGGCCTTTTGACTAAGTCCAATTTTTACAGAACAAATCCTTTTATTAAGGGGATTTGGTCTGTGAAGTTTGTATTCAGTCAGAGGGCCGCACTTGAGGACATAGAGGGCTACATGTGGTCTTGAGGCCACAGGTTCCTCACCCCTGATCTAGTCCAACCTCCTTATTTTACAGATGAAGAAACTGAGGCCCATAGGTACTTAGTGGCAGAGGTGGGACTCCAGAGACAGTGCTCTTTCCATTGAGATTTGGCATTTTCCTCCCTTTTATATAAGGGATTTTGAATTAGCAATGAAAAATAAAACACCAAAAAAAATTTTTTTTTAGAAGTAGATTAGTAGAGAATTCAACTTTCCCTTTTTGAATCTGGAAAACATTCTATATTCAAGAAACGTTCTTAGGAGACTTCAAGTTGCTGCTGTTGTGTTTTAACCCACTTTGTTTCTATCCTGTCACAGTAAAAACCTGGGAAACTCCAGGTTCGACAGCAGAGTTCAAGGCATTCTTCACTGGTATTAGAATCCAAAGAATAGTATTCCCTGGCTGCCTTTGACCTACTGACTGCATACCTCTGTTTTTCCTATCTGTGGAAAGAAACCTAGAATCACAGGCTCATATATTTAGGACCGGAAGGGCCCTTCGAAGCCATCTGGTTCAACTTTCTTATTCCTCTGATGAGGAAATTCAGGCCAAGACAGATTAAATGATTTGTCCAATCGGGGCCATTCAGATAGTAGGTGACAGAGTTGGGATTTGCATATACTTTTATACGCGTGTTGTCTCCCTGGACAGAATGTAAGTTACTTAAGGTCAGAGGTATTTCATGTCTGTGTGCTTACCGACTGATTGATTGATTGAGCCATTGATTGGATACAAATTTTCTGACTCCAAATGCAGTGATCTTTACAGTGGGAGAGGGAGAGGAGAGGAAGTAACAGCATTTGATTGAGTGTTTGCTGTATGCCAGGCACTGTGCTAAGCACTTCATACATCTTATCTCATGTGATCCTCACAATGACCTTGGGGGGCAGATGCTACTATTATGCCCGTTTTATAGTTGAGATTAAATGACTTGCCCAGAGTCACACAGCTAGTGAATGTCTGAGGCTGGATTTGAACTCAGGTCTTCCCAACTCCAGGCCTAGCTCTATTTACTGTGCCACCTAGTTGCCTCATTGGGTTTTATTTTGATCTTTACCTTTAATAAGATGTGACTTTGGGAATGACATTTTATCTCTCTTAACTCCAGGTTCTCTATAGAATAAGGGGGTTAGACCAGATAACTTCTAATGTCCCTTCCAAATTTATGATTTAGAAGCACTTAAATAATGAAGATAGTGCCTCTTAATGTTATAAAGGGAAGCTGTACATCCTTGCAGATAGCCACTGAGTAACAATTTATTCAGGATGAGAAGTAAATATTAAAAACTCTTGATTCAAATTTTTGTATTTCTTTTGTAGAAAGTGTCAGCTTTTTTTTTTTTGCAAACTGGTTACTTGGGGTTACTATTTGTGATTACTTTTTTAATTCATTCAATAGGTAAAAGTTCTAGAAATTTCGGTAGCTATACGTTGGATAAAATGACCTTCATCCACCTTCCTTTTCACTTAAGAGAATAGTAGGTGTTCAATCAATGTTTGTTGAATGAATGAATGACTTGGTGAGTGAGGGAGGGAATGATTGAATTTTACAACAGTAATAATGCATTGACTTGCATTACCAGCTGCCTCTTAAACATCTCAGATTAGATGGCTAGTACACATCTTAAACTGAATATCTCCAAAAAACCACTTCATTACGATTCCTGTAAATGCTTCCCTCTTCTTGACTTCCCTATTATTCTGTAAGGCACTGCCATCCTACCAGATACCCCAGTGACATTTTTAATTCCTCAAACTCTCTCATGCATTCCCTGCCACTCCCTCCCCCACACAATGCAGTCATTTGCCAAGCCAAGTCATTTTTCCCTGCATAGTGTCTCTTGTCTCTATCCACTACTTTCCTCCGACCCAGCTGTCACCCTGGTGCACCCTCATCACATCAAGCCTGGACTTTTGCAATAGCCTCTGATTGGTCTTCCTGCCTGCATAGTCTCCCCATTTCCAGTCCATCCTCCACTCAGATGCCAGAGTGATTATTCTTCATAAAGCACAGATCTAACCATGTCCCTCCTGTACTCGATAAACTATGGTAGTTCCCTATTACCTTCAAGATCAAATACAAAATCCTCTGTTTGGCATTTAAAGCCCTACACGAGCCTTCCTCATTTCTTTACAGTCTTCTTACACTTTCTTGTTTTTGACTGACTTTTCATGACCCCATTTGGGGTTTTCTTGGAAAATATACTGAAGTAGTTTTGCCATTTCCTCCTCTGGCTCATTTTACAGGTGAGGAAACTGAGGCAGACAGGGTTAAGTGACTTGCCCAGGGTCACATAGCTAGGAAGTGTCTGAGGCTGGATTTGAACTCATCGAGATGAGCCTTCCTGACTTCAGGGCCAGGGGTCCATCCACTGAGCCGCTTAGCTGCCCCCTCTTACACTTTACTCTCCTCCATACATGCCATGACCCAACAACACTGGACTGTTCTTGTACAGAACATTCCATCTCTTTGAATTTTGACTGTAACTCATGTCACGAATGCTCTCCTTTCTCATCTCTGTTTCCTGTCTTCCTTTAAGACTCAGCTCAAATCCCACCTTCTGCAAAAGACTTTCCAGGCTTCCCTGTCTCCCCCCTCCCATTGCTAGTCACTTCCCTCTGACATTACTCCCAATTTGCCCCGTATCGATCTTGTACATGCACAGTTACTTGCCTGTTGTATCTTCCATTATAGTAATGCTTATTAAGTGCTTCTTGACATGAACAAGAACTTTATGGGTTATCAGGAAGAGAGGGTCTAAATTGGCCACAACCCAGATTTTTTTTTTCCCACCAGGTCATCCAGTCTTTTAGCCATCTTTTAATTGCTTACCTAGAGGAACTCTGAACACTCATCACTACGGAACTGTAATCTCTGCTTAGTCTTGCTCAACCATGGCTCACTTTTGTTGTTGTTTCAAGTAGCATTCTTCATAAAAGCATATTATGAGCTCAAAAACGCTCCGAGTCCCTAGGGCACCCCAGGATCAAGAGAGAAGCTGCTTGCCAGCCGTTGTGAAAGAGGAGAAGTCCAACTCCTGTGCATTCCCGCCATGGATATTCCTGCAGGGACACCTAGATTAGACAACTCTCCCTTTGGGAGTTCAAGCTGCTGTCAGTGGGGTTATAAAGAGAAATTTAGGTCTGTGCACTTGGGTCCTTAGCCAGACAGCCTAAGTATTTTTAGGGCTCTTCTTGTCTCAATTGGTGATCTCTGCTTGAAGCTTTAACACATGCGGCTTCACTGAAACAACTTTTAAGCTATTCTCAGGGCAGTGCAGGAGGGGTTGGATTAGCGTTTAGAGTCTTTAAACAGTTTTCTTCATAACTAAATATCCAGCAGGCCGAATAGAGGAAATTCAAGTCTAACCCTGGAGGGACCCCTGTTTAGTCATCTGTCTAGACAGACTAGTTCATATAATAGTCCTCTCTTTGTTTCTTTTTCACTCTTCTAACAGTTGGTGGTCTCTTCTTTTAAATTTGGTGAAGATGTCACCCTTTGTATTTTTGATCTCGAGGCTACCGGTGACAAGCCAAGAAAGTGACTCACGCGTGGGAGCCTCCGTTGCCTCTTGGGTTAGAAATTTCTCCTTCCTCCAGACCCTTCAAAGCTTTTGACTTTACCTTTCTTTCACCCCCTTTCCAAGTGCTATTCTCAGGCCATAGCAATATAAGAAGGTCATGTCCATGTTTTTTTAATGTCCAGTTTAACGGATTTATTTAGTTTAACTCAATAACTTCTGGGGATAGGGTGAGGGGAATTTGAGAAAAGCAAATAGCATCCAAAAACTGGTCCAAAGAAAGTGTGGTAGTTACTTTGTAAGAGGAATATGATATTAGTGTCAGTATTTGAATTGGGTTGGGGATAGGTGGGGTTGAGAGAATGAGGTTATCCTGCTTTGATTTGCTTCTTATCCAGAGGGCCTGAAACCATCTGATTCCCTGAATTAGTCTAATCTAGCTACTTCTTTATTTCTCCTACTGAAATGTTATACAAACCATCCCATATCCATTTCCTTTTCATCCCTTTTTTATAACTGTTAAATCACTGCTTTGAGCCTAGTCCTGAAAAGTATGGTCAGCACTCAGTAAAGTGATGAAACTTACATTTTAGAGAGGAAAGCTATGGCATCTCCAGGGCAATTGGGCTGCCATGGACAATCAGCCTCCTTGGCCTTAATAAAATAAGCTAGAAAACTAACTTAACTAGAAAAAAAAATTAAGCAGGCCCATCAGCATGATAAAGGCACTTATGAAGGGAATGAAGTTAATGTTCTGTGTGTCAGTGATAACATTTTTTCCACAATACTTAATGAAATGCTATGCAGCATAACTCTGTTATAACATGACCCTTGGATCAAGATATGCTGTAGAGTCACGTCCCTCTAAACCTAGCAGCTTTGAGCAGTAGAAGCCTGATAGAACTTTGGAGGAACCTTGGAGAATATTGAGCCCAAGTCCCTCATTTTAAGGATGAAGAAACAATTCTCAGAGAAGGGAAGTGTCTTATCCAAGGTCATACAGGTCAGAAGTGCCAGAAGTGGCATGTGAATCCAGGCCTTCTGACTCCAAAACTTTGCATTACTCTACCTGCTTGTTTTCTAAGCCAACTGTCCTCCCCAGAGCATTATAAGTGGGGTCTCATTTTAACTAGTCATTCATTCCATTTAGTACTCCCCTTTGTTTTGGGAAATATCTTATTTCCCTAAGTATGGAAGAGACCAAAGTTCCTTTTTTAATCTCCATTTTTTTTTGGTGAATTAGCTATTTGTACCTCTACCCCTACCTCCTTGGTAGAGGCCAAGGGCATATACCAAGCTATTCCCTCCCCATCTTCTCTATCCTCTCAAACAAACAAAAACCAACAGGTACACATGTGCCTCAACCCTTGGCTATATCCTTTACTCTCTCCTTTGGCAGATAGTTATAGCTCATGGTGTGACTCACGGGGTACCACTCCAGCCCAAAATGTTTCCCCCATTAATTCCTATAACTCTAGCTTTAGAAATCTGTGCATTTGAGTTAAGCCCTGCTTTCTCCCTGGGTCCTTTTAAAACACAAATACTTGGGGGGGGCAGTATAACACAAGAAGCCAATAATTTCTTAGGGTATTGGTTTACAAAATACAGCTCTTCCAGACTAGAGGAATCTGGGTCACCCTGTGAGTGCATGGTTCAAAAGACACTAAACGGGGAAAGGAGGGAGGGAGAAAGAAGGGTGCAGAACAGCACTGTGTGGGACAATGTCTGGCCCAATGTACCACTTCAGATGTATCATCTCAGCTGCGAGCAGATTACAGAGCTGCTGACCATATATACCAAGATGGTGTACCTATATGCTATAACCCGAGTCCCAAAGCCCATTGATTGGGGAAGATCAACGAGCTGGACCAAGTTGGTAAGAGAGGAAGTAAGCAGACATCTGATTTTCAGTCTCTTTAGGTTCTTCCGACATAATGGTACCCTCCCTTCAATGCCTACCTACACACGTAACACATATACATGTACGTACTATGTGTATATGCTTGTATGCATATATATGTATAATTCTGCTCATGCTTCTAGGACTAAGCCCTCATTCAATCACACACATGCACATACACCCAAAGATTGTGTTTTTTTTTAGTTTTGACTTTCAAGAGCATTTTTTTTAATTTTTATTTTTTTTATTTTAAGATTGCAACAAACAGTTCTACATAAGGATTGTATTTTTTTTAAAAACTTCAATGTTTTTCCATGTCACCTTTAGCTCCCTCCCCCCCAACCTTGAATATCCTCAAACCATTTCATTTGATTACCAATAGTTGAGGGTAGGACTTAATATTGCCTTAATTATTGTAATGGTCAAATAAGAGAATATAGTTTCTTTTTTATGGGCAGATTACCTATTCTCTTTGAGCCTCATTTTCTCATTTGTAAAATGGGGATAATAATACCTATGGCATTTACTTCATAAGGTTGGTTGTGAAGCACAAATAATACAATGTAAAATAACTTGGCAAACTTTAAAGTACCACATGGCTATCAGTTATTAATAACATTGTTGAGTAAAATAAATATAAATCAATGTATAATAAATTCATAATAGTAAAATAACATAAACAATACTAATAAATAAAATTAATAATAATCCTTATGACAAGTCTAGAAAGACAGCATAAAGCAGTGTATAAAGAACTTGCCTCAGAGTTACAAAGACCTGGATTCAAGTGTAACACCATGACTGGCTGCCCCTAGACAAGTCACTTAACTTCTCCTGTGCTTTAGGAAGCTAAGAAAGATGGCATGGTACAATGGAAAAGAACTGGATTTGGGATTGGATCCTATGGGTTTGAATCCTGTCTCTGCTACCTGGTGATGGTCAGCAAGTTATTTTCTCCTTTTAGGAACTCTGTTTCCTCATCTGTAAAATGGGGGGGGTGGTGTGAGCAGATGATCCCTAAAGTCTTTTCCAACTCTAAGTCTATGATCTTTGAGGCATAGTTGTTGTGGGAATATCCCTTACTGAGAGTTCCCTTTGCCAGAGGATTCACGAGTTGGGACAAAAACAACAAAATGAAAACTCTACGCTCTTCTTAATTCCTCTCTAATTCCCACATTCATCCTACATGTGTGTCCCTCCCCCTACCCTACGTTTTGCTAGTGGGGAAGAAACTGTTTAAACAATGTAGAGTAAAAGATCTAGGAGACAGGAGGATGCCATGGGAAAGTTCTTTTAGTTTCTTCCCTCATCTTGGCATTTGTACCAGGAAAGACCAATGTTTGCATTTCTGGTTCTTGCATGATCTCATTTTCCCTCTTTCATTTGAACATTATCTCTCTCCTTGGGTTCAAAGAGTTAAGAAGTGGCTAATTCATTTATTCTGCTATTTAGACTCTTATGCATTGTAGTGCACATTTCCAGTGACCAGCTTGCTGTTAACAGCTAGAAATTCAAGGTTGAGGGAAAGCAAAGAACCAGTCCCATCTGAAGAGGTGCCAATTTGTCACTCACTCTGCTTATTACTCGCTTTATTTGACCCACAGTGCACTACCAAGCACATGCTTGATAGCAAATACCTACTCCCTGATAATTCGATGAGGACTTGAAGATTACTTGTAGTTGTCTACACTAGTAAGCTGAGTTTACAGTTATGGCATTCCTTGCCGCAGACAGGCAAGGAGATCCTTGGAAGTGTGATTTAATTGCTGGTAGCTTCCTGAGAGAAAATTTCAATTCTTCTTTTGCAGATATCTGTAAAAAAATAGTCCTCTGATTTTACTGAGCTCAGTGTTTATCTCTTCCTTGGCTGGTGTACATGATTCTAGCTTAGCCTCCTTTAAAATTATTAATTCTTATTCAAACTTTTCATTACTGACAAATAGTATCCTCTGAGTCTTCACCTCTCACTCCCACACTTGCTGCCCAGAGGTACTGATGCAGGAATTTGTATAGGGAAAGGGCTGGTCTTTGCAGACTGCAGAAATGAGTTGAGAGTAAGGGGAGATAGGATAAAAGAGAGACTACTACCCTGGTCTTTCATTGGGCTGCATTTGCAAAGAAATTACTATGTTTAAAAATGGAAAACATTATGCCCCTTCGTTAGTGAATGTTCGTTAGGGTCAGAAATATTTAAAAAGAGTAATTGAGAATGTCACTTATTTTGGTTTAGATGGCATGGTTTTACTGGTTCCTTTGATTAGCAAACAGAGCAAATGTTTATAGAGTTGGAGGATTTTTGATATCTTTATTTGAATTGTACAAAGCAGCCAAAGGCGGTCTGGCGAGAGGCAAGAGTGAATATGTAGAGGTGCCAAGAAGGAACTGCATTGAGCTTGGGATGCCGAGCATTCCAAACCTGTTACCTTCTAAGTGTAATATTTACCAGATTTTTGCTTCTTCTGGAGATGAGGAGCAGAGCAGGGTAGGAGGGGGTGCTGGGGGTGAGCAGGGAAGAGCTCTGTGTGAAGTAAGATGAATTGCCCTGGTATTTGGGTAGCTGAGTTGGGTGAAAGTTTTGCTAGAAATCTGCCCTTGCTGGGAACTATTAGGAAAGGAAACAGAAAAGAGACCTTGTGGGTAGAGGTCAAAGATCTTTCCAGATTAACAGTGCGTGGCTAAATAGTAAAGCAGTCTAAAAGCTTCCTCGTTTTAATTTTATTTATTTTTGAATGAAAAAAATTGTACAAATTTCACTGTGACTCTTGCCGTGGTTTTTGCCCTGCTTCTCTCTCTGGCTCTCTTTTTATTTTTGTGGAGCCTGTATAGGTCCAGGAAGTAGTTGCTTAAATAAGTTGGTACTAACTTGAACTGAACTCTCCATGAAAGAAGGAGTTGGAGATGGAGATCCAAGTAGGCTAAATTGAATCCCATCTATCTAATTTACACAAACTAGTAAATGTGGGAAAATTGTTGGAGTGGAGAAAGGGGAAAAAATGGAGGAACATTTTCAAACTGGATAAATTAAAAAAAAATGTAGCCACAGTAGTCATAACAATACAGCTAAGTCTCAATTGGTAAGAACAATGAATCTCGTGTAGTGGTTGCATTATTTTAATTTGAACTTGCTATTTCCATTAGGCTAGCATGAATGACTATATTTTACACAATTATAACTTTAAGTAGTGTGAATTTAGAATGCATGTGAGCACATCACAGGTTTTATTATGCTCACTTATTGGGACCTAGCAATAAAATAATATTAAGCTGGTATTTAGGATTTTCCAGGAACTTTACATATGGTATGTCAATTTTAAGGCAGCTGAGTGGCATAGCTGAAGTCAGAAAGATCTGCATTTGAATCCTGCCTCGGGTTTTTATTAGCTGTGTTATCCTAATCAAATCACTTAACTTCTGTCAGCTTCAGTTTTCTCATCTGTAAGATGGGGATAATAATAGCATCTACTTCAAAGACATATGAAGATCAAATGACATAATATGTAAAGTGCTTTGTATAGCATCTTAAAGTGCAATATAGATATTATTTTTGTTGTCGAAGTTGCCGTCGTTATATCCAATGACTTCGTGAGGTAGGTATTATACTCAGCAATTCATCTGAACTTTTTCTACTTGACCAATACCATTCTCTGAGCCCTCACTCTTTACTCTCACACATTTGCTCAAGAGGTGCAGATATATAAATTTGTATGGAGAAAGGGTTTCTTATTTCACAAATAAATAAACTGAGGCTTACAGAGCTGAATTGTTGTGAAAGAACCTATATAAAATCACCATGTTTTACTCTCAGCATCACCTCATTTGAGGAGCAAATTCATGAAAAATTCCTACAGGTCCTCAAATTTCAATCCGGTACATTCTTGCCTTCATAATAGAGATTTGGAATTTTTTTTTTTGGCAAAGATACTGTAGTGTTTTGCCATTTCTTTCTCCAGCTCATTTTATAGATGAGGAAACTGAGGCAAATAGGGTTAAGTGACTTGCCCAGGATCCCATAGCTAGTAAATGTCTAAGGCCAGATTTGAACCCAGATTTTCCCAACTCCAGGCCCTGCACACTTATCTACAGTTCTTTAAATTATTCCAAGATGTAAAGTATTTCACAATGATCTGAAAAATTTAAGGCTCATTTCCATTTTTAAAAAGTGTTTGTTCCATATTGACTACCGTAGCACTGGAACCAGCTATCACATGCAATACTATTTTTTAAAAGTCAGTTTGCAAGCATGGTATTCAGGGATGTTTTTCAAAGGAGGCTAGAAGCTGGAAACAGATAAGGCAATCACCCATTTTGCTTTGTGAACCATTGAGAGAGCCCTTATTCAGCCACCATTCATTTGCTTCTCAGGGAATGAGCTTTGGTTAAGTTTCACCCAAAATGAAATCCTACCTCAGATGCTTCCTAGCTGTGTGACTCTCGGCAATTTGCTTAACCTCTCTCTGCCTCATTTTCTTCATCTGTATAATGGGGATAATAGTAACACCTACTTTCTTGAGAATCAAATGAAATAATATTTTACAATGTGCCTTGCATATAAATGCATATAGCAGTATAAATGCCAGCTATTATATTTTTATTATATTTAATTGAAGATGGAAAAAAAATCAAGGCAATGGAAAAGCTGCAGAGATCCCTGGGTTGCTTTATCTTTTAGTAAATGTGTCTCAAGACACACATTTAAACTTCAGGTAAACAAGTTAATAACTGTTTAACTGACATGGCCAACTGTGCTATTGATAAGACAATCATTTTTTAAACCATTTGGTTGTGCTTTCCAATTACAGTAGGTGGTCATGTTTTTTCTTCTATGAAAAAAGTCTTTCTTTATCAAATGATAATCAGTCTTTCTTGCTTCCTTCTTCCCTTCCTCCCTTCCTCCCTCCCTCCCTTCCTCTGTCCCTCCTTTCCTTCCTTCCTTCCTTCTTTCCTTCCTTCCTTCCTTCTTTCCTTCCTTCCTTCCTTCCTTCCTTCCTTCCTTCCTTCCTTCCTTCCTTCCTTCCTTCCTTCCTTCCTTCCTTCCTTCCTTCCTTCCTTCTTTCCTTCCTTCCTTTGTAGCTCAACTTTGCCCTGTTACTGAGCTTTTAGGTAAGGGAATTTACTTCATCCAAAGAATGATTTTCCCACACTTGAAATTTTAACACATGGAACTTAAGCAACTAATTTATAGCCAAAAAGTTAGTAGGTGAAGAAACTGGGAAAAGAAAAATCTGGGACTTACCCTTGTCCACAGCTTTGTTTATTGTTGTTGTTGTTTCAGTCATGCCCTACTCTGGGACCCCTTTGGGGTTTTCTTGGCAAAGATACTGGAGTGGTTTGCCATTTACTTCTCCAGCTCATTTTACAGATGAGGAAACTGAGGCAAATAGGTTCAAGTGACTTGCCCAGGATCACATAGCTAGTAAGTGTCTGAGGCCAGATTTGAATGCAGATTTTCCAGACTGTAGGCCCTGCGCGCAATCTACTGTTCCACCTAGCTGAGCTTTTGTTCTCAGCACTAGGCCACAGCTGCCTTTAAATGCTGTCCATATCCCTCCTATTGGTGTATTCTGTAGAAAGCTTTGAATTGCAGTTGGGAAAGAAGCATAAGAACAATATCCTTTCACCATTGACTTCTGGTTACAACTTCTGAAAATAAATATTCTATGTAATAGAGGAAAGAAATATTGAAGAAGGGACCATTATGACACCCTTCTAAGTTGTGTTTTTATAATGCCTTAGCTTTTAGAGTTTAACATTCTAACAGAAGGAGAAATTTCCAGGGAAGACAAATTGAAAAAAGAAATATTGAGAGGAAGGAAGGAGTTATGGACTCTTCAAAGAAGATAGAACTTAAATAGTTCTCATTCTCTTCCATCTCAGAGTGTTATGGGTTCAGAGAAGTTGTGGATTCATGACAGGAACAGAGGTTTGATTAAAAAGTGAAATGACTGAGTAGCCACAGAACACCTTTAGAAGGGGTAACTTTTGATGTGTGGCACCCAAGTTAGTTTCCAGAATATAATACATGCCACAATCCAGTGCAGATTTGAATCTATGCCCAGAAGTACAAAAAATGAATGGTTTTTAGATGTAACAGAAAGACTGGTTATTTGTGCAGGTGAAAGTCTTTCCTCCCTAGAGGCAGCAGGAGCTGTTGAGGTAGGTGGTTCATGGAACCAAAGGCTTCCACAGGCAGAGGAAGCAAGTCTGCAGACAGCAGTACTATAGAAAAGTAGAAATTGCATGGGCGATGAGAAGTGAAAGTATTTTCTTCAAGTTCTTCATTGCTTTGACCATCACAGTTTAGGTTTTTTTTTCATTTACATGCTTAAATATCACCACATGTCAAAGGCATGCCCGGATTTGGGGATGTTTCCCACGTGTTGGTTTCCCTGGCTTGGAAGCAGCAACATATTAACCACAGGCTCATGAAGTGTTTTATGAAAAAGGTGATTTTATGTAATAAAAGTAACTTTTAAATTCCCCATTCACTCCCAGAAGTAGAAAGGTAAACACTAAATTCTGAGGAGCCCCTAGAGTAGGAGTTATTAACCATTTTTTTGTGTCATAGACCCCTTTGGCAGTCTGTGGATCCCTTCTCAGAATAATTTTTTGAAATTCATAAAATCGAATATACGAGGTTACAAAACGTTACCTGGGAAGATAATTATAAAAATATTTTAAAAATCAAAATATTAAAAATGTTTTTTAAAACATTCATATCACCACATGTCAGAGGCATGAACTTGACTTAAGGCCTGGCACTCTATCTGCTACGCCACCTAGCAACCCTCCAGGAAAGGGAAAGAAGGAGAAATTTAAATTCACTGAGAGTGGTGACAATATTTGTGCTGTGGGAGCTTGTCCCTCTTGATCATGAAAAAAGAAAATGTAGATAGTGTGCTTTGGAGTGAACACAATAAAGTATTAGCGGCTATGGGTAAAATGGCAAAAATAAGTGATGAGAAGGAGGGAGACAGTTTTAAGCAGACATAAAGGCTACCAACCTAGTTCAAGCCATTTTCATCCCTCACCTAGATTATTGCAAAAGCCTCTTAATTGTTTTCCCTACCTTATCTCTCCCCTCTCTAGTCTATTGCCAAAAAGTTTCTTCTACAGCAAAGATGACAGGTTACTCTCCTACTCAACAAACTCGAGTGGCTCCCTATTACCTCTGCCATCATATAGACTCTTCTGTTTGGCGTCTAAATCTTTTAACAGCCCTGAGAATAGGGCCTATTTTTTTTTCCTCTTCTCTCTCTCTCTCTCTTTTTTTTTTTTTGGACGGCAGGGCAGTTGGGGTTAAGTGACTTGCCCAAGGTCACATAGCCAGTAAATGTATCAAGTGTCTGAGGCTGTATTTGAACTCAGTTCCTCCTGACTCCAGGGCCGGTGCTCTATTCACTGCACCACCTAGCTGCCCCATAGGGCCTATTTTTTTGTCTTTGTTTCTTCAGTGCCTAGTGTAGTGTAGGCACTTAACAAATAAATGCTAGTTGGTTGATTGATACGGGGTTTGAAACAATTGATGTCAGTGATGCTTTTCCTACAGTCCCTTACTTTCTTGTTTCTCATCTGACTGCTTTTCAGTCACTTTATATAAATCCTCTCTGGCTCCCTTCCTAACCTTCTTCTTCTTATTCCTAATGGATATTAAACCTAGTTATCAATCAGAGCTAAGGATGTACACAGGTTCATATACAGGTTACTTTGCCCAGGTAGCAGTTACAGAGAGCTTCCCCTTATAAATGACCTCACGAGTAGAAGACTCCATCCACTAGTGCTGATTGTAACCCATCTGAGACTTTTCATTCTGTGTGATTCGATTCTTGTTCCTGTCTTTCTGTAAATTCTCTATAAAGAATCTACCCAGTGGTATGAGTGCTTTCCTCTGGAAGGTTTGATATTTTATGGCTTCCAATGCAACACTTTGACTTCCATGAGAGTAATCCAGTGAATCTATGGGCATATAGATTAAAGAAGTAGTGATTCTTTCATTTGAGAGGCATTCTGGCAGAGAGGATAGTGAGCTGGACTCGGAGCCAGGGAGACGTCGGTCCAAGTCCTGCCTTGGACATATACTGGTTATGTGACCTTGGTCCAGTCACATAACCTTTTAGAGTTCTATGCAACTCCTTAAGGCTGTAATTTAAATTACAGAGAAGGACCGACTTACACTGGCAGAGGGAGTACCTTACCAGGGCTCCCTACGCTAATGAAATTACAAATCTGGTTCCTGTTTCTGTTTCATCACATGTCTTACTAAAGTAGGTGTATACCTGGATACAGTGAACTATGGTGCCCTGATACAGTTGCAAATGCAGGCATTTAGGCCTTAGAAGTTTATGCTCTGTAAGTCTGAGTAGGGAAATGGGGGCAGTGGGTGTATTGAGTGTGATATGACAGTCGAGAAAATTAAGCTCTTAGGCTGCATTAAGGGGGCTGAAGAATTCAGGAATCCAGATCACATCTGACATATATGTGCATATATATGTATGCATAGATATATACGCACACACGTGTCGGACACATATGTGTATGTATATATACATATATAGACACACGTGCGTATAGATATAGATGCATATATGTGATATGTGTGTGTGTGTGTGTGTGTGTGTACGTTTTGGATAGAGAGATGGCCTTAAAGTCAGGAGGACCTGGGTTCAAGTTATGTGGCATTGGGCCCATCATTTAAGCTCTTAATGTCCAGGCAATATTCCAAGACTATAAATTACAGAAAAGAGGCTGACCTACATTGGTAGAGGAAGTTCCTTCCTAGGCATTAATGATAAAATTGAAGAGCGATTAAAAAAAAAACGTATGTGTGCATAGGATAGACTTGTGATTTCATTGGCATGGGAAACTACTGCATGCAGATAGACCCTTGTTCTGTGAATTGATACGTATGTGGATAGATATACATCTCAAAGGCACATCTGATAGAAATGGTTCGTTTATGATAAATTAAATAAATGTTTATAATGTCAGTGACATTTTAAATGACCTGATAGGTTCAATAAAAATATGTTTCTGTCCTAAAGTACCTTTCATTTTGAATTTTAAAAATATAACATGGTTTATTTGTAAACTGGTATTTGGGGAAACTTCCTAAAGCTATCAGGCTATCCATATAAATACAATTTATGAACCACTTACCAAGGAGAGAGACTGAAGCTTGAGTTCCCACAAACTCTTGCTCTCTCTCTCTTTCTCTCTCTCTCTTTCTCTGCCCCTCTAATACACACACACACACACCCCTTGCATCAAGTAAAGGAAAATATGGTCCACCATGAAAATTCTGAAGAATGATAAAAGATTTGGGATTTATTTTTATGCCAACTGGAATCCTTGCATGGTACATATTAATGGATAAAAGAACTGGACTTCCGATTTTAAAAGGTGGCTGCTAGCACTAATGACAATAGCTCTTGTTATTAATAGAATTAAATTGAATTGTGCATTGAATTGTATTGAAATTCCTTTTAAAAGTACTAATTATGCAATCTGTTACTGAACAGATAAAGAATAGAGAGAGAACTTTCTAGCAAACCATGGTCCTAACTATTCCCAAAGGCCATAGGAAGAGACTGCTCTGGGATGGGTCTGGGCTGAGGATATCTTAGTTCTAACTCTGGTTCTGGTGCTAACTGTGTGACTTTAGACAAATTGCTTAAATTCTCAGTTTATTTTATTTTACTTTTTTTGTCAATTGAAGATAATAATACCTGACCTATTTATCTCACAGGTCATTGTAAGAATTCAATGAGTTAATATGCATAAATTTTGAAAATATAGATGTCAAGTATTATTGTTTTGAAAAAGAGAGGAATTAAGACAAAAAGAAGCCTTTTGTAAATCCTTGTACCTTTACGCTATCCTGAAAACATGGGGTCTGTGGATTCATTTGCTTTTAAAATCTGATTTCATTCCATTAAGAAAGGCAGTTAGAGCATGTATTATTGTTTCTACTTTATTCAAATACACAAAGGATTTTGTGATTTTAGTCACCAAGATCCCAAGATTAAGTGACTTTCCCCGGGGGTCGCAAAGCTAGTAAGTGTCAGAGGGAGGAGGTGAACCCATGTCTTCCCGATTCCAGGCTTAATGCTCTTTTGAGTATACAACGCCACTCGGTTCCTGTTTTACAAAGGAGGAAACTGAGAATTCAGAGAAGTCTAGCAATTGGCCTGACATCACACAGCTGCTTAGTAGTATGGTCTCTGAGATACAGATTTAAAAGACCTTAGCCTGAAAGGGCCAGGGTCTCCTGTTGCATCCTGGGCCATCTCCAGTCATTTTGGTGAATATCAGGCCACTGGACCTAGATGACTCTGGGAGAGAAGGTGAAGCTGGTGACCTTGCACAGCCCTCCCTCACTCAAATCAAAGTCAACTGCAAGTCATGCCATCATTTCCCTGATGTTACGGTCCTCTTCGAGAACGAAGGACAAACATAACCTGTTGAGTATGATATTGCAGCTGAGAAAGCTAAGCTATGAGGCTGCATTGAGAGGGATGAATAGTTCAGAAACCCAGGGAGTTGGGAAGCCCTCCTGTCTCTGTCCTGGCCAGGCCACATCTGCAATGTGTTCAGTTTTATATGCCTCATCATTTTAGGAAGGGTAACCCAGAAGATGGCCAGAGAAGGGCAATAAAGATATTAAAGGGCTTCGAGTCCATGCTATATGAGGACTGAAAGAATCAGAGATATGTATCCTGGAAAAAGAGTAAAGGGTGGAATGGAATATGAGAGCTATCATCTAGTGTTTGTAGGGCTGTCGATGAGAAGAAAAATGAGACATGTTGTTTTGTTTGTCCCCAGAGGGCCAATCCAAAAGCAAAGGGTGGAGGCAATTTCAGGCTCAAAGTCGGGGGAAAAAAGTTCCTAACCGTTAGCACTCTTTCTTTCAAAGTAGAATGGCATGTTTCAGAAGGGAGGGACTTCTGTTGAAGGTCTTCCTCCTCCTCTCGGCTTCATGGCTCCCTCAGCTTCCTTGGCTTCCATTCTCCACTAAAACCTCACCTTCTGTAGCAACCCTTTCTCCGTCCCTCTTAATTCCAGCGTTTTCTCCCTCTGCTGATTAGCTCCAATTTATCCTATCTGTAGCTGGCTTGTATGTAATTGTCTTTGTTATCAGACTATGGGCTCCTTGAAGGCAGGGACTGAGCTTTGTGTTTCTTTTATATCCCCAGGGCTTATTACAGTGTTTGGCACATGGCAGATGGTGAATAAATGCTTACTGACTGACCACTTATCATGGGATTCTTGTAGGGACAGTTTGGACTAATCAGAAACTGAGGTTCATTCCAACCTGGTGATGCTGTGATCCATTGGGAAGAGAGACCTGTGGTTAGCCTTACAAATACCACCCAAGGAGAATCTGATCTATTTTAGAGATGACTTTGATTAGCCTTGCCACAAAAAGTTGCTCATTTATTAGCAGTTTGGATTTCCTTGCAAATTTGTAAAAGGAGAACAAAGGGGCCACTGCTTCCCTCCTGATTCGAGCAGTAAAAGAAAGGGGGCTTCTGTGGTCTTTAACTTATTTGTTGGTGGTTGGGGAGAGGAGGAAGGCAAGATAAGGGCTAGAAAGAGGATTTGGAAGGAGGAACAAAAAAAAATCTCCCATTCTTGTTACCCTTGAATCATAGGAACTTGGATTTGAGCTGGAGGAGGCATTGAGAGGCGTCCCAAGGCCAGTCTCCTCATTTTACAGATTAGAGATTTGAGGCATAGAGAAGGTAATCAATTTGTCTGGGGTTACACAGCTATTAAGTGTTTGGAAAAGGATTTGCATCTGACTTGAAGTCTAGACCTTACCCATTGTCCCTCCCTGTCTCTTATGCTATTGCTGTTGGTTAGCAAACACCCATTTGTAGTGAAAAAAGGCCTGAATCAGACAGATCTATGTGGTTGATTCTTGGCTCGCTGTTTCTTACTTGTGTTGGCACAATTACTTAATCTCTCAGTCTCTCTCTCTCTCTCTCAGGCTCTCTCTCTCTCTCTCTTCATACATACATACATACACACATATATACACACATATATATGTATATATGTATGTGTGTGTGTGTGTTTCTAGATGATCTCCAAAGTTCCTTCTAACTCTAAATGTATGGCCTGGCTCAGAGCTAACTCTGTCGTTTTGGGCTTTTCATTCATCTTTTATGTCTGATTCTTAGTATGACAAAGATTGCGAATTATTGAGATGTTTATAGCAGACTCCATCAGTGAATAAACCAACCTGAATTGTGTTGCTTCTCTGTGTGCCAAACACTATACAAAGAGTTTCCTTTGTCTTGAAAGACAAAAAGGAAACAGTCCCTATGCTCACCGACTTTATCTTTTGTTAGGGAAGGGGATCTGAATATATTTATTGTTTATGCTTTCCTCATGAGCAACACTACAGGGTAAACACTTAAAATACTTTCAGGCACCCTTGTATCTCTATTCTGTTTATTTCAGTCCTGCTGTCCAATGACCCCTGATTTCATTTTCAATTACTGGCACTGATTTGAAGTCTCTCTGGTTATACCCTGCCCCATCCCCACCCCCACCCCCCATCTCACCTTGCCCTGCCCCCTAATATATATCTGAGCAAACATTTATAGAAAATAACTGAGACCATAGAATGTGGCTGTCATTCATTCGATCAATTTGTTCAACAAGTATTATTGAAGGCCTACTGTGTGTCAGGGATTGTGTTAAAGCCTATTCTGTTGGAAGATGAAGAGTGAGGGGAACCAGCAGTGTTAGAGAGAAAGCAAGAGTAATAATGCCTTATATAACGCCATTGGAATAACTGCCCTTATTCCTAGGATGATAGCTTTGCTCGTGAATGCTTCTTTGCAAGGGGCAGTTCCAAGTTTAAGTGGCCACAAGGCAAAGCAAGAGATTGAAGCCATGCAACCCAAAGCCCACTGCATTCTTTTCTTTTGTATTAGAAACTATTTTTTACTACTACTGATTATGTTTGTGAGTGGACATGACTGTGCCTAACCAGCATTTGCCCTCTGGTTGTAGGCCTTTAGCAGCTGTCATCATGCGATGATTAGGGCTTATTAGAGAACTTAGTATTTTGTACTTTCCTTTCTGTTGTCCTCAAGAGTGATGTAGTGAATTTATATTCATGGGGCAGGATCTAAATCCTTGGCTTTGTTTTGTACTTTCTGTGGGACCTTGAGCGAGGGACTTTACTTTTCCAGGCCTCATCTAAGAGGTCTGTGGACAAATTTTTTTTGGGGGGGGGTTATGAATGTAGATGGAAAAAAATTACATCTTTACTTCAGTATAATTGGTTCCCTTGGTAGTTCTATACGTTTTATTTTGTGCATTTTCAAAATATTACTCTGAGAGAGTCTATATGTTTTGCCACAATTTCCAAGGGCTCCAGAACACAAAAATGGTTAGGAACCTTTGGACTAGGAGATGTCCAAAGCCCCCTTTATTATTCAAAATCTATAATCCTATGAACAAGGATTGACTTCTACAACTTACTTGGCAAATGAGCATGCTGCCTTTGCTTAGACTTTTACTGACCAGAAGCCCACCACCTCCCAAGACATCCCATCACACTTTGGGATATCTCTAGTTACTAGGAGTTTTTCTTTACCATATAGCCAGAGACACCTGAAGAAAAAAAAATGTTAGCTCTCTACCTACAAGGCTTCATTTCTTCTTTTCCTGTCCTTGTCAGGGATTACAGAAGAGAATCCCTCATAACGAAGGCGTCTTCCAATTCCAAGATTTTTATGATCCTAACTATTCTAGTTTACACTTATCTTTCTTCACTGGATTCCTGTGAACACTCATAATTTCTATCATATGGCTGAAGCTCTTTTGAAGAGACATCAATTTATCAATTTGAATTTGTCGATTGAATATTTACCAATTGGTGGTGTATTCTGATTGTTTTCCAACAAAGTAGTAATTTCTAAAAGGGCAGGGACCTAGTCTTTTCCTGTATTCTTTATATTACTTACTAATTGCTGTATATAGATTGGTGCTTAATTCATGGGTACTGATTCTCCCAAGAACCATTAGAAAAATTAATGAAGTTTGCTTCCTTATGGACACAAAATTCCTTGAAGTAGACTCAAACAGAACTTTAATCTTAGGGTCTAGGGTACAACCATTTAAAATTTTTTAAAATTATCTCTGGGGATCCCAGTCAGTTCTACCCCCACATTTCAGGACCAAATTAAAGACTGGGGGTGGGATGGCTAGTTAATGAGGCAGGGAGATACCCTTTTGGAGGCATCCTAGTTAACTTAGAAGTAACTAACCCTTGAAGCTTCAATTTCAACAATTGCTACGAAACTGAAATGGTTTCATTCATCTTAGACATGTTCTGGCCTTATTCAGCAAATGCATCAAGACAGGATGAAGATGAAATACTCCATTGGGAATTGAAGCATTTTTTTCCAAAGATTTGTCATTGGAAGGATTTATGAGGGAGTAGAAGATGGTTTAGGATAGAAAACTGGCTCATTTGGTAGCATAAAAACATTGCTAGAAAATACTTGTTAGTCTCAGGTCATAAGCCTGCTTGACATAGCTACGGTGTATTACGTTTGTTTTCTATGGCACATGTATAACACATGAGGGCGGATGCTTAATATTTCTTGAGTAAGTTGATGTTGAAAGTGTCCGTTGTATTAAAGCAGCCTATAGAGGCTTGATGTCTCTTCAAAATAGCTTTGTTCCTTGACTCTCCTTCCTCAAATTTTCCTAGAGTACTTTCACTCTTTCTGCCACCTTCTATATTCTATTTGCCTTCATACTTGTAATTGTCTCTTTATTATTTTGCAGGCTCCTTGAGAGCAGGAACTGTTATTTTGCCTCTTTTTTATTCCTTGCATCTAGCACAGTGCATTGTACATAGGATCATAGCGCAGTGCCTGGTACATTGCATTTATTGAGCAAATGCTCTATTGATCACAGAGATTCTTCACTTTTGGGTCTCAGGACCCCTTTGTAAGTCTGGTGATGCCTATGGGCTCCTTCTCAAAGTAATGCTTTTAAATCCACAAAATAAAATACAGGGAAAAAGGAAACCAATTCTGTTGAAATATAATTATAAAATATTTTTTTTTAAAAAGTTTACAGACCCCAGGTTGTGTTTCAGTCATGTCTGACTCTTTGTGACCCCATTTGGGGCTTTCTTGGCAAAGATACTGGAATGGTTTGTCATTTCCTTTTTCAGTTCATTTTATGGACGAGGAAACTAAGGCCAACAGGGTTAAGTGGCTTGCACAGGATCATACAGCTAGTAAGTGTCTGAGGCTAGATTTGAACTCAGGTCTTCCTGATTCCAGGTCACTTAAATGCCTCCTCCTTCTACCTTGAACTAAATAAGTTTTAAGTGCTAATTACTAACACCTTTCCTGGCTTCCAAGTCTCAGCTAAAATCCTACCTTTAACAGGAAGCTTTTCCCCATCCTCCTTAATTCTTGTGCCTTGCCTCTATTATCTCCAATTTATTCTGTGTATATCTTGTTTGTACACAGTTGTTTCCATCTCTCTTCCTCACTAGACTGTGAGCTCCTTGAGAGCACAGTCAATCAATCCTTTGCCTTCCTTTGTATCCCCAGCACTTAGCACAGCTTACTAAGTAGTAAGCGCTCTTGGACTGACTGATCTATTTATATCCCTTCCACTGGCTTTTATCTTTGAGCATTTAGAGGTTCCATATAGAAGGGATAGACCGTTGAATATTTGAAGACATCTATGTACCTTTGACCTGGGCTCAAATCAGGCAGATCCTTGCCAGGCAGTGAAAGGAGGTAAGGCTACTATTGAAATAGCATTTTTTATTCTTTGGCTTGGCTACTGCTGAGGGGTTAATAAATCTGTTTCCTCCTGTCCCCAAGTGATTGGAGAAAACAGTCAGTTCTAAGGATCTCCAAGCTCTTCACTCATAGACCTAACACTGGAGCCATTTCTCTTCATCCAACCATCTGTCTATCCACCCATCTGCCACTGGGCTGGGTGCCTTTGTGGCTAACTGGCCTTATGGATTGCTAATGCAGCTGCTATGGAATGGACCCCAACCCCCATCTCTGTCTTCCCAGACACACCAGGAATACAAAGCCCAGACCAGGCCAGTGGGTGTCTTAAGCCGTTACATAGCTTGGTCTGCCCCAATGAGATGAGTCAGAGTGAGGTGGTAGCAAGCCCTGGTACATAATGTCTTCTCCCACTCACCTCTTTCCAAGACTTTGCTCCTCCAGATATCTGTGTTTGGCACTGAAGGCTGCTTCTGTCTCTTGGCAGCAGAAGCAGCTCTCTGAAGTAAGGACATTTTCATGAGAGGGGTCAGGGTATCAAAGCTATTGGTACTTCCAAGTTCACTAGGCTTTCCTTGAGTCTATGTTCACGTGCAGATCTAAATTAGAGTGTGGGGGGCTCCTTCCAAGAATAATTCTCCACATGCCTGTTAGGGACACAGTTGCTCTATAAGACGTTTTATGTTGCATGGGTGAGATCTTTTCCTGAGAAAAGATGCAGTGTGAAATGGTGGAAACTGTGCCGAATTTGGAGGCAGGAGACCTGGGTTCGAATCCAGTTCCCATTTCCTGGGCAAGTTACACAAACTATCTGAGTCTCAGTTTCTTCATTTGATACATGGGGGAAGGTACTATGCTACTGAATTGTCAGGGACCCTGGTTTCCCCAATCCAGTCCTTTTACATAGGATCTGTATTGGAAAACATGAGCACTGTCCAAATCCATGTGTATAAAATCCTTCCTTGACCTGGCTGACTTCAAATCCAGTATTTCTTGAATGGAAGCCGAAGAATGGTCACTAGAGAGGATTGCTAGGCGGTACGATGGATAAAGCATAGGACCTAGAAGTAGGAAGACCTGAGTTCAAATATAACTTTTGTTACAAGCTGTGTGATCTTGAGTAAGTTACCTAATCGCTGTTTGCCTCAGTTTCCTCATCTGTAAATGGAGATAATGATAGGACCCATGGGGCAGCTGGGTGACACAGTGGACAGTGTGCTGGCCTTGGAGTCAGGAGGACCTGAGTTCAACTCTGACCTCACACACTTATTGGTTGTGTGACCCTGGCAAGTCACTTAATCCTATTAATTAAGAACAATTGAACAGAACAGAACTTTGTTGTGAGGATTTAATGAGATAATATTCGTAAAGTGTTTAACACAGTACTTGGCACATAGTAGGTGCTATGTTATTGTTATTATTATGTGGCCAATACCTCCTTGTGGATTCCACGTACGAAATGAATTCAAAGCTCCAATATTATGCGGCAGAAAAACACAATTGACAAGATGAACACATCACTAGTAGCTCACATCGATTCAGCATCACTTATTTCTCATGTATTTTGTATGTTTTTACATAAGCTCCTAGAAGGCAGGTGTGGTTTCATTTTTTTCCTTGTAGCCCAGGGATTACCATGTGCCTTAAACATGATGGGTCCTTAATAATCGTTAATCGATTGCTTCAAGATTTCAAATGCCTTTCCTCACCACAATCCTGTGGGATAGGTAATATGAATGCTATTATTCCCATGAGGAAACCGAGGGTCTGAAAGTTTGAGTGACTTGTCCAAGGTCGCATAGCTGATGGACATAGGAGATATGATTGGAGCCCACATTTCCTGACTCCAAATCCAGCGCCCTATGATCCATGCCACAACAGCTCTTATTATGACTTCCATATCAGTCCCTGTAACAACAATATAGCATCTACTATGTGCCAGGTACTGCGTTAAACACTTAACGCGTTAAACAAATATTATCTCATTAAATCCTTACAACGAAACTGAGTTCTGTTCTGTTCAATTGTTCTTATTAATTAATAGGGTTAAGTGACTTGCCAGGGATCACACAACCGGTAAGTGTGTGAGGTCAGATTTGGACTCAGGTCTTCCTGACTCCAAGGTCAGCACCCTATCCACTGTGTCACCCAGCTGCCCCATGGGTGCTATTATTACCTCCATTTTACAGATGAGGAAACTGAGGCAAACAGAGATTGAGTGACTTAATCTTGGAAGATCCAGGACCCGAACAGATTTATTCAGCAAATTATAGAACTTCTGTCAACTGGTTGAGGCAATATTTTGTGACATCAAGAGCTCTGGACTCAGTCAGTAGATTGGAGTTTGATTATTGCTTTTGAGACTTTGTAGCTATGCATCTATGGGTAAGTTAGCTAACCTGTCTGAATCTCATATTCCTCACTTGTCAAATGTAGGTCTATAATATTTGTAGTACCTACCCTTTTTTTGTTTGTTTCTGTCTCTGTGATTTCATCACTATAGGGAATTCCCAGTGAGGAAGTTCCCTCCACTAATACAGATCTTTGAATATTGTGCAGTTTATACTCTGAGAGAACTACCTGAGGCACTGATGAGGCTTGCCCAGAATCACACAGCCAGTATGGACTTGGTCCAAATCTTCTTTACTCCAGGGCTGGCTCTCAATGAACTACTACAGGGTTATTTGAAAGGAAGCTTTTTTTTTAAAATCTCATTAAAATCCTCCTGGCATTTGATACGGTTTTTATCAATAGATTTGTTACTGCAGTGATAGTACAGATTGAAAGTTGAAAGAACTGGAAAGAGGACTATTTAATCTGGAAAAGAGATGATTTAGGGAGTATGATACTCAAAATCTTTGGTACTGCTACTGACTACTTCTGCGTCCCCAGGCCTCACTTTTCTCATCTGTAAAATGAGGGGGTTTGGCTAGGTTTCCTCTATTGACCAGTTCTAAATGTATGATCCCATGAATCTTCTGCTGACACGGATTACCATGCCTTCCATGCATTAGCAGATGATTTTTGTGAGTTACAGCAGCCGACAAACTCATCAATCCTTGGACAATTTTGTGATGAGGCTCTCTGACCTTGGCTAGGCTTTTCCTTGGACAACACTTCATCATGCCTAGGCTCACAGCTCAGTAGACCTTCAAGAACACGGGCTGCCTCTAGGCAACAGTGAGGTACCAGAGTAGGACTTTAATTGGGTAGGGAGTAGAAAGCAAGACAGAAATTCTTAAATATTCGGAAGATTGTCATGTAGAAGAGGGATTATATTTGTCCTGCCTAACCCTGGATGACCAAATTAGCACCAACAGGACATGATTGAACTGTGGGAAGAACAATGGATTTGTAATCAAAGGATCTGCGTTCAAATCCTGCCTCAACTCCTTTCTTCCATTCGGTAAGTCAGGGGACCCCTCTCTGGATCTCAGTAAGATTCTTCAACTATGAAATGAGGAGTTTGAATCAGGTCATCTCTAAGTTTCCTTCCAGCTTTAGATCTTATGAATTGTAATAGGGAGAGAAATTTAGGTTCAGTTACACAGATGTGCTTCCCGATGATTGAGTTATTCACAAATGGAATGGGTCGCTCCCCATCACTGGAGGTTGTGAAACAAGATGACCACTTGACTGAATTGAAAAACTTTAGGTCGCTTCTAACTTTTAGAGTCCTATGATTCGAATTTATTGTCATCAGTAGCCTGTTTCACTTAACCAGAAAGAGCTGAAGTTATTTCAAGTGCGCCAACCAGGGTATACTTGGCAAAGCTAGGTAGTCTTAACACCAATTCTTTATAGTTCTGTACTGGGTCATGCATAGATTTTTCTGTAGTTTAATTTACACGCTTAAACATATACATATATGTGTGTTGTTCAGTTATTTGAGGTTTTCTTGGCAAAGACACTGGAGGGATTTGCCATTTCCTTCTCCAGCTCATTTGACAGATGAGGAAACTGAGGCAAACAGGGTTAAGTGACTTGCCCAAGGTCACATAGCTAGTAAGTGTCTGAGGTCAGATTTGAACACAGGTCTTCCTGAATCCAGGCCTGGCTCTCTGTCCACTGTGCCACCTAGCACACATACATACAGGCACATACACACATATATGTTTAGGCAACTACACACATGTATATTTATGAATAAACTGTCCTATATGTATTAATTTTTTATTTCAAAGATCAGTGATTTCAGTGCTGTGGGTGCTGCCTTCACTGATGCACATCCCAGTTTCTCTATACTTTAACAGATTGTCTTTACAAGTTCTTATGGCTAAAAAATGTGTCATGTGTTAGTCGATTTTCTGGTGAGGAGTAGCCTAACTGGGCTTGTCTTTTGATCACAGACTGTCATTAATGGACCCATACTCAAGGTATCTTCAGCTGGGTAAAGCCCTGCTAGATTTTTGTCTCTGATGACTTAGATTTTAGGAATCCAGCATTACTACCTGTGAGGCATCAGAATAATACTTTATTATTTATTGCATGTGTGCATGTAGACATATCTATTTGCCTGTCTCTGTGTATATATACACACATAACTCTATATGTATGCATACGTAGACATACACATACATATATGTGTGTATATTTGTATATATGTTAAGTATATACACATACACATGCAACCATTTATTTTATTTAGGAAGAGGCAGATATGGTTCCCCTTCCAATCCCTCTCTTCCCATTCTAAAATATTTATAGAGTAGTTTTTTTTAATCAAAGGACTGATCTAAGCTAATGTATTTGGTCTTAGAATGGATTATCTCACCTGGTTCTCCATCACATGAACATTCTTGTGGTGAGAGGAAGAAAAGTGGTTCATTTTGTCCCAGCTAAACAGCCTTCAGGGAGGAAAGGAAGTAGGGAGGAGACTACACAAACTCTTGACTTTCAGGAGCCCCCTGAGATTTGGCCTCTAGATCTAAAGCCCTCTAAAGGCTGCCAAAACAGTCAGAGGGGCCGGTAGAACAAAGAATCCAAGTTCCCCCAAATAGCAGAAAAGTAGTCTTTTTTTTTTGCCAAGGAATTCTTCTCTTCTCACTCTTATTCTTAACACTGGAGAGCTCCCAGCCCTTTCTGAAGAACTGAGATGATCTGGGGTCTGTCCCTTTGGATGTTTGGGCAGCTTTTTTCCTAGGGGGCTATAGGACAGACTAAATATCCATAAAATATATTCTGAGTCTGTTTAGTGCCCTCCCCCCATGTGCTGAGAAACAATTCAGTCTTGCAAGGCAAGGATCTTGTTGTATACCATTCTGGCCATTTTTCAGCCTCTTCCACGCACAATGAGAAAGGCTTAGAAAATTATTTATAACCAAACCACACACTTTGCTCCAGGCTATTCAAATCAACTGAAAAGAATACATATGCTTCAAGAATCTTCCAGGTACCTAGCAGTGATCTTGTCTTGTATCAGCACCTCTCCCTTTGAAGATAGGAGGTTTTTTCCATAAATGGAGGCAAGGGCTTAGAAAACAGAGGGCAGGGTAGCACCCAAATTAATAAGATCTCTTAAAACAAGTCTAACACCCCTGGCTTGCTGCCAGAACTCTTCATGCCACAGTTCATCTGGATTCCTACAATTCCTTTACGTTCCCATATCTTAATTGCCCATGGCTCTGTTGCCAATACAAACAGGATGGGGGAAGAGTGAACACCCTTAATGAATACCTCTACCAATGCTAAGAAACCACTGTCCTTTGAAACTCTAATATTCCTTGTAAGGAACTAAACCACCATCCTTTGAAACACTTATATTCCTTCTCTGGGAACCATATTTTCCTTCCTGGCAATCTTCTCCCCCATCTCCTTTATATCATAGTTGCACGGGCAAGCATTTTTCCAAAGGAACAAATAGGCCTTCAGATGACCCATTTTGAAGTAGTTGGTTTAGTTCAGGCACTGGAAAAAAAACCCATCTCTGCCAGGTGCTAATGCTGCTTTCACAGATAGCAAATCTCTTCCTTTAACCTCATGTACTGTTTCAAGTTCTAACTGTGGGCCCTTCTGAACAGTTGCCTGGCCAGCTTATGGCAGTTTGGGGTTTGACTTACCCTTTTAGGCACCAGCTTACTCTTTTCTTCACTTTCTTTTTGTCTACTAGGGGAAGGAAATGACATTCCTCTCAGCCATTGCTGTTACTAGTTGACAGTGCTGATAACAGGCTTCTTCTGGGGCACTGGTGGAAGAAAGGAATCTTGTACTCAGTGCAAAATCAAGTAATACATTTAATCCCTTAGGATAACAAGGTGGGGTAATGGGATATTTTGCGGGCTCTGAGGAATAGCAAAGGTTCTTCATGGCCTAAAATAAGTCAGTACTTGGTGCAAGGTAATAGGTTTCACCTTTCTGGTTACATCTTTCACTGGTGTTGGAAGTTGAAATTATTGGCAAAATGAGGTTTAGCTATTGTATGTAACATAGCTTTGAAGCTATCGGGGATCTTATAGGCCACATAGTTCAAGCCTCCTTATTTCCAGTTATGGAAACTAAAGACAAATTGTAAGCAATTTTCTCGAAGTCACATGAGTAGTTAAGTGGCAGAGTCTGGATTTGAATCTGGGACTTCTGATTGCAAATCAAGTTCTTTTCCCACTTCGGCATGATGTCTGCTCCAAACAGTTCCCTTTCCAGTGGTCACTGCCCAAGAGGGAGGAACGGGAGGGCACTAGGAATCTGGAGGCTTAAGCTCGAACGCCAACTCCACCAGAGACAACGGTGCCTGTGAGCCTTTGGGCGAGTGGCTTCGTCTGTGTCCTCAGTCTCCTCACTTGTGAGAAGGGAGATGACCTCAGAGGAGCCTTCCCGCTCAAGAATTCCTATAATTCAAACTGTTGGAGCCTCACAGTCAGTCTCACCTGATATCTACTCATCCTTTAAGTTAGGGATCACAGAATACTAGGGCTGGGAGGAACTCTAGCTAGCGTCTAGTGAGTCCATCTCCCTCGTTTTACTGATGCAGAAATAAGACCCGACAGTGGAAATCACTTGTCCAAGGTCACACAGTTACTAAGTAGCAAATGTGGGTCTTGAACTGAGCCTTTTCGTAGTAATATTAATGATGACGATGATGATGGTAATCTAGCATTTATATAGTGCCTACTACGTGCCAGGCACCATGCTAAGCACCTTATAAATATTATTATGTTAGATCCTCACAACCATCCTGGAAGGTAGGTGCTGTTATTATCCCCATTACACAGTTGAGGAAACTGAGGCAAGCAGAGGTTGAGTGACTCACCCAGGGTCACACAGCTAGTAAGTATCTGAGGCTGGATTTGAACTCAGTCCTTCTGACTCCAAGCCCCAGCTCTATGCACTGGGTCACCTAGCATCATAGAACCACAGAGTCTGGAGGGACTATAGAGGTCACCTAGTCTACCAATCCATGCTTGCATATGAATCCCTTTTGCAATATACCAGAAAGCTTTTACTTGAAGAACTCTATCCAGTTAGTGGGAACCCTGCCCCTCCCCCCCGCTTCCTAAGGGAGCCAGTTACATTTTTTTGCATAGCTTTAGTTGCTAGACTTTCTGAGTCTCTTGTATATCAATCCTAAGTTTGCTTTTTTGCATCTTCTCCCCGTTGCTGCTAGTTCTCTCATCCAGGGCCAAATAGAGCCTGCTCTTCCATGTGACAGCCCTTGAAGATCGTTATCGTGACCCCCCCAAGGGGTGTCCCCAACAAGCCATCCCTTTCCCAGGCTAAATATCCCCAGTCCTTTCAAACTATCCTCATATGTTAGGATCTCCAGGTCCCTTCCTTGCCTCTTTTCACGCTCTCAAGTTTATCAATGTCCTTCTTAAAATGTGTCACCCAGCACAAAATGCTCTAGATGCGACTTCTACAGAATGGAGAACCACAAGCAGGAACTACTCTGCCCTTAGAGTTGCCCAGGATCATTTGGCCAGTACTTGTCAGAGATGAGCTTCAAATCCTTTACTCAGAGGTCTGCTCTCCATCAAGCGATCAACAAATATTTTTAAGTGCCTACTGTGTGTTAGGCATTGTCGTAAGCACTGGGGATGCAAAACCAAAAAGGAAACAATCCCTTCTTCCTCAGGGCTTAGACGTACTGGGGAGAGACAACATGTATACGTATAAGCGTAGCCAGCACATGTGCTCTGGCTCATTCTCCCAGAGCCCAGCTGTCACATCTTCTTCCTGAAGTTCTAGGGGGTGCCTGGAGTGTCTCTTTTCTACTGCCATCGGCTTGGGGCCGCTCCATCTGGGTTTGCTCCATTTATCAGGGGACCAATAACTAAGACTCCAGTTCTATTTAACAACTTACCACCAATTAGCTTTTACAGAGGGATACGCTTCAAAGATAGAACGGGAACAACAGTACAAACATTTGTAATTCAACATTTTAGTAGCCCTAACCAACAAGACATGAGGTTAATCTGATAGAACCTGTTCATGATGAGCGCCGTTCTTTGTGACCACTACTGTTCTAGGTCTTCACTGACTACCTCCACTAATAAGCTCGTTGACCTATAGTTTGCAGCTCCATTCTTTTTTCCTTTTTTTTTAATTTTTAAAATTAGAACATTTGCCTTTCCCTTCTCAGTACCTGCAGTACCGCCATTCTCTAAGATCTTTCAGAGATCACTGACAATAGCTCAGCCAATCACATCCTGCCCCCTTCTCCACTCGCTTCACTATTGCCTGGTAACTTAAATTTCTCCATTTCAGTGCTTTCTTAAAATCCTCCCGCTTATGCTGGTTAACACTCTTTAAAGAACTCAAAATCATGACATGTGAGAATCAGGTGAAGGAACTAGGTTCATTTAGCTTAGGGGGAAAAAAGTTTCATCAGGAGACAGAACAGCTGTCTTCAAGTATTTGAAAGACTCTCATGGGGAAGAAGGATTAGGCTTGTTCCACTTGGCCCCAGAGGATAGAACTCAGAGTACTGGTAGGACGTGTCAGAAAGGCAGATTTTGGCTCAATGTGAGGAAAAACTTTAACCATTAGAGCTTTCCAGTAGTGAAATGTTCTGCCTTTGCAGATACTTGGGTTCCCTCTCATAAAAGGCCTTTAAACAAAGGCAAAATGACCACTTGCCCAGAATGTTGTTGGTGTGATTCCTGCTTAGGTATGGATTGGACTAGACGGTCCCCCAGGCCACTTTCAACTCCGAACTTCTTCAAGCCTTTGCTCTAGCTTGAGTTTTGATGAGGGTGTGACACACTACTCATAGGCAAAGCAGCCATGTGTAGATTAGCACATTGCCTGAAAGAAAAATGAATCAGTCTACAAGCAAGAAAGAAAAATGAGAGTGCCTGTCCATAAGTGCTAGATACCTTCAAGACTTTAAATTGTACCACTAACGTGTTGCTGGAGAATTTTTTCCCCCAATACTTTTTAAAAAATAATTGAAGTCTTAAAAATTAATTTCTGAAACAAATCTAAAAAGTTGGAACTTAGAAATTATAATCCTAATTCTGCCTTTGTTATCTTGTGAGACCCTGGAAATATTCTCAGCTTGAGTTTCTCCACATGTGAAAAGCATCTGTGCCTCTCGTCTGTGAAGAGTAATAGGGTGACATGCAGAGTTCTCTTTAGCTTGTTAATTGAATTCACATTGATTTTATTTTTCTCTATTTTATCTTTTTGAAGACTGAGCATAATTCTAGAATTGGAGTCTGTGCAATTAGTCCCTTAGAGTGGTGATGGTAGGGGTGATAATGGTGGTCAGCAAAGAAGCCAAATATTGAGATGGTGCCTCTGAATGCCCCTGGCAGTCATAAAGCTTAGAAAGAAGACAAGGAAGGAAACTTAAACCTTTAGACTTCAATTTTCTCTTCTGGAATATAAGAAAGTTAGATTAAATGACTCTGAAGCTCCCTCCAAACTTTAGTGGTAAATAATTCTAAAAGAGAATAAAAGACAAGGAGAAAGGGGAAAGAGAAAAATAAAATATCCGCATATAGTTGGGTGGGAGCAGAATAGCAGAATGCAAACAGCAGTTGCTTTAAGTGGTACTCACAGTAACTCCTTCATATTTTAGGGAATAAACTCTCATAACCACTCTAAAGGTCATGAGTTAGTGTGGTGTGGTAGAAAGAATGGTGGCTTTGGAGGCAGAGGATCTGAGTTCACAATGACCTGAGTTCAAATTCTGCCTCTGATCTTTGCTACCTGTGTGATCCTGGGTAAGTCACATCAACCCCTCTGGACCTCATTTTCCACAATTATAAAATGAAGGGGTTGGATTAGATGACCTTTAGCTCCATTTAAGCTCTAGACCTAATATCTAATAGTCATTAGGTCAGGCCAACTAGGCTACGAGGTGCCAAATGTTCCATTTCCAGATTACTATCTCCTTCCTGAAGCCTTCACTTACCAAGACTTGGTAGCTTAACAGTAGTCATCTGCCTCCCCATTAAGGACTGCAAGGCTCCTCTTTTTGACTGCATAACCCATGTTTCTTTGCTGAAAAGTGATATTCGTTGGTGCCCACAGGTTACCTACTTTTGACCATTGGGATCAGTTTGATGGATATCATAGAATTCATGTGGTCGTTGAGGGCTGACTTGGACCTCTTTGCTTGATGTGCAGAGGGAAAGCTACTTATATGATTCAGCTGCTTTTTTCTGGAGTGTTCAGAGGATGACCTGGTCCTCCACTTCACTGGTTCCTGCAGAACCCACCATCACAGGCAGCGTGAGGGCTGGGTTGCATCAGCTGCGTGTCGTTGCAATTAGGCACGTCCGTGCCAACGCCTTGTCAAGTTTGACACATTCGCAGCCTTGGAGGCTCACGCCTTAAATTACAGATGCTGCACTGCTGTATTACATTTAACAGGGAAGGATGGTCCAAGCGGCAAACAGAAACCACTGTTGATATACTGTTTATTTCTCAGTCATTTTGTGTTAAATCACTGTGACTTGAATGTCAGCACAGCTTGGGATGTGGTAGTGAAATCAAACCCATACCCGACGTGCCAAGACAAATTTCAGAAAACCCCAAAACACAATTGTCTTGCTTTCTTGCTGGCTGTGTTTGTGCAAACATAGGCAGAGGTTGAGGTGATGGCGCTCCCTGACCGCTACATGAGCAGCTTCGTTTTCCTCACTCCAGTGGGCTCCTAATGAACCCCAAACTACTTCCTCCGACGCCGTGGAGGTCAGGAGTGAGAAGTTGCCACTCCCCTGAGGCATGTCAGAAGTCCATGCCAATCCCTAGAGAGCCACAGGGAGAGTTCAGCAGTTTATGGAAAGATGGATATCAGTGCGGCACTGCTTATGTGAGGAGGGTTCTGGATGAGAGACACAGATGGCCACCCTGAGGACTGGAACTGGGGTAAGAAGGTCTGGGAAGTTTGACAGGGAGCCTCAGAGATCTCAGAAAGGCACTGGCAGGAGTACAACACAGAATGAACTGAAACCACATCTTAATTGCTTTTATGCTGAGGTCACTAATTACCTTGCAAGGATCCAAACTAAAAGAATTTTTTTTTTATGTGTCCTCAGTTCAATGCACACATTTTCTTGGGTTTGTTGGATTAGTATATAAGTATGTAAATTAAAACTTTGGGGCTTCATAGAAAGATCTTAGAAAGGGACCCCTTAAATATTGTTGGATGCAAAATGAAACATCTTTCAGGTGAAGAAAGCCATTCATGGCCTTCCCTACGCTCCAATGCTTTTTGGATGACATTTATGCTATTTCTTAATTAAAAGCTTCCTTATATTACCCAAAGAGGATGTCAGGCAGGGTAAGGAGTCTATATGAAGAAGCCACAATGAGATGAGCTTTTCAGTGGGAGGGCCATGTGTAATTTTTCCCTTGTGGAATGAAAGCATTATAGCATGTTAAGGGAAGCCTCGTAAGATCGCTAAGAGCTGGAAGGGAATTTAGAGGCCAACTAGTACAAACCACCTCATCTTACAGATTAGGCACCTACGGCTCATGCTGCAAGGAAAGAAAGAGGATTAAACTTAGGTTTTCTTACTCTGAATCTAGTATTCTAATAACATATTGCCTCTCCTTCCTAATGAGACATTGCGGCAGTTAATTCAAATTCTGAGCAGAGTCTAGTAATAATAAAAACAATAGGTAGCCTTTATTTGGCACTATAAGGTTTGCAAAATGCCTTACACATATTAACTCATTCAGTCCTCACCACAAACCCTGGGAGGTAGGTGCTAGTTTTATCATCCCCATTTCACAGTCAAGGAAACTGAGGCAAACAGGTTAAGTGACTTGCTTAGGGTCACACAGCTAGTAAAATATTTGAGCTCAGGTCTTCCTGACTCCAGGTTTATTGCTCTCCCCCCTGTACCACCAAGCTGCCCAGATGTTCAAAGGAACAGGATCTTACCTGATGTTCAAAGCAACAGGATCTTACCTGATTACCAGGATGGAGGTCAGAAACACGAGGATCCCAGAGATCAAGGCAAGACTAGCAGGGAAAATCACATGGTTCAGACTCATAGAATATGTCTAGAAAGACAGATCTCAGTAGATCAGGAGATGCGAGAATGTCTTAGGAGAGTAAAATTACCTGGATTTCACCTGGTCGTAGCTTTTCCTTCACATGACATTGGCTATAAGATTAACTCTTTCTTGCCCAGTCTGTTTTCTTATAGAGTTTTTCAGTGGGAGAGAGTCTTCTGTTATACTGTGGGGGAATATGCTACTGGGGAATTTGGATGTGAGGGCAAGTATGTGGAAGAAGAGAGGAACAGTGTTGAAAAGAGGAGGCAGAAACAAGGGTAGGAAAAAGAATGAACAATTCTGTTTATTCTTCTAATAAGAGATGGTCACAAGATAAATTGGAGGTATAGGATTTCTATTTGAATGGTTTCCAGAAAATAGTGGTAATCATTTCGCCAGTTCCTGGAGCCATTCCTTTTATTTCACGGTTTCCAGACCTGTCACTAGCCTTGTGTTAAAATTTCAGTGTCATTGTATTTATTATCCATACTCTCCATGTATTTTCTATTTCCCTTTCAAGTATAAATTCCCTTTGGTCAATTTGACAAGTTGTTTTTTTTCTCCCATTCAGTAAGCACTTACTTGGTGCCAGACACTGAGCTATGCACCAGAGATGCAAAGATAAACCCAAACAGCCCTTACCCTCAGGGCCCTTACATTCTCCCAGGTCAAACACGGTCTTCCTGATCCACGTGAGCTGTACTTCTTCACTCACTAAGGAATCTAATCCTCTGGAGTCACAAACCTTATGCCAGAAAAATCAAACCTTTATCTCGAACACAGTATTTGGATGACAGGGGAAATGCCATGATCTGGAATGTTGTTGCTCATCCATTGGCTTCTGGCTGTTCTGAATCCTGTGAGTTTTCCACTTGTTCTACTGGGACCTGTGTTAATACATCTCCCGAAAAGGCATTGGTGAAACACATACATTCATATATATATATATGTATATGTATATATATGTATGCATATATATGTATGTATGCATATATATAATACACACACACATATATAATCTATACAAACACACATGCACACACATATACAGACACATATATATGTATCTATACATAGGTACATATATGTATATAGCCACATACATATATACTTAGACATATACATAATACACACATCTATCTATACATATATACACAAAGAGATACACAGTGTGCATATATATATTTATAAATGTATATATTGGAGTTTTTTTAACTTATGATTTCATTACTGTAAGCAATTCCCAGTGAGGAAACCATTCCTATCAATTCATATCAGTACATGCTCTGCCACTTCTAGTCTTGGAAAGGCACCTGGGATATTTAGAAGTTAAGAAACTTGTCCAGGATCACACATTCACTTCCCATAATATATAAAAGTTCCTATAGTCTAGAAAATGCCCTGGACTCTGAGTCAGAAAATCTGAACATGGGAATTTCCGTACTAACTTGGTGAACTTTGTTGAGTTGCTTAACTTTATTGAACCTCATGTGTAAAATAAGGATAGAAATATAGGACTTGCCTCATAGGGTTGTTGTAGGTAATGTATTAAAAGGTGAGGATTTAAAAAAAACAGCAACAATGATTTTTAGATCTTTCTACCTTGTCTTATATCTTCAAGTGGAAGAAGAGATTAAAAAAAGTCATTCATTCACCGTCTTCCTTGGAACTTTAGCATCTATCTATCTATCTATCTATCTATCTATCTATCTATCTATCTACACATACATATACATATATATACATATGCACATTTATATACACATACATACATATACATACATATATATATACACACATATACATAAATATTCCAGTATTTGATAATATCTCACAATATTTTTGTGAGGCACAAATAAGAGCATGTTAAGTACGTTGTAAAACTTAAAGCATTGTGTGTGTGTGTATATGTATTATATATATACACATATATTGTTATCATTGTTATTTTTTTCTGATGAGCTCATTTGGCGAAAGCAGACAGTGGTTACTGGTTTTTATAAGTGTTAACAGGCTCACCTGGATACTTGGTGCAGGAAATCAGCATATTTATTAGTGATGTGGCCATGCCCATTCTATGGGATTGGGGATGAGTGCGCCTCAGTACCCCTTAGCAGGAAGTTATTGTCAGTGCATATTTGAAGCTCTGGGGCCATTAATGAGATTTTGAGATTCTTAGAGACTGTGCATCCAGGTGATACAGTGGCTAGAGTGCTGGACCTAGAGTCCTGAGTTTAAACCAGACCCCAGACACTTACTCGCTGTGTGACCCTGGGCAAGTGACTTAACCTCTGTTGTCTCAGTTTCTTCATCTGTAAAAAAAGAACGATAATAATACAAAGATACTTGTAAAGTGCTTTATAAAAGTTAATATGCTATATAAATACTATTATCATTATCTTCTGTATTGTGTAGATCATATTAGAAAAATAAGACTATAGATTTAAATCAGGAAGGGACTCGGAGTTCATCTAATCCAGACCTTCATTTTACAGATGAGGGACTAAAGCCCAGAGAATTGAAGTGCTTTGCAAACTAAGGTCATAGAAATAGCAAGTGGCAGAGCCGGTATCTGAGCTCAAAGCCCCTGACTCCAGGTCCAGTTGTTTTTCCGTTGCATGATATTTCTAGTTCTTCAGAAAGTCCAGGTTTACTGTCTGTGGGAAGATCTTACTACTTACTATAAAACTAACTCCGGTGGGACTACAGTTCTCTCCTTTTTCATATCCTTCTATTTTATTGCTGTTGCTGTTCAGTCGTTTCAGCCATGTCAACTCTTTGTGACCCTATTTGGGGTTTTCTTGGCAAAAGCACTGGAGTGGTTTGCCATTTCCTTCTCCAGCTCATTTTACAGATGAGGAAACTGAGGCAAATGGGGTTAAGTGATTTGCCCAGGGTCACACAGCTAGTAAATGTCTGAGGCCAGATTTGAACTCAGTGAGAGGAGTCCACTGGGCCACAAGTATAAAACATTTAAGTTGGGCAAGACCTATGCACATCTGCATGAAACGGGGTGTAAATGAGACAGTATATGGTAAATTGTTGTGGACTTTAAGCTCATAAGACTGTATATAACAACAGGACTGGCTTGATTGTTCACAAATACAGGTGTTTTGCTCCCAAAACAGGCAGAGCTGGTCTATCACCATGAGCTGGTTTCATGAAAGCACAATACGAGGCAAAACAACGGTTGAGGAAGTGTTGGCAGGAAAAGGAGTGAGGAGCCACCTTGGCCAGGGGAGGAAGGAGCAGTATGTTGTTTTTAACATAATAGAAAACAACATTAGTTGAGGCAGTGTTACGCAGAGTCTGCGATTATCCTGGTAACTGTTCCCTTTCCCTACTAAACTCTAGGCTGCTTGAGAGCAAGGGCTCATGCCTTTTCTTAAGTTTGTATCTTCCCATCAACTCACAGAGTACTCTGTACACAGTTAGTACTTAATAATTATTGAATAAATTTCCTTGAATTCCCTCTGACTATGGTGACCATTTAGCAGAACGTGAAGAAACCCACCTGTTTCTTCATCTACTTCTACTTAATTAATAAATATACTTAATAATTGTTAAATAAAATTTCCTTGAGTTCCCATTATTATTATGACCATTTAGATTCCTACCTGTTTCTTCATCTTGTTTCCCAAAGCCTGAATCAGGAAATCAGGGTTTGAGTAAGGAAGAATTATCCTAGTTTTTTTTTTTAATACCACCCAACACAAGTCAAGTCAGTTGCATTCTTGAACGCTGTGCATGGGCTAGCTACCGTTTTGTATCTAGTAAGGGAATATGGGAGGTTAGGGGCTGTCAGGGGCTTACTATGGCAATAAGAGCAGAATTAAGAGTAGACACTTGACACAAGTCAAGTCAGTTGCATTCTTGAACGCTGTGCATGGGCTAGCTACCGTTTTGTATCTAGTAAGGGAATATGGGAGGTTAGGGTCTGTCAGGGGCTTACTATGGCAACAGGAGCAGAATTAAGAGTAGAAAGAAAAGCTTAAGAGGATTGAGGGGGTATTTGTTTGGCCAGAGTGAGGAGAATGATAAGTGTGGGCGCTAACTAACGAAGGTTAGGGCCAGGGACCTGGTGACTTGTGATCAGAAAGAAGCTGAGCATAGAGCTGAAGAGAGCAGTATGGAGAGCTCTCATTCCAGAAGGGGAAAAAACTAGTTCTTGGAGAAAGGCAGAGGAAAAATCTCCATCCCTCCAAGTCTTGCTGGGTGGATGAGTGATGCTCAAGTCATTAAATCCCTACCCTGCCCATCTGGGCCCCTGAGCAGGGGGAGTGGGCCTCAGAAGTCCCAGCAGTGTTCTGACAGGCCTGTTTTGGTCCTCCCGCACCGAGCATCCAGAAAGCTTTCCAGAGGGTTAGGGCAGGGTCAAAGAAGTGGGCCAAAAGCAATTAGCTGAGAGGGTTTAAATACATTTTTTTTTTCAAACCTCGAGACATCAGATTGTTCAAGTTCTTCAGACAGGCAGGGGGCTTCTGACCCTATAGCAAATGACAGCAGGGGAAAACAGCAACCAAAATGTTGAAAGTGTTAGACGGTCATTCGGTCAACAATATTTATTGAGTCCCCACTGTGCTCCGAGTCTGGAACTGGACTGGAGGGTAGGTTGGCTGTTGTCTCAGCATGTGCATCCCACCGCTGTTACAGGACCCAGGCAGGGAGTTGCTAGCCTCTGGCAGGGCCGCACAGCAGTCTTTCCACCTTATATATAAACTGCTTCTACTCATAAAATAAAGGGGTAGGGGGTGGGAAGAAATCTGGGTTTGTGTTATCAGGGAGTTATAATATAAACAAGGCTAAATGGTTATAATAGCCAGAGGGGGAGAGGGCCGTTTGCCAGTGTATAGAGAACATAACAACTGCACTTAATAACAATCAAGCTACTCCTGTAAATATTTGCATATAAGGGCTTCAAAAGCTCCAAAGCCCAGGACAGGCCATTTGGGTGATTTGCTTAGAAAGAGGGGGAAAAAAATTGACCTGCTGGTCCCAGGCAGCCATAATAAGAGAGTGTGGGCAGAAGACCAGAAAGGAAAAGAAAAACCCTCTAAAGTTTAATAAACACAAAAGAGAATAAAAATAAATCTGCAGAGCCTTTATTTACAAACCTTGATGGAAGGAGAAGATAGAAGCTTATGGTGTGTGGGGTAGGGATGGGCGTGGGGGAAGGATTGTATTTGTCCGTGTGCTGCTGGCCAGTAAGGTTCCATTGAGAGAAGAAGGTGGGGGGGGGGGGCGTTGAGGAAATAAAAGACAAGACTTGTTTACTTTTCCTGACAACAGGAAACATATTAAATTAGTTCCACTCCTTAAAGATGCTCTTTCAAAGAATGCTTGCAGCTTCTGCTGGCTAATAGTGAGAGGCCCCACACTGCACAATAAATGCCGCTTCTTCACTGGGGGACAGTTTCTCAAACAAACTTTAGCTAGCCTATATGATATGTCACATATGTCCCGAGGCACGGGCCCTGCCTTGTCTCTGGCTCCCTGCCTGTCCTCATGGCCTCTTCCTTGCCTGAGCGGGCATGGTTGGGACATAGGGTAAGCAACAGAATGTAGGGGGTGGAAGGGACAAGAAGGACCAGTGTTACCTAGTTAGTCACCTGGATCTGGGTAGTGCAAAGGGGAGAGGTCTTTTCACTAATAAAAGCAGCAGGCCTTTATGGAATGCTGCATCAGTCATTCACTAGCTGCCTGACCCTCTGAGAGTTACTTAATGCCCGTAAGCTTCACTTTCCTCATCTGTAAAACGGGAGTAATTACAGGGTTGCTGTGAAGGTCAAATGAAATAATGTTTGTAAAACGGGAGCTAATATATAAATATCTACTCTTACACATACTAATACGTGATCAGAGACACCCAGTAAAGTAGCATAACAACAGTGATCATAGTAATGGAGCTGCTCGAATTCATATAATGCTTTAAGGTTTTGTGTAGCACTTTGTTATCTCATTTGATCATCAGAACAACCCTGTGAGGTAGGTGCTGTTGGTTATCCCCATTTTACAGATGAGGAAACTAAGGCAGACAGAGGTTAAATGACTCACCTGGGGTTATACAACTAGTAACTATCTGAGGTCACATTTGAACTCAGGTCTTCAGACTCCAGGTCAAGCTCTCTGTCCACTGTGTGCCCTAGTTGTCCAGGATCACATAGCTAGTATGTATCAGTGGTCAAGGTCTTCAAGTCATAAGTCAACTGTCTGTCTGTCTGTCTATCCTTCTATCCATCTATCTGTCTGTCTGCTTATCTATCCTTATCTATCAACTTATCTATCTACCTACACCTCTCCTTATCTATCCCTATTTATATGCCTCTCCCTCTTTCTGTCTACTTATCTACCTTTCTCCTTATCTAGCCCTATCTATCTACACTCCCCCCCCCACACCCTCCCCCACTCCCCTTTCCCTTTCTAACTATTTGAGAGGCAGCAATGAGTAGACAAGGGAATAGAGAACTACTCTGTATCTGGAAGCCTGAAGTTGAGGACTTGCTTCTTACACAAACTTGCTGGGTGACTTTGAACAAATCACTTAACTTTTCAGTGCCTTAGACTCTGAGTCACAGAACAGATTCCAGTCTGCATCGGTAGAATGGATATCCTTATGAGGACCTCTCTGACCTCACAAAGTTCCCTATATAATCAAGTCAACAGTTATTCACTGATTCGTTTTGGTGGAGACTTGTGATTTCATGGGTATATTGAACTTCAGTTGGGAAACTGGTGTAAATCAGCAACTCAGCTGTTATTTACAACATTTGAAAGTTGCCTGGGGATGCTAAGAATTTAAGTGATTTGTCCAAGGTCACATAGCCACTATGTTTTAGTGGTAGAACTTGGACCCGGGTCTTCCTAAGGCAGACCCTCCATCTGCTACACCATGCTTGTTGTTGTTTAGCTGTTTTCAGTCGTGTCTGACTCTTCATGACCCTATTTGGGGTTTTCTTGGCAAAGGTATTTGAGTGGTTTACCATTTCCTTCTCTAGCTCATTTTACAGGTAAGGAAACTGAGGCAAACAGGTTAAGTGACTTGTCTGGGGTGATATAGCTAGTAAGTGACTGTGGCTGGGTTTGAACTCAGGAAGTTGAATCTTTCTAACTCTAGCCGCAGAGCTCTATTCACTGAGCCTGTAGCTGTTAAAATAAATATAAGTAATAAGTGTTTTTTTTCTATTTTGCTAATGAGGAAATCTGAGCCCACAAGAAATTAAAGGGCTTGCCTGAGTTCACAAAGCTAGATATCTAGATCTTTTTGGAAATTCATGTGTGTTCAAAAGTTTAAGAAGGAAGTCAACATCTATTGAGTTCCCATTGTATACAGACTATTGGTATAATGCCTTTCACCTCTTCCTTAAGGAGAACTTGTAGTCTTAGATGTTCTCTTGAATAGGCCACAAAATGATTTCTCTGGACACTGGCCAGACTATCGATATTCCTAAAATGTTCACCAAAGTGAAAATAATTTTCCAGATGGGGGCTGACAAGAGTAGAAAGGTTTTGTCTCATTTGTAAACTGGACACTATGCCTAAAATTGAGTCTAAATGAATATATTTCAAACTATGTTTATAATTGCTTGATGGAGGCAAAGCAATGAAGTAATAGGAACCAGGTAGAGTTCACGGGAAAGACAGAACCTTAGCTTCAAGTGAGGTTTCATAGAAAGAGGAAGCATGTCTCAGAAGATAGCAGGGGATGAAATCGTAGGTGGGAGATGGAAAAGGTAAAAGAGGTGGGTAGCATGGGAGAGCTGACTTGAGTTCAAGTCCCAATGTGGACACATCCTGGATGTATTACTTTAAGCAAATTACTTGACATCTTATTATCCCAAGCAACTTTCTAATGCTGGGATTCTCAGTGTGTTTGTGTGTGTGTGTGTGTGTGTGTGTGTGTGTTTGAGAAAAGACCAAAATACTGAAATCAGAAAAAGATGCAATATGCGGGCCTGGATAATGTTGAACATTTTGTTGCCAAACTTTCAAGGAAAAAAAATACACAGGGCAAACTGTTTGCCATTATGAGCTATTTTCTTGGCACGTCCAATTAAAGTGTATGCAGGCCTGACAGCCATCGCCAGCCATCAACTCTGGTGCACTTGTTCCAGTTCATAAGCGTCTAGGATTTTCCACCATTCTTTCAGCTTTCAAAGGACAGGGTTAACTGCATGCCCTCAAACAGAGTTCAAAATGGTTTGTTAATCTCTATTAATCTGTTATTCCTGTAATCAAATGCACATGCTTATTTTTCCTGGTTAAGTCGTTAATGGTATTAAATTGGCAATTGGAACCCGAACCAGGCTGCAGATATTTTCCTTATGGCGTCTCTAGGGCTATCTTGTACTGTGGTCTTTTGGGGAGAACAATGAATTTTATCATTCTCAGTGACTTCCTTAACTCTTTACAGATGCCATCCCGCCCACTTTGTACAGGCCCTACTTTAGAATTGTCAGATTTGATGTCTCAGCAATGGAGAAGAATGCTTCCAACTTGGTGAAGGCAGAGTTCAGGGTCTTTCGGCTGCAGAATCCCAAGGCCCGGGTGTCTGAGCAACGGATCGAGCTCTATCAGGTAATGGTCTGGGATAGTTGGGATGAGTTGTAACCTAATGGGAGAATTCTTTCTACAGCTTTAGCTTTTTCACCCAATTTGGCCATCACATCATCTACATAATATACATGAGTGTTCATACCCTAGTATTAGGAAGCAGATTTTACAGTCAAAGGACTTGAGTTCAAATCTCAGAAATAACAAAAGAAAAGAAGAGAAAAGAAAAGAAATAACACTTACTGCCTGTGTGACCTTGAGCAAGTCACTATTTTCCTCCACTGTCAGATGAGGGGTTTGGACTGGATGGCCTAATACGTAGTCGTACCATGACGGAGATACCTCATTGATGAATACTCTGGGTGAAGAGCTTTTTCATGATGAAGTCAGCCAAATGTTTCTATAGAAATAGCAGTGGCCTGGGATTCAGAAGACTTGGGTCTGAATTCTAACTCTGCTGCTTATTAGTTATGAATCAGTTAAACTTTCTGTTCTATTTTCCTTAACTTTAAAATGGTAAAAATACTGCCTGCCCCCACTACAGAGTGGCTGGGAGAATCAGATAAGACAACAGGTCTTAATATCAAAGTGAGAGTACTTTCTAAGCTGCCTAACAATCTATGAGTTTATCTTTATTATTATTATTCAGTCCCTTGAGGGGACACAACAGATTGATAGTTCTCTGGGTATGATACCTTCCCACTACATAATTCCTTGGAGGGTATAGAGAGGGCAGTGGCTGGGTCTGTAAGGGAATCGGTTAATTGACAAGCATTTATAGAATGCCTGCCTGGGAGGGGGGAGGGCTGGGGATACAAATGCAAAATTGATATAATGCTGCCCTCAAGGAGCTTCCATTCTACAAGAAAAGCAAAGGGACTTAAAAAGGAGGAAAGATTTAGGGGAGAGGGATGAAGAGGGGAGGGAAGTGAGGAGGGAGTTTGGGGAATGTCACCAAGAGGAGACAAGAAGGCCTTCAGGGCAAAGGAAATGGGCAGAGAGGGGAAGAAAGGAGAGTGGACTAGAAGGGGAAAAGGCTTTCTTTTTCCCATGGAGGTATAGAAATCTTCACTACCACCCACCCCCACTTCTGATGCCCTGAAATACATCCCTATGTTTCCTTTGGTAACACAGTTTCTGACAAGAAAATATGTAATTTGAATGCATCCAGTTCATTACTGGATATTTTACTTGCTTATTGTGGCCTTGAGCATTATAATTCTGAAACATTAAAAGTCTCCAAAGAAACTACCTTTTGACACATAGCGAATAGGACTGAAATCTTTCATTGGCGGTAAGTCAGCTGCTCTGAGGTGTTCTCCCATAAGCTATCTGGCTAGAACTGAAGGTCAGCTGCTCCAGAAGGTGTGTTCTGTGATGATGATGGTGATGTAATTAATAATAGCTGACATTTATTTAGCTCTTCACAGTTGGCAGAGCACTTTCTATGCATGATCTCATTCAACGCTCACAACATCCCTGGGGGAGGGGCGCTATCATCATCATTATCATTAGTCTTACTCCTCTTACCGGGGAGGAAACGAAATTCAGAGAAGTTCAAAGACTGGCCAAAGGGAGAACATGGCTTGTGGGTATCAAAAGCAGGAGTCAAACCTGACTTTCCCTGACTCCAAGCACACTGTTATCCACCATAACATATCATCTCTCATCATTAAAGCAACACATGAAGAAAGGGGGGGGTAATTTATTTTAATAAGCAATAAAACCTCATTTGGCTGCCTTATGACTGTAATTTGTGATTCATTTAAATAGGCACCATTTTTGCTGTATCTATGGGAGAAAAGTTTGTCGAGTAGATCGATGCTGTTTATATGCCAGCAGAGTTTGAATACTAACTGTTTTCAATCAGTAATTTACATTCATATCACTGATGGGTTGATTGGAAAACAGTTTTTCTCTGTTCATTTAAGTGGGTGCCAAAGGATCTCTACTTGGCAACACTTTGTAAACCCAGCAGCGCTTTGTTCCTGTTAATGTACATTCTTGAAAATGATAGAATTTAATTTCTTTAAAAAACATTAAAAAATCATGAATTCATCCTGATCTCTACCCCCACAGTCTTTACTGGATACCATAAATCTATGTCTTCCCTTTTTTCTGAATGTTATCTGGGGGAGGAGAAAAAGAGAGGATATTAGAACAGATAACAAAACTCTTGGGAGAAAAAGTAAACACCTCAGAGGTTATTTAGTGCATGTCTACTCTCTCTTCCATTTTATAGATAATGAAAATGGGGTTAAATGAAAAGAGGGTTAAGTGACTTTCCCAGAATTAGAACTCAGATGTAGCTCCTATGCTGGTGAACATTTCATGACATTATATGTCCATGAACGATTTCTGTGACAAACATAGACCTGTATGAGTATTGGTTGTTGAGAGATCTGCTTTACTCCTAACCTTTATTTCAAGTTATTGAGGATGAATAAATCAATTGAGAATAAGAAAATGAATAGAATAGGCTATCTTTTGGGACAGGGAGTTTCTTATCCCCAGAAGTAGTCAAGCAAAGGCTGGATGACCACTTACTGGGGATATTATACAGAGAGGAGATTCTTGCACCAAGTGAGAGGTTGAGCTGGATGGTCTGCCAACACCCTTTTACTCTTAGATTCTATGATTTCCTGTCTCTGGGAGTGATTATTTCAGAAGAGCTCAGACATTGCTGGTGTTTGTCTTCCTTTTTGTTCTTAAATGCTGACGCATTCCTATTTGCCCCATTTGAGACATCAGACAAGCCCCCAAACCTACCCTGATTAAGTTACTTTGATGCCAATGATAGCTAAGATTCACATAGTGTTTTAAGGTTTGCAAAGCATTTTGAACATGTGATCTCATTTGATCCTCATAACAGCCTCGTGAGGGAGGTACTATTATTGTCCCTATTTTACAGATGAAGAAAATGAGGCAGACAGGGATCAAGTGACTTGCTTGGGGTCACACAGCTAGTAAGTGTCTAAGGCAAGATTTGTATTCAAGTCTTCCTGATTTTAAGTTCAGTTCTCTATCTACTGGACCACCTACCTGCTTGTGGTCTAAAAAGACACAAGCTTAGGGAAGGAAATGACTAAAGTATACAAAATCCTGAAGGTTTTTGATAGACTAAATATGGATACTTTCACTAAGTCTTAGAGTAGCAGAATATAGGCTGAAAGGAGGTAGCTTTAGAAATATAAAAAAAGGAAGTACTGATTTACCCATGTGGTAGTAAACATGTAAGGGCAGCTAGGTGGCACTGCAGTGGATAGAGTGCCCAGCCTGGAGTCAGGAAGACTCATCTTCCTGAGTTCAAATCTAGCCTCAAACACTTACCAGCTGTGTCATCCTGGGTAAATTGCTTAATCCTGTTCGCCTCAGTTTCCTCATCCGTAAAATGATCTGGAGAAGGAAATGGCAAACCACTCCAGTATCTTTTCCAAGAAAACCCCAAATGGAGCCAAGAAGAGTCATACACCACTGAAAATAACTGAACAATGTAAACAAAACAACAAACATGTAAAACTGGCTATACAATATGATTGAATAGGGGCCCGTGTGAGACAAAGGAAATAACATGGGATTGGGAGTCAGAGAACCTGGGTTCAAATCCTAATCCTGATACTTAATTACCTCAGGCAACTCATATTACTTCCCTGGAATTCTGTTTCCTCATCTGTAAAACAAAGGAGTTGGACTAATTGGTCACTATTCTCAATCTGCTGTCTAAAAACTTTTAAAATAGACCCTTAGAGGCCATCTAGTCCCTTCTCCCCAACAACCCTTTCTTAACTCTTTCTCATTTTACAGATGAAGAAATTGTAGCTCGCGGAGGTAAATGGTTTGCCCAAGGTAGCAGAGTAAAGATCCATACTCAGGTCTTGTGATTCTAACGTTCAGTGCTCCTTCCATGGTCCTGTGTTACTAAGGGGAGATTGTCCCCTTAAACTATGTTGGATCATGGAATTATGGATCTAGAACTGGGAAGGATCTTAGAGGCCAATTAGTTCAGTTTTACAGATAAGGAAACTGAGGCCAAGTAATGGAAGTCACTTGCCGAAAGTCACACAAGTAGAGCCCAAACTCATTCAGACCTTTTGACTCCAAATCTAACACTCTTTCTATTGCATCATGCTTCCTCCTACCCTTTGGGTTCAAGGTTCTCCCACAACATGTCCCATCGTTAAAATTAGAATATAAGCCTGGATAGAAACAACATGTCATTTCTAGTGGATTTTCATGTTTTTCTTTAAAGTAGTCGGTCAATTAAACAATATTATTTTATCAGGGCTGCACAGGGACTGCTGTCTCTCCCTCCCTGTGAGAGAGACTTTAGGAGTTGAAGCTTCTATTTGAAAGACACATTTGGTTTGGCAGAGCACCTTGGGACTTTGATTCTACTCTTTCAGCTCTCCTATGGAATTCTTTGTCAGCACTCTGGAGAGAGGGAAGATCCTGGGGCTGCCTTTCTGTGCCCCCTGCTACTCTAATCATCCCTGAAGAGCATACATTTATTTGATCCTGGTATGATTTCAAATGTACACCAAGATTTGGGACAATATTAGAGGGATAAAATCTTTTTACAGAGGGAAAGAAAAAAACATTAAGTAAGAAAGTTTTGCCAGCTACGAATAGCCCTAGCAATGTTTTTAAAGATTTATGCCAAATGCAACCTTTATTGGAATTTGATCAGATAAAGCTCCAATGATTTGGGAATGCCTTTGAACCCATGGTATTTATCATAACTCTTGGCCACTTTGGAAGTTCAAGTACATCTTTCTTTGATTAAATTGCTCCTGTATTTGTGATTAAATCTTTTCCAGAATCATGGGTTTGGGAAAGGGAAATGGGAAAAGAGAATCTCCTTCCGAAGGAGCATTCCAGAAACAAGCCAGGGGCACCATCTTAGAGAAGGGGAAACTCAGGGGCAGCCAGTTAGCTTGTCTGTATACTGTAAGAACTGGATCAGAGCCACCATCTAGCCAGTTCATGGAAACACTGTACTGCTAAAACCAGGGAATGACACTTAACGGCTGAAGGGATCTTAGTGATCCTCTAGTTAAACCATTTCATTTTACAGATGAAGAAACCGAGGCTCAGAGAGGTCAAGCAACTTTCCCAGGATCATACAAAGACTTTAATTAGAAAACCAGGACTAGAAGGATAATAATAACAATAGTAACTAACATTGACATGGTGCTGTAATATTCGCAAGGTCCTTTAGGTATATATCATTTAATCTTCACTATAACCCCGTGAGGTAGGTGCTGCTATTCTTCCCATTTTATAGGTGAAGACACTGAGGCTAAGAGAGGTTAAATGACATGCTCAGGTAGGCTTCAAACTCTGACTCCAAGTCTAGCTCCCTTTTCCTTATTATGCCTCTGAAGTAGGCATCTGTGGCTGGGACTATTTTCTATAATACTGACCTCAAAGGATTTTCTGTGTCCTAGATATCATCATCATCATCATCATCATCATCATCATCATCATCATCATCATCATTAGAACAACAATAATAATAGATATCCCTAATTTCCTATTAATAGTCATTAGCAATTAGCATCCAGGAAAATATCCAAACCCATCTTGAAGCTGGTGATCATTTGTAGTTTTTACCAAATATCAGAATTAGAAATTTTATATATTTACAACCAATCTATCAAATGTTATAGTGTATTTTACTGCATTTGATGGATTGGGACCAGGCACAGTCCTAGTACATTGACAGTATAGGCTACAGGGGCCATAGTTGCCTCAGAATCCTTCCTTGCCTGGAAGAGGGGCTAGTAAGTTCACGCTTTGTGGTGAACAATCCTTAGGTCTGAATTGCAATACTGGAACTCAGTTACCAGGGGAATGATCTCACTCTCCTACTATAGGGGCTGAAAAAGTCCTCTTCTGTAAACCAGCTAGACCAACAAGACATTATATGTAGTGCAGAAATGCTCTTAATTTCTCTTAAAGTGATGGTCTTCTCAGGTCTATGGAACATAACTTCTTCCTAACATCCTGGGGTTTGTTGAATAATTCATGTGGCAGTCTTGTATTTTCAGCTCATACTTTCAGGGTACATTCTCAGCCATTTTGAAGAGTGGGAATTATATATGTGTAACTTCAGTTACATGGTAATGAAGTTATGAATGTATATTCTCTACATAAAGATTAGAATATGCCTTTCTATTAGTCCTTCAAGGACAAAATTTTAGTATATTTCACTTAAATAATTCCATGCTGCAAATGTATTTCTATAGTCTCCACTTGGTAAATGTTTTAATTAGACAGAATATGTATTTTGTGAAATTTGAGTTTATTAACTGGTAACTTTTGATTCCCAGTTATGGAAGAAACTTTGCCTTCCATACTCATATTGGTTATGATTGTAGAAATGCTGACCTTATTCTTTCTCAGACTTTCCCTTTCCAGGTAGAAAAGCCATCTAGGTCAATGCTCTCAGACAGGAGCCACCAGGTTGTTTTCAAGACTAAGTTATTAGCTTCAAACCACTGAGCAGGAGCATGTTAAAATAACTTACTAGGGAAGCAGTGTGGTGTGTTTGGGTCATACGTCATAAAGCATCAGGAGAAAAGTAGCCAAAATCCTGCCTTTTATCACGATGTTAGTGTGAGGCTGCATATATTGGGTCCCTCATAGGCTAGGAGAATGGAATCTGCTGAGCATTCCTCATTAATCATTAGAGAAGGAATGTGTTGAGTTGAAATGAGCTTGCGACCTTATCCAGTGTGTTTCAGTGGAGCTCTAGATCACCAACAAGGGAGTAAAGATTCTAAGTCAAGGGGAACAATGGAACTGTGCAGAAGGATTTTTACTCTCACCTCTGGCTCCCTTGGAAATGGCTTTTTTGGAAATATGTCTTGTCTTCCTGGATTCCAGTACTGATTTACCAGGTTGTATTATATTTACACTATTGGCAGTTAGTTAAATCTTGGGTTATGTGCACTAATGTAGTTGAATGATACAACGAATAATATGACAATGGTGATTTCAAAGCTACATGTCTTTGGAATCTGAGGTCAGAGGACAGTGTTCAAATCCCACTTCTGATATTTACTGCCTGTGTGACCTTTTGCAAGATACTTGACTTCCAGGGGCCTTGGTTTTCTCATCTGTAAAATCAAGGTCTTCACCTTGATGGCCTCAGGACTCCCTTCCCTTCTAGATCCATTATCTAGGACAATAGCAGGTTTTAGTTGTGGGTAATAATTTAGCAATACCACCACCCTATTTACTACACTGCACACCTCCAACCCTTTGCAATGATGCTTCAACCTATAGGCTACACATAGATAGATGCTTGGTCTAGTCCTTGCCTTTACCACCAACTTGCTGTTGGATCATGAGAAGTCCAGGTCACCTCTCTGAAGCTTAGTTTCTTTGTAAAGTAAGAGGAATTAGATCTCTAAGGTCACTGCTATCTCTAATGCCCCTTGGTGCTCTAATTCTGGTACAAGATCAGAAAGACAAGTCCTATTTTTAAAGGAAATTCTGGTGTCAACTATGCAGGGAACATAGCCTTGATGGGGTTAATAGGAGTTTTCTCCATTTTTATTTTTCCCCAGAGATATTTATGTTCCCTCTGTCTCTGTCTCTGTCTTTATCTCTGTCTATTTCTGTCTTTATTTATATCTGTCTCTGTCTCTCTCTTCCTCTGTGTCAGTCTGTGTCTCTTTGTTTTTCCCTCTTTTTTTCTCTCTGTCTTTCTCTATATCACTGTTTCTGTCTCTGTCTCTGTCAGTGTGTCTCTCTGTCTCTGTGTCTTTCTGTCTCTGTCTGTCTGTCTGTCTGTCTGTCTGTCTCTCTCTCTCTCTCTCTCACAAACACACACACACACACAAACATACACAGAGTTCAGCTTTCATTTCTCATTTTGCCCAGGGGTGCACAAAATAAAAAAAGAGGTCAGCCAAAAAAAGAGTGGCTGTTAAATTAGATTTACAAAAAGTGCTACTGAAAGAGGTCATACTGTGCTTCTCTTGTCCAAGATTTTATGGCATACAATCCCCTTCACACCGATCCTTACCAAGGCGCCACTCTGTAGGCAGACACAGCACAGTACCCCCTTTTAAAAAAATGTCCCATGATATAATAAACACGTTGTATGCACGAGACCATTAATATCGAGATTTTTGCAAACTGAACAGAAGCCATACTTCCCTCCTAGGGAATGTAGATCATTGTCACTCCTGTAGAGGGCTGACCTATCCACTGGGTTCCATCTTCTTTGTGAATGGGTGTGGTCAAAAAAGGCTAATTCGTGACCAGTTGTACTTTCCATTCAAGATTGCTTCTGTAGCTGCTCTTTTCAGAGCCTGGCACTGTTGCAACTCTGACTTTAGACTAATGCTGTACTTGACACCTTTCCTTAAAAATAAAAACGAGAACCCAATTCCTACTGTTCCACAGAAGGTTAGGCCATCTGCAGCTGTTTTCCAAGGGTTCTTAAGCTAGCGTTCAAAAGACTTGAATTCTAGTCTAAGCTCTACAATTTACCAACTGCAAAGGAAAGAACACTGACTTTGCAGTTAAGGAGGACTTGCTTTTAAATCCAGTCTTTGCTATTTCCTGTCTCTGTGACCTAGGACAAGTTACTTAATGTCTTTGGGGACAAGGAATTGGACTCAATGATCTCTACACTGCTTTCCAGATCTAAATCCTATGATTCTGGGCAAATCACTCTCCCTTTTGGGGCTCATTTCTCTCATCTGTAAAATGAGTCTATTGGACTAGATGAAGACACTCTCTAAAATCCATAACTCTATGTGTTGTTTGGTTCAGTAAATAAACAGTGCCTAGTAAGTTCCAGAGAGGCAGCAAAAGCTGGCCTCAAAACCAGAATGCCCAGAGTTTAAACCCTGTTTTGGACCCATATAGCTGTGTGACCCTGGATGAGTCACTGAACGTCTCAGTGGTCTAAGAAATTCCCTAAAAGTTGTAGAGTAGTGGCTCATCTGCATTGGTATGGGGGGCTTATTCACCTATTCCAATGAAATCCCAAATCCAGTGACTTGATCCCTTTATCCCTCTGTTAAAGCACTCTGCCATGGATTTGCCAGTCAATCAACAACATGGTCAGCATTCTCATGCCTCCTTTCTTCAGCTAGTTAATTCTGTTTGTAATTTTTTTCCAGTTCAAACTACTGTATAGATGTTGCTTTGGTTTATTGCCATCAGCCTTTCTATTGATGTACGAACTGTGTTTCAAATATTGAATTCTATAATTGTGCGTCTAGAAGGGACCTTAGAGTTTATGTAGTCCAACACTGTCATTTTAGTCAACAAGTAAATAAGCATTTATTAAGCCCTGAGCTCTGGGAATACAAAAACAACCAAGAAGAAAGATAGTCATTCCCCTCTATTCCCACCCCCTTTCCCCTCCAGGAACTTACATTCTAATGAGAGAAGACACCACCTAATAGGGAGCTGAGAAGTGTAACAGGGAAGAGAGAAGGTACTTATGAGATTGCATGATAAAGTCCAGAGTCAGAAGTAGAGCCCAGAGAAGAATAAAGACATGGACACTTTCTGGGCATTTTCCTTTAATTGGAGGGTCTGAATTTTATAGATGAAAAGACTGAGCCCCAAAGAAGTTGAGTGACTTATCTGCCGCACAATTAGTAAGAGTTGGAAGTAAGACTTGAACTCAGGTCTTTCTGAGTTTAAGTCTAGCACTCTATGACCAGGCTTTCTACCTGCCTTTTGCAGATGAGGAAATTGAAGTCTTTGAGGTTGATGACCTTCTTGGTCTTCTTTTTGGTCTTCTTGTTCCTCTTGTTCTTGTTCTTGTTCTTGTTGTTGTTCTTCTTATTCTTCTTCTTGGTCTTCTTGTTCTTCTTGGTCTTCTTTTTCTTCTTGGTCTTCTTGTTCTTGTTGTTCTTCTTGTTGGTCTTCTTGTTCTTCTTGGTCTTCTTGTTCTCCTTGTTCTTTTTGTTCTTCTTGGTCTTATTCTTCTTGGTCTTCTTGTTCTCCTTATTCTTTTTGTTCTTCTTGTTCTCCTTATTCTTTTTGTTCTTCTTGTTCTTCTTGTTCTTTTTGTTCTTCTTGGTCTTCTTGTTCTTCTTGGTCTTCTTCTTCTTCTTGGTCTTCTTGTTCTTGTTGTTGTTCTTCTTGTTGGTCTTCTTGTTCTTCTTGTTCTCCTTATTCTTTTTGTTCTTCTTGTTCTTCTTGGTCTTCTTGGTCTTCTTGTTCTTCTTTGTCTTTTTGTTCTTCTTGGTCTTCTTATTCTTCTTGGTCTTCTTGTTCTTATTCTTTTTGTTCTTCTTGTTCTCCTTATTCTTTTTGTTCTTCTTGGTCTTCTTGTTCTTCTTGGTCTTCTTCTTCTTCTTGGTCTTCTTGTTCTTCTTGGTCTTCTTCTTCTTGGTCTTCTTCTTCTTCTTGGTCTTCTTGTTCTCCTTATTCTTTTTGTTCTTCTTGTTCTCCTTATTCTTTTTGTTCTTCTTGGTCTTCTTGTTCTTCTTGGTCTTCTTGTTCTTCTTGGTCTTCTTGTTCTTCTTGGTCTTCTTGGTCTTCTTGTTCTTCTTGTTCTTTTTGTTCTTCTTGGTCTTCTTCTTCTTCTTGGTCTTCTTGTTCTTGTTGTTGTTCTTCTTGTTGGTCTTCTTCTTCTTCTTGGT
>CM053626.1:240164138-240188844 GCA_028646595.1 Phalanger gymnotis | reverse complement strand
TTCTTGTTCTTCTTGGTCTTCTTGTTCTTGTTCTTCTTCTCCTTCTCCTCCTTCTCCTTGTTGTTGTTGTTCTTCTCCTTGTTGTTGTTCTTCTCCTTCTTCTCTTTCTCCTTCTCCTTCTCCTTCTTCTCCTTCTCCTTCTCCTCCTCCTCCTCCTCCTTCTCCTCCTCCTCCTCCTCCTCTTTCTCCTCCTTCTCATCCCCCCCTTCTTCTTCCTGTGATTACATTGCTCCAGGCCAATAAGATTTAGAGAAGAATTAAAGCTTCAACTGCTCCTTGCAACTTGCCCACATGGTAGTTTGCCGATATGTTAGCATCATGCTTTGTCAGCCTCCCAGGACCATTTTACTCTTGTATCCCCAATACCCAGCTCTATGCCTCGCTTGTAGGGATAGTGACTGGATTTTATTAGCACAGGGAAGTTCCTGCTGAAGAAAATCTCTCTTCCAGTATAAGCTGGCACCTTCTTTGCATCTTACAGTCATAAAGACTCCTCTAGAATGATGATGTCAAACTCTCTTGTGGCCCGCACCTCAAGCAGCTAACAAAACTCTCCAATGCAGCCCAAAGTAGATTAAAATGTAACTGGAAAATGTTTAACAAAATAACTAAAAATACAGTCCAGTATAGATAATGATCATTTGGGGGGGGGGGTTGATTAAGTCAATATGTGGCATAGTATGGAGTTTGACACCACTACGTCCTGAGCACTAAGAAGTTAAGTGAGTTTTCCAGGATTACACAGCCAGTTTGTGTCAGATGCATAACTTAACTTTTCTTCCTGGCTCCAAAGCCAACTTTCTATCCACCATGCCTATGCCACACTACCTTGCACATAGTAGCCATTTAATAAAGATTGGGCTGAATTGATTTGTCATCCTTTCTGATTCTAGTTTATAACCTGTTAATTAGCACCTCAATGGAGACCATACACCCTAGGAAAGAGAACTTAATGATAGCTTTCAACCCAGAATCCCTCAGGAAAATCTTATTTGTTGGATTTCCCTGATTCAAACTGTGAGTTTCCTCTTTTTTGCTTTTTCTTCAAAATAGTCTCATTACCTTTTTTCACATCAATAAATCCACATATACTACTCCAACCCCAAGCCCTCCCTTGTAACAAGGCAAAAAGAGTTAAACGAAACTAACAGTTCCTGGAATATCATACTCATTTGCCAATTACTGCTGATCATTCATGCCATAGACATGTAGGAGGGAGATTGAGGTTTGCATCCATTGATGGTACAGTAAAAAGAGTCCCAGATTTAAAGTCAGAGGGACAGAATCCAAATCCCAAGTCTTCCACTTCCTTCCTCATCTATAAAATGAGTAGCATTTAGGATTATAAATTTAGAGTTGGGAGAGACCTCATAGGCCTCATAGTCTAACCCCCTTTACTTCATATATCAGGAAAATGAGGAGCAGGGTAGTTAAATGATTTGACCAATGTCACATAGCTACTAAATGTCAGAGGTAAGATATATGGTATTGTGATGTTATTGGGGGTAGGGAACACCTACATAGATAATGTGTCTGGGCATCTGGTTATTCAACCAGTTTTAGATCTACCAAATTATACTGTCACTCAGTTTATACATATATCTCCACCTTATCTATATTATGTGAATTTTTTGTTCCCTACTTCTATAGTTGAAGGAAATGCTGAATTCCAGTTAAAGCTTAGTGAAAATAAAAATACACATTTTTTTCCATCCAAGTTTATGGGCCCCTGAAATCTATCCACAGGCCCCTGAACTAGGTTATCTCTAAAATCCCTTTATGCTCTAAGCCTCTAATCACTTGATATTTGAAAAATTGTGGTGAATTGGAGAAGTACCATAGACCTAGAGATAGGAAAATATTGTCTAAATGCTCAAAAAAGAAGACAGTAGTCCAAAATGTTTGACTTTGACTCCCTGGCAAAATTCTAGGGTTTGTTTTTAAAGGAATGTTTTTGTGAGCACTTAGAAAAGAAAGCAGCAATTACTATCATGAGTTCATGGCAGGTTTATGCAAGACTTAAATTGATTTACTTCTTTGACAAGGTTAATAGAGTTCTAGATGAGCTGTGCCATGGACATAACATTTCTTTTTTTTTCCTCTTGAACTGACTTCCTTCAAAGAATCTCAGGTAATGGTATTTTTACCTAATCTTTTTTCTAAACCTTTAAAAATTCGTTCTCCCACAGAGTTGGCTATATGTCAACCTGTGTCTACCAATTAAATGCCTTATCTGTAGTGAATTCTAAGATCGATTGGTCACCTCCTTTCAACCTTTTAGCTATTTCTACTTTAGTAACCAGCTCCTCCTTGTTCATCCAGAATAGCAGCAGCTTCCTCATCATTGCCTCCACTTTCTCCAGGTTGATATTATCAAGAAGTTATGTTTTTGTGGAGAGGCTTTCTTAATTGGTTAGCCTAGTGGGTTAAGTGCCTACTATGTGCCTGACACTATGCTAAACTCAGGAGATTCAAAGAAAGACAAAGGAGTGCCCCCAGAGTTCCCAATCTAATGAAGAAGATGGCATGAAAATGACTATTTACAAATAATCTAAAGACAGGATAAATTGGAGATAATCAACATGAGGAAGGCTCTAGCATTAAGGAGATCAAGAAAGTTTTCTCGTTGAAACTGGGGTTTTAGCTTAAAGAATCTTTGCATTCGTATTTGATGAAATTAACTTAAAAATGACAGCACTATTGTATACAATTCATCATAACATACAAAGGAATGATGCATATTTGTATGATTTGGTATATACTGTCAAAGTTTGATAGAGTGATAACTTACATATCTAGAGCCTTTTTCCTCTATATAAAGTATGTACTTTCATGTGCTTCTTTCTTTGGAGGGTCATCTGTTTTTCATGGGAGCAGATTAGGCAGGGATTGAAATTCTAAGACATAGTTACTTCAGACCTCTTAGGTACAATCACAAAGGAGCCATTGCAATTACAGGAGGGAGAAATAAAGAGAAAACAAGATAAGTGCTGGTTCTGTTAAGGCCCTTCTGTGAAATAACCATCCTCTGTGTTGGGTTTTCAGTCACCCCTCAAGTGACCCAGGTAGTGATCAAGGAGACTACAGTCAAAGGGAACACAGAGTTGTATTTGTGCCACAGTGGAATATTTTATCAGCAACGAAAGCCACTTATTTCACCCAGGCCTCTGGCACTGGTCAAGGCCAGGCTTTCTATTGCTTGAAAATTAATGTGTGTGTGTGTGTGTGTGTGTGTGTGCGCGCGTAACAGTTGAGTAAAGCCTTACTGTAGGCCTGGCATTAATTGTATTGATGAATCACTTTTTTTCCTTCTGATTGATTGTCCTTAAAATAAATGCCAAGATATTTTTACCCTCCTGTCATAGTGCGAGATGCTGGGTAGTTTCTTATTTTTTAGTGGCTGGCACAGGCATAAAGTTAAGCTCACTCTGTAATCTGAAGCTTTTGAGCCTCAGTATTCCTCTTGTCTCTGGTTTTGCTCATTGCCCTGGAATTCCAGATCCTTCCTTACCATTAATTGGTAAAAATTTTCTTTTCTCTGTAATTAAGGTGAGCAGCTTGGGTATTAAATTGTTTTAGAACCTTGAACATAAGCCACCTCTGTAAGGGAAAAAGTACCCTAAATTAGCTTTTTTTCTGTGTATTTTAAATAAGTTCCAAAAACATATGTTAAGCTTCTAGCAAGTGCACAACCCTCATCTAGGTGCTAAGCACAATAAGCCATATTCTTCCAGGGCTAAACTAATCAGTCAGCAAATATTCATTCATTATTATGTTCAAGGTAATATTTGAAGTGTTGTGGAGGACCTTAGACCGAAAAAGTGAGAAACTTGGTTTCTGTGGCCTGGGAGATTACAATAGTCAGGGAGTTAGGATAGAACACATAAAACTGTAACTACAAGGTATTCTGTGATTAGTGCCGGATGAGTTGCTTTGACACTAGGGTGGTAAAGAAATTTAGGGGAAGGAGAGATCACTTTCAGATTGTGCTGTTTAGAGAAGGCTTCATGGAAGAAAAGGAATTTCACCTGGGACTTCAAAGATATGGATTGATAAAGGGAAAGGGCAGACAAGGCATTCTTGGAGAGGGTGCATAGTATGGACACGAATCTAAGAAACTAAAGGTGTGTTCTGAGATAGATCATTTGTTTAGCATTTACTATTTGCCAGGCACTGTGCCAAGCCCTCAGGATACAAATGCAGGCAAATAAGATGGTTCTTAACTCCAAGGAGCTTACATTCTAATAGGACAGGTTGAGTAAGAATAGTCAAGAGAGTGAATTGAGCTGGGAGTCAAGTAAGCATGGCTGGTAAGGAATTCACCAGTCAGAAAAGCAGGTCCAAGGGCAAAAATATCTCAATGAAGGGAAGGCTGATGGTGTGGAGATGAAGTCTGGAGAATGTGCTGAGATAGAAGTGAAGTGAGCATGGTTGAAGGCCCCTGTGAAATGATGGTAGGAGCAATAGATTCACCCCAAGAAGAGTGAATAAACAAATGTATTCACAGACTTGGGACTCTGTTGGAGATATGGCTATACAGTCAGCCAATAAATATTTATTAAGCAGTTATATGTGCCAGGTACCATGGTGGGGGATGCAAAAAAGGGCAAAAACAGGCCTTGTTTTCAAAGAACCTGCATATGACTTTAAGGAAGGGCGTTGGAGATAATATGTTAATAACTAGGTGAACATAAGATATATATATATATAACTAGGTGAACATGAGATATATATATATACATATATACACACAGAACAGATGGAAGGTCATTTGAGAGAAGGCATTAGCCACTGGTAAAGGCCACTTACTGCAGAAGGTGGGACTATATTTGTATTTTATAGTTTGTCAAGAGTGTTCATATACATTATCTCACTTGATCCTCTCATATATTTTTGTGTGTGTATGAATGTGTCTGTGTATTTCAGAGGCAGTTGAACCAGCATCAAAAGATCTGAATCTGAGGCCTGCCTCTGACACTTGTATGAATCTAGGCGAATCACTGAACCTCTTAATCAACTCCCCAAGACTGTCAGTGGCAGCAAAGGTTTTGATCTGCTTTGGCAAGGGAAGTTCCTCACCCTACACCAATAAAATCACAGATCCAGTTCCATGCCATCCCAGATTGATGTTAATATATATCAGCGATGTAATAAGCGAAACATTTGCCATCATTGTGAGTGGTAGCAAAGTTGGGAGACAACCAGATTTTAATTTTAAGTAGCCTGGAAATGTCTTTTTCAAGTATGTCTGTGTGTGTATATATGCACATATATGCATATGTATATGTACATAAACACATGTGTACATATGTATACACATGTATATGAAGGAATTAGGAAAAAACCTGCTTTTGGAAATGGTGAGGTCCCTGCTGTCCACCCAGGAAATTTATACTTTAAAATAAGCCTGGTGGATGAATGGGGCAGGGAATCTTCAAGAAAATCAAAAAGTAAGTCTTCTGGACCCTTTTCCTGTCAATTTTAGAGTCAAAGAAACAGCTACTTAACCTTTTAAAAAGAAGATAACATCAGGTCAGTGTGTCCACCCTTTCTCCCACAAAAGGTCAGATCTGCACAAAATGATCTAATTTGGCAAGGGAGATAAACAGAGTGTTCAAGGAAGGCTACGCCTTTGGAGTTAAGATTTCTGAGCTTTGGGCCACGATGGGGTGGATTCCAGGCCAGCTCTCAGTCAAAGGGAATCATGAGGCAGTAGGAAGACTGCTTTTTTATACATTATCTTTTGTTCTGGAAGGCAACCTGTATGATTAAAGGTTTAGGAAATTGGCCCTGTGAGTAAAGACTTAGGAAACTCAGTTTATTTAGCCTAGAGAGAGCAGGCTAAGAGAGGACTTAATAACAGCCTCCAAGAATATGAAGGGATATTCTGTGAGTGATGACGAGCAGCTGTTTCCTGTTTCCACTGAGGACCAGATAAGAGGGAAAGAACTTGAACTGCAGGGACAAGGGGGATTTAGCAAGAACTTTCTGGATGTAAGGGTTATAGCAATGTAGTAAACTACCCACAAAAGCAGGGGAGTCAGCTTTCCCCATTCAGAATTGGGTGGGAATAGTATTTCTGGACTAAATGCAAGTGCTAGTCTGCCCTAGGTACAGGGGCATGGACTAGAGAACCTTTCAAGATTTCTTGCCCCTTTTGTGATGTAAAGAAACTTCTCTGGGATCAGAGGTCTCTAGTAGATGACATGGCTTCACCTGTATAATACAGAATATGGCTTAGAAAGAACTATGAAGAGGCAACTAGGTGGCGCAGCGGATAGAGCACAAGCTCTTGAGTCAGGAGGATCCGAGTTCAAATGTGGCCTCAAACACTTATGAGCTGTATGACCCCGGCAAGTCACTTGTCTCCCCTCCCTCCCCTAAAAAAGCATATTCTAGTAATCTCCTTTGAGAAGTTTGGTCTATTTCATGAGATAATGATCTGGGTTTTCCCCTATCTCTATCAGGTCTAGGATTTCCTTAGCGTCCCGGGTTCCGGTGACTCTCTGCCATTTGGACCCACAGCTATGAGTTTTATTCTTTTCTGCTGTTGAGAGCCTCATTACAGTGAGGCTCAGACGGTAACAATTAAGTAAGCAGCCAATCAACTAAATTATTAATGTAGGAAGAGCATCTTCTCCCCCTATTCTGTCCCCTCCTCTTAGCACTATGGGAAAATTATGTTCCTTTGAATCTAATGAGGAAGATAGGACAAACTCCTCATGAGCAGGTGCTGTTTTATTCTTTGCATTTACACCCCTAGCACCGTACACAGTGCCTGGCACATTGTAGGTATTTAATAAATGTTTATTAATTGAGTCTTGCTTGACACATGAGCATCTTTCCCTCTCCCAGCAAACAGTTTTTCAAAACAACTTAATTAATGCTGAGAAGCAGTGTGGTACAGTGCCTAAAGAACTTCACTGAGTCAGGAAGACCTAGGTTCAAAATCTGCCTCTGACACCTACTGGCTGTGTGACCCTGGACAAGTCACCTAATCTCTTTAGCCTCTAAGTTGCAGAACAGATGCTGCTAATCTTCACTGATTGATCCTTGGGAATTCCCTATTTCAATGAAGTCACAGATGGGGTGTAAACAAAATTTTTTTAAAGGAAGAAATCCAAAGAAAAAAAATCAAAGCACCATGAATTAACACAGATTAATAGATTCAGAGACATAACTGGGGTTTCTGGGTATCACTGATGGGGAGAGATTAGTCAAGGATGGTCAAAGATAAATTTTTAGGAGCTCAGGAATAAAAATGTCTGAAAATCTTTTCTTCATTGTTCATAATTACGGCACATACCAGGCTAGCAAGTTACATCTATTTCTAGCCGGATGATGGGCTCTGGGTGTCTCAATTGTTCAGATATGTATTGGCAAAGGACTGTTTGCTTCTCCTGCTTTGAAGTAATGCCTATAATATTTCCTCTAGCATTAGCTCTATATAAGAATTAGGGGTGGGATAGAAAAGAAAGAGAAGAAATATTTTGAGAAGCTTATGCTCTAGTTAGAGAGATCAAATCCTATATACATGAAATGGGTCCTAAATAATAACATAATAGAGCTTAAAGAGACTTTAGAGATCATTCGCTAACCCGCCCTTTTGTTTCACCTATGAGTGAACTGAAGCCCAGAGAGTTTACAGAGTCTGATGATGTACATGGTCACCCAGGTAGTAAGTATGATTGGAACGGTGTCCTGATTTCCTTCCCACATTATCCTGAAATGATTTGCTAACTCATTTAGTTAGTGTAAAAGTCCAGCAGAGCTGGTCAGTAGAGATTTGTGCTTCTCAATAACTAGTTAGTCCACGGTTCTTTCCACTCTCTCATATTACCTCTTGCCACCTATCAAGAAGGGCCAAGTCCGTAGTACCACCCTGGGTCTAGAGATGCTGTGAAACTCTGGAAGAAAGGAGTGTAGGTCGGTCAGTAGTCAATGTCAGGAAGCTTTAGGTCAACCCGTTCACATGTACTGTTTATTACACAAAGGCAGAGAATCAGAAAGCCATTTAAAAAGGTAGATCCTCTTTCAAAAACCTGAGGACGCAGTGCTGCTGTTTTTCACTTGTTTGAAATGAATACCTCTTAAAGATGTCTTGCGTAACTTAGATTTGCCTGGGAGCTCTCATCTACACCCTGCTCCTGACTGCTTCTGCCCAAACTCATTCCCAGCCTGTGGGATAGGAGGTGTCTTTATAAATCCTACTAAGTCATCTTAGGAGTCAGAAGTCCAGTGTTATCCTTACCTAGAACATTGTGGCATGCCAAGGAATTTAGGATCAGTGGAGTTAAGAGCTAGGGTTACAGTTCTGTTTCCTTTATCAAGAGATTTATAACAGGGGCCTTCAAAGAAAGAAAGAGAATGAGAGAAGAAAAGAGAGAATGAGAGAGAGAGAAAGAGACTTAGAGAGAAAAAGATAGTGGGAGGCTGAAGGAGGGAAGGCCAGCCCACTGTGTTGGGCCCTACCTTCTGCACCACCCCCCACTGCACCCCAATTAAATAAATATGACACTGAGATCTATGGAACAACAAAACTATTAAGTTGATAGCACTGACTTTTATGACTGAAGTCTCGTAAAGCATGTGTCAGCAGAAATAAAATAATTAATGTCACCCATTAGGCTGGATGATTCACGTCACTTTTTATCATAACAAGCAGCTGATTTCACTGCTCCTTCCCCCCCCCCCCCCGCCCATAGCCTAGCACCTGGTTCTATGTATTCTCTGTATATGAGCATGTTGGAGAGCTAGGTAACAATATGAGGATAGTCACATGTACCTAAAAGGACAGTGATAATCCAGAGATTATCGAGCAGAGAGCAATTTGGATGGGGATGACCTCAAGTCTGTGTCACAGGAGAGCAGCTGAAGGAACTAGCTATGTTCAGCTTCGAGAAAAGAAGACACAGAGGGGATGGAGCAGCTAGTTTCAAGAATTTGAGGGGTTGGAATGTAGTAATGGGATCAGGATGGAACCAAGAACAAGAGAGAGAAATTTAGACTAGATATCGGGACAAACGTCCTAACAATTAGAGCTGTCATAAAGTGGAATGTGATTCTTGGAGAGCCGGTGGGTTTCCCCTCATTGGATAACTTCAGAGAGAGACTGGAAGTCCCTTTGTTGGGCAGAACACAATGAGGATGCCTTTCAGGTTTGGATTATTCTAAATGGCTGCTGAGGTCCATATCCCACCTCAGAAACACTTGTACCTGCCTGATGTTCAGGAAGTCACTTAACTTTCCTGGGTTCATTTATAAAATGGGAGTGGGGAGGGATGACCTGGATGGCCTTTGAGCTACCTTCCAGCTCTAATTCTATAATGCTTTATTCTTCAGTTCTGTGATTCTTTGGAATTTAGGTGGTGAGTTGAGATCCTGTTTCCATAAGAGGAGCTAATATTTTTGGTTTAGGTCTTGGCTAATATATACCTGTTCTTCATTTTCCATTCTGCTTTTTCTTCTCTTCCAGATTCTCAAATCCAAAGACTTAACATCCCCAACCCAGCGCTACATTGATAGCAAAGTTGTTAAGACCAGAGCAGAAGGGGAATGGCTCTCGTTTGATGTCACCGAAGCCGTGCATGAATGGCTGCACCATAAAGGTTACCCACCAGCCCTTTGCTTTCCTTGGTAGATGTTTGGTGACTGAGTTGTTAAGGGGGGAAAGAATGACTTCCCTGACTTCATGTTTTCCAGACAGGAACCTGGGATTTAAGATAAGTTTACACTGCCCATGCTGCACTTTTGTACCATCCAATAATTACATCATTCCGAATAAAAGTGAAGAATTAGAAGCAAGATTCGCAGGTAACTTGCTAGAACTCTTTGTCTTCTGAGGTAGGGATGGTGGTTAGAATTTTGTGTGGGAGAAGATATGCTACAGAGGGGAAAATGCATTGTCAAAGTAGACTGGAGTAAATTTCACTTACTAGGACAAGAGTGGGGCTGGCTGTGGGCATGGGGGTTTAGGAAGAAAAGGAGGCATTACTGGAAAACACCTAGTACCCAAACCCTATACCTTATAGATGCTCAGTTAATACCTGTTGACCATCTGGTTGAAATGTAGCAGAGAAATGTCAAGTAGTCTTTTACATTATTTTTCTTTGAGTTCAACAAGAAAATTCCTTTCAGACAGTGGTACAGCCTGCTCTCTGTTATCTGGACAATCAGAAACGGGATGGCACACACTGATAAAAATTCACAGATAATCTCCAAGCCTGTTTAAGCTATTGGTTCTAGGACAGTGGCACAGGTTTAAATTCCAAATTGAATTTCAGAAAGGAGAGAATTCTAGATATCCTCCTGTCTTTTCTGAGCCTGAAAGCACAGATTGGGCTATAGATGTACCTGGACCTTAAAGTTCTTTCTTACACAACATTTTCAAGAGTTCACAGAAAGTTATAAAGATGACTTGTTTCAGTTTCCCTTCCTCTCTCTGTCTACCTCCCAATAGAGACATTATCAATAAAATACCCAAAAGCCACAGGGAAGTGGAGGAAGCCAACAGTTCAGATTATGCATGGATTCAATAATTGGGCCTTGAATGCAAGAGTTGCCAGTAACCCCCAGACATGTTCTAAACAACCACTGCATCAATGCAAGACCAAGACCATGTGGCATGCTGTCCCTGCATGTACTACCCCAACCAAGCTCCCATGACCCTTTTGAAGGATCACAGTAGGGCTTTGTGGCCCTTACTAATGGAAAAAATCCCTTCCTTTTCTGGAGGCCTTGAGATTAGAGCCATTATTCAACTTAGTCACGATTCTTGAGAATATTGGGATTAAATGATTAAACCAGCAATCTCTTGATTGTGCTTCTTCAAGCTCAGGTCTCTGAGCCTTAGAGGGAATCAGGAAAGTGCTGAGGGTGCCACAAAGTTCATAAAAAAGCCTTTTCTTCACCATCTCCCAAAATAGCACTAGGTGATGGTGACTTCTGTTTTACTTATACTAAACTTTCTCAGTGTAAGGCTTACTTGTGTTCTGCCAGAGAGGGTTCCTGATTTGGTAGCTTGGGGAGGAATGTGACAGGTGTGGACATCCAGGCATGGTGGACTGCCATGCTTTTGGCCAGGAAAGGACTGAGGCCAGCCCAAGTAGATACTGACTGAGCTAAACTTAAGAGGTTACTCTTGGTTTCTGGGATAAAGGCTTACTATATGATTACTTCTCCCTTCAATTCTTACCGCTCATGACATTGAAATTCCACTTGAAGAGAAACTAATTTAGGAGAAGCAAAACAAAGAAACAACTTATTTAGAAAATTAGTTGGTGACTATGTCCATGACGAGGCCTATTGCATGACATCCATCTCAATGGGTGGCAAGCATAGCACCCTGCTGTTGATTTCATCATCCTCTCTACTGTCTGTGACAATGATCAAAGAGATAAAGATGGTTGATTATAATTGATGAAGATAAAAGCTAAATATTTATTACCCGAATGCATTTTTTTAAGGTATTGATGGCTCCTTCAGTGATCTGAAAACTATAAAGTCCACTAGGAAAAAAAACAGTGGGAAGACCCCACATCTCCTGCTAATGTTGTTACCCTCCTACAGACTTGAGTCGCAACAGTCCAGCCGGCGGAAGAAGCGTGCTCTAGATGCCGCCTATTGTTTTAGGTAAACAAAGCAAAACAAAAAAAAAACAAATAAAATCATTTCTTCTTTTATCTTCTGAATGGCTTTTCCTATCTATTGAAATGAACATTACCCCTGGCTTACTCTTGGCTACTCCTAAGCCCAGAGATGAAAATAATAATGTCTTATTATTAACTTTCTTCTTAATAACTCTAAGTGAATGTCATATCCTCCTTTCTTCTTTGCATATAAGAGGTTGCTAACAATGCTTTCTGATGTGGAAGGTAGAAAATACTGCTTTTTAAATCCTATCACAGATTCATCCCTGGCTGAAGAGGGAATAGGCTTTCTTCCTTTTTCCACCGTATAGTCAGCTGGCATAGTGGATAGAGTGAGCTTGGAGTCAGGAAGACCTGAGTTCAAAGCCAGTCTTAGATGCTTATTAGTTGTATGACTCTGGGCAAGTCACTTAACCTCCTTAGGCCCCAGTTTTCTCATCTGCAAAGTGGAGGTGATGATAATAGCACATGTCACCCAGAGTTGTTGCAAGCATAAAATTAAATAATATTTGTAAAATACTTAGCATTGTGCCTGACATGTAAATGCTCTTTTTAGAAGTAGCCCTAGATGTTTCTAGTAACAGAATGTGAGAGCTTAAAGGGACTTTAGAAATAGAATCATCTAATTTAACTCCCTTAGGTTACAAATGAAGAACCTAGGACCCAGAGGAGTAACTTACCCAAAGTAACACATGTAGCGAGGCTTAGCGAGACTATGTCCTTCTTGCTGCCTCATTAACGCTAGAGCAGAGAGCATGAAAAGGGGAGGGGCAGGGTAAAAATCACTTGTTCCATCCAAATCGAGTTAGAAAGTGACAGCGTGACTGTCATCCTAGTCAACAACACCAGAGAAACAGGGATGAGACCTGAATCTATTGTAACCCATGCCACAACCCATAGAGAGAGGAATATCCAATCCAAGTATGCTTTAAGAGTCTGTCTAGAATTCTTAGCATTTATTCATCACTATATTGCATTCCTGAGCATCAGAATAAGTGCTGGGATCCTTGGTCTGGATGCATTTCATCTCTTTTGACACTGTGATTACTAATGATGTTACCATACCAGCTGAAGCACAGACTATTTTTCCTCTCCAGTGGTACACATCTTTGGTGGCACACGCCTGTCCTAAGATTCTTTGTCCCCAAGAGGTTTCACTGGGATGACATTTGACCTTCACACTATTCCTGTTTGCTACACGTGTGAACAGAGACAAGTTCTTTCATCCATCAGTCTCAGTCTCCTCATCTGTAAGACAAGAAAGTCGTACTAGATCAGGAGTTCTTAACCTGGGCTCTGTAAGCTTGAGTTTGAAAATGTATTTTGAGAACTCTATTTCAATAGAATTAGCATCCTTTGTAATTCCATGTATTTTATTTTATGCATTTAAAAACAAAATTTTGAGAATGCGTCTATAGACCTCACTAGACTGCCAAGGGGGTCTCTATGACACAAAAGTGTTCAAGAACTCCTGATCGTGAAGATCTTTGAAATCTCTTCTGGTGCCAGGGCTTCTAAAATCCTTTAAGATTGTAGGATTTAGCAGAATCTAAACTTCCTTAGAGTAGAGACCTTCTCTTTGTATTTATATACCCAGTGACTAGTATAGTGCCTAACACCTAGTAGGCACATGATAAATGCTTCACCTAATCGCAAAATTGCCTTTGTGAAGAATTGCAGAGAATTTGGTCTCTCCCAACCTTGTCCCTGCTATTGTCTGACAAGGAAATTGAGAATAAAAGTTTGATCATCCTGGCCAAGGTTAAGATTAATCAGACTTAGGGCTCAAGGCATAAAGAATAGTTAATCACTGTACTGACTTAACGCAATCACTCTAGATTACAGCCAAACCCTAAAGGTCTGTGGTTCTTGTTTTCATTCTAATACCACTGTCTACTCTTTTTCTCTCAACAGGAATGTACAGGATAACTGTTGCCTGCGTCCACTTTATATTGATTTCAAGAGGGACCTTGGATGGAAATGGATTCATGAACCCAAGGGGTACAATGCTAATTTCTGTGCTGGTGCCTGCCCGTATCTATGGAGTTCAGATACTCAGCACAGTAGAGTAAGTATTTCACCAACTTGAATACTTGCTTGTAAAGCTATTGAAAGTGCACAGCAGAGGCGTCAAACACTTGATGTACAGCATTCCCAAGTGTGCCCAAACTTGATTAAAATGTGATTGGGAAATACTTAACAAAATAAATGAAACAATAGAATGTAGTTAATGTTAATATGTGGTTTTCTAAATCAACGTATGTCCTTCAGGGATCCTTATGTATAGTTTAGTGACCCCCATTTCTATTTGAGTTTGGTATGATTGGTATAGTGGTCAGACATACATGTTGATGGCATTTCCAAATGATTTCTGGTCAGCGTGACACTACATACATTACTATTCATGGATGGATGCTGGAGAAATCTGCTACATGGGGGAGAAAAGATGTGGAAACTTTGGTAAATGTGAAATCAGTATGAGTTCACTTGATCATTTTCTGCCTTTGGAAAGGTACATAAGGCTTGTGCATAAGGCTTACAAGTGCTCTAAGGGTGAGGCTTTCAGGATGCTCCTAAATATAGCAGGATACCCCGAAAACAGTTTTTGAATGAATGAGTGACTGAATGACATGGTGTTAATAGACAAAAACAATGAGAGGAAAAGGATTTGTTACTTGAAAACCGGATGGTAACTTGTCCTCATGTTAGTTTGTTAAATGTTTTCATTTCTAAATTTCTGTATAGACTAAAGTGAAGTGGGGACTTATCAGTTTTCTAGTTACTTAAGTCAAGATAATAACAGATGACATTTGTTTATGATTTTAAAGTTTGTGAAGGGCTTTACGCAGGGTGTTCCAAAAGTCTTCAGTTTTAAGCTATCAAGCTTAAAACTTTTAAGCTATTAAAGCTTAATAACAATGATAGTCTCAAAAGTTTTTTAAAGCCTTAGTAGCCTAAAACTGAACTAAGACTTTATATTTGAGACTATTACTTTTATTTTAAATAGTTTTAAGCTTTGATAACTTAAAATTGAACCAAGACTTTTGAGACTATTATATTTCAAAATAGTTTTAAGCTTTAACAGCTTAAAACGGAACTAAGACTTTTGGGACACCTTGTATAGATTATCCAGTTTAAGCCTCCCAATAAACCAGTGAGGTAAGTGCTGCAAGTATTAGTATCCTCATTTTACAGGTGAGGCAACTGAGGCTCCAAGAGATTATGTAATTTATTTGGAGTCACACAGTTTATAAATGTCATAGGTAAGATTTTAACTCAGGGCTAACTGGAGGTCTAGCATTCAAGCCACTATATTTACTCCTTCTGGACAAATAGTTGGTTTGGGGGAAGAGAGGGCAGAGAGACAGATTAGGTCCTATGAATTCTAATCTACAGGTTTGTCTTTGCTGTGTATCTACATATTGATCCTCCATTATACTTGCCTGTGCCTAGCAATAATAGTAGTAGCTAGCCGTTGTATAGCTCTTAAGGTTTGCAAAGCATTGTGCCTGTGTTATCTCATTTGATCCTTAGAACCAAAAAAATTATAAGCTAGACTGGTTGGCAATAGTCATTTAATCCAGCTTTTTTTTTCATTGAGTTTTTTTCATTGAGTTTAGGTGATTTGTCCAAGGTCAAATCGTTAGATCGGGGCAGTGCTAAGTCTCTTAACTTGCAGCTCTGTGCTTTTTTCTTTCTCCGTTATATCATTCATCCTGTTCAGTTCTTCCAGAGTCTGTGTCAAGAATCTGCCAACTTCTGGGAGAGCTAGATTAGACAATACAGTACGGTGTCATAGAGAGGAGGGCTAGACTTGGAGATGACAAGAGCACCAGCTTCTGTCACTAGCTGAGCGACTTTAGTGAATCCAGGTTGTTGTCGTGTTTGTCTTTCATTTTCCAAGAGGACCATGGCATCAGGGAAATGATGACATGACTTGCAGTTGACTTTGATTTGAGTGAGGGAGGGCTGTGCAAGGTCACCAGCCTCACTTTCTCCTCCAGAGCCACTTAACCTCTAAACCTCAATTTCCGTGTCTGTGAAATGAGGATCACCTGACTTATAAGGTTGTTAAGAAACTCCAAAGGGGCCAGGCGTGTCATGTGCTTTGCAAACTTTAAAAGTTATTTAAATGCTATTATTATTATTGCTTGCCACTCACTACCTTTGTAGTCCTTCCTGCTTAAGAGCTGTTATGGGAATGTCCTACAGTGTTGAATAAGAAGATGAATTTGCTACCAGAAAACACACATAATTTATCCAGAAGTTTCCCTGTGCTTAGAATGATCTGTCTTAGTCATGTTCAAGAGTACATATCAGTTCTTGCTGATATCGGAAATAATTTTAAAGTGTCTATATCTATCTGACATCAGACAAACAAATAGGACTTGCATTCCTTCATCTATATGCTGAAGCATTGGATTGACTTTTGAGATGGCGCAAGGACATAGTACCTGACTTGGAGTCAGGAAGATCTGAGTTCAAATCCTGCTCGGGTACTTCTTATTTGTGCTATAATTATTATATCAAATGAATTCGATGCTCCAAGTTAACTGAGTCCTCAGCCTTAAGAGAGATTGTCATACATTCCCTTCCCTTTGTCTGGGTTCTCTTTGGACGGACAGGCTCTTCTGTAACAGCGCTTTAGCTAGTCCAAACTGCCAAGTAGAGACATTGTTCCTCTCCTTGATACATATACATAGTATGGGAAATTGGAAGTTGTGCTTTTTTTTTTTTAAGGAGAGAGAAAGAATAAACTGTCATGGTCACAAATATGTGGCTTGGACAGTTCCCCAAGAAGCCAGAGAGAGCTTAATATAGTGGCTAGTGTTGCTGGGCTGAACACAACTTCTGTCTGAGGCCAAAAAGCTCCATAGAATCTTTGAAGAAAAGGCCAGTTAGTGTTTAACCTAACACATTAATGGTATCCTTGGAAATACTCATACATCACCAGTAGGTAACCTATAGACTTCTCTTGGTGAATGTCCAGGTGAATACAATGTAGGTTTAAAAGCATAGTATTAAAATATGTAGAAATTGGACCTTCATTTGCTTTCATGGCTAGTTTTCTAGTCTCTGCTTCCTTCCCTTCCTCCCTTCCCCCTCGCAACATGGAAGCCTAAACTGATATAACTTTAAAGTAAAAAACGGAAAGGAAAACCTAGGCCATAAGGAGCCTTCCTGTTCTCCCCTTGACGTATAGTCATGGTATCATTTCATTTCTGAAAACAATGGTAAACCAAAGGAAGTTTCTCTGTGGAACTTAAGAATAAACTGAAATCAGGAATCAGATCACATAATTCATTTGACAGGAATCCTTCAGAGGATTTAGAGTATGGAGATCATCTGATCCAGCCCTTTAATTTTGTAAGTGAGGCCCAGAGGTCACACAGATAATAACAGTGCTAGCTTTGGAACTCAGAACCTAGGACTTTGAATCCAATTTTCATTCATAACACTATGCTGCCTTATCCTAGTAGTATTCCCACCCTGAAGAAAGGGGTCTTGCTCTGTATCCAAAAGTGACTTAAAACTTTACTATATAAAGCTGTGACAAAGAGGATATGTTTATTCATTCCATAAACATGAGTTCTTATGACATGTAACAGAGAGCACCCTACTTTAGGAAGAGGAGCTATAAGAAAAGCTAGATGCAGTCATTGTCCTACAGAAGTTAGGGGGGAAGACATAATGTATGAACATGGAAGAAAACAAAATTGCAATTATAAAGAAGCTTACAACCAAACGTAAGCTTTGGCACCATCATTATCCGTAACTACTGAGGGCTTTTACAGAAGAGGAGTGATCATGGTAAGAAGGTCAAGTTGAATGAAGGAAAGCTTCTTGGGGAGAGATGAGAAAATCATTGATTGATTGGCTTTGTTCATCGTGACCAGTATTGTAGAAAGGAATTGCTAAGATGGCCACCAAAAGTGTTGAGTGAAAAGTGGCCAGTTCGCTCTTTGCACATAGATGCAGCCCAATATAGGTATGGATGGAATGGGAAGGGGGGAACATTGTGAAACTTAGAAGTCTCAGTCAAGATCATGAGACTCTTTAATCAGTTCTTTGGATTATCAATAAAACAATTTGTTAGTTCTCTAGGCCATCCGCTAATCCCCTTCATCCCCTCCTCTTCTCATTCCATTTTCTCACGACCATTTGTTCCCCTTGCAGGTTCTCAGCTTATATAACACCATAAACCCAGAAGCATCTGCGTCTCCTTGCTGTGTATCCCAGGATTTAGAACCTCTCACCATCCTCTACTACGTAGGCAAAACCCCCAAGATTGAACAGCTTTCCAATATGATTGTCAAATCTTGCAAATGCAGCTAAAAATCCTGGAAACAGATAATGATGATCACAGTGACGATGACGATGATCACGACAATGATGATGATGATTGCGATGATAATGGCATGCATACCAAGAAAAAAAAAAGAGAGAGCCTCAGTTCATCAGTGTTAAAAAAAAAAGAAAAAGAAAAGAAAAAGCGGTACTAGTATGAATACTTTGGAAGTTTGGTTCTTTGTTTTTTAAAACTGGCATCCAAAGCAAAAAAAAAAAAAGTTGAAGGCCTTATCCTACATTTCACCTTCTCTGATAGTGAGATAGACAAGAAGCAAGACCTTTTTTTTTTTTTAAAGAAAAAATAAACACTGGAAAAATTTGTTTAGTGTTAACTATGTGAAAGGAAAAAAACAGGAAAATCCCATTAAGTGGAGTTGTTGTATGTACCTGTCCTGTCCCATGCCTCACTTGATTTCTCTGTATTGCTATGCAATAGGCCCCTTTCCCATTTCTTTTAGCTGTGGAGTTAACAGTGCATTATTTATTTGTGTGTAACTATACAATGAACATTTCATGGCCCTCAGAGAGCAAAAACTGGTGGATGAAGAGGAGACCAAATCAGTGGCCAGAAACCTGAGGATGGAAGGCTTAGGGAACTTGAACTCTTGACAAGCCGGGGGGAAAATAAAAAAGAAAAATTTGAAAAAGGCCACATAGTGGAGTGAAGACTGAAGTCAGTGATTACATGACTAAGAAAGTCTGACTTGAGACAAAAAAGAAAAAAAAAACAAAAACAAAACCCAAACACGTATTTCATATGCCAGATGCCTAAGGAAGCTTCTTGTAAGGTTTAAGATACTGAAAAATAAAGCTCATTAATAAAGGAAATCTTTAGCCTGAAAGATAAGTCTGTAAGATTTTTTTTTTACTATAAGTGGTTCAAATGTCAGTTAAGTAAAACTAATGAAATGTTGAAATGTTTTGACATATATTGGTCTAGTCGTCAGACCTTACTTAATGTGTTGCTGTATAGCCATGCTATGGGATTTTTTTCCTTCTTTTTGGTATCTATAACCATACCTATAGTATTACAATAGGTGGGTAGTAAAGCCAGCTTAATTGGAAACATATCTGTAGATCTCTATTGTAAACTATTAAAAAACATTAAGTACTTTACGTGTAATGTGTAAATTTTCACCATATTTTTGTATTTTGTAATACTGTCAACTATGATAAGTTTGAATTTAAATTTGGGGCTCTTTTTGTTTTTTTTTTTTTTTTGGATCACCCAGAATAATGTGTTTCCCTCTAGCTGGCCAGTATGAGTAGAGTCCCTATATTTTTTACTTGCACTACAAATACATGTTTATATGATATTTGCTATACATGTGCTTTGTATATTGTTCAGCATTATGACATAAGCTACCTGACTCCACTTGTCTTTTTTCTTTTACAAAAAAAGGAATAGATTCAAGTTCATTGGTTTTTCCTTTATTATCCATGGATATTGAGACAACATGGCCTAGTGGATAGTCTTCTGGCCCTGGAATCAGAAAGACCTGGGTTTGAGTTCAGCCTCAATACATTTTAGCAATGTCTCCGTAGGCAAGTCCTTGGAACTTCCATGTGCCTGAGACACCTTCCTAGAACTTATCTACCAAGTCATAGATGGGTTACTGTCTGCATTGGTGGAGAGATTTCCTGAATGAGCAGTTTCCAACATTGAATGAAATCACAGAACTTTGTGTCTCCATGGTTACAGCTGCAAATTACTAAGCAGTTCAGATTTTAAAAAGCCCACCCCACAGTCTTTTAGGAGATTATACGAAGAGTTTTAGACATATAGATATGTTTAGGGCGAAATGTTTTCCTTGAGGGACTTAAGGATCTGACTGAAGTTGATGGCTAGGCAAACAGGTGTCTCTTACTTGGTCAAATCAATATTTTCACATATTCCACTTTTTGTATTGTTTGCATAAAAGGTAGACAGCTCCTAGGAAATATCTTTGGCTTTAATTGGATTTTGAGTTTTCAGGGGAAAACAAATTTAAACATTTTTCCTTTCTTTCTTTTTAATTTTTTTAAAAGAAAAAATGAAACCTAGATCAGCTTAGAAATAGCTAGTTTGGTTTATTTTACCAAAACGAATGGTTGTTCCAGATGTTCTTTGTATACTCCAAGAGAAGCTAAATTCTTTATTTACAAATGGAGCCCTATGGAGTGAATGTCATCTTTTTCTTAGGCTTGGATTGCATTGGCTCATGTTAACATAGGTGGCTAGGCCTTTTGGGCAAGATACCTGTAGTTGCATCTCTAAGTGTCCCAAGCACTGGTCAGTGGCAATGGATTGATAAAGAAACACTGAAACAAAATGTGGGAGGCAACGTTATGAAAGTGGCAGACGTCAAAAAGGAAGTCTTTTAATTTTTGTTTCTTCTTATCGACTTCCTTGTCTTTAGATTTAACATGAAGAAATTGCTTGAGAAGTTTGAAAAATAGCCATGCATAGACATAGGATACCACAATGATAAACCTACCCTTGGTGTGTGCTGAATGCAGCCCAATGCCAGATTTGAGTATTTTTTTTCTTTCCATTTTCCTTTTAATTCTATGTAGTGTGCTTTTATTTCTGTAGGTATTTTCTCTCCAGATAGAATGAAGTTTTGTTTTGTTTTGTTTTTTCTTTCCTCATGGATGCACTGATAATATTTTAAATGCTCTATTTTAAATCTCCAGAATCTTTTCATTGGAGCTTCTGTTAGGCATTTATTCCCCTTTAGCAAATATGGACATAGGGTGGAGGGAAGGGAACAGGGGAAATGTCAGCACCATGGGTGGTTAGGGCAGCATTTTCTGTGTGTTGGGCAGCATTTTCTGTGTGTTAAGCAGCAATACAATTGTATGGTTGGCATGTTTTTTTAATGGAACATAAGAACAGCTGTTTTGTATTTTGGTGACTGATTACTCTGTATATTATCACATTGTATGACTGTTTTTGTGGTGCTCTAGTGGTAAATAAATTATTTCAATTGTACATGGATGTGGCTTTCCTATGACAGCGTAGAAAACACCTTCTGTGTCATGAATCCTATTCTCAAATGGGAGGGGTTATAAGACATTTAAAACTTGATTTTTTTTAAAAGCTTGCATGTTTTTGAACTTGTTGCCTTACTCAGCCAAGAAATGTTGCTCAAGGCTTGACCAGGTGCACATGCAGTCTTTGGAACCAGAAGACTTTAGATAAGTTTTTAGTCCTGCAATTCAGTGTTTCTGTGACCTTGGACAAGTCCCCTGACCTCTGGACTTCAGTTTACTTACCTCTAAAGTGAGCAGCCTGTACTACATGATCTCTAAGGTCCCTTCTAGTTCTCAAACGTATGAACTTACTACTAATAATTATAGCTCAGGTTTATATAGTGCCTTAAGGTTCACAGAGCTGTATATTTTTTCTCGTGCTTTAGGAATAGGTTACCTACACTGTTGACCGAGACTTCTGACGAGAAACATTCTTTTCCCTTGTTCACAAAATCCAAACAATTTTTACTGGTAGGAAGGGAAAACAATGACTTATTCAGAAGGAAGGTCTTTGTATAACTATTTTAAGACTGTAGAAGACATTATTCATTTGTTCCTGAAATGTGTGGGATTCCCCCTATTCCTCTAAAACTGTTTTTGGCTATAATGCTTGGTGGTTGAGAGTAGACACAGCTTTTCTATCTCGTGGTAAACCACATTCCATTCCCCATGTCGTGTTTATTTCTCCCAAAGATTCCTAATGTCATATTTGTAATTCCAGCAGAATGAATACTGTACTTTAAAAAAAATGTCATTGATTTCACTCCCTTGTGCCTCGGTCTTCACCTTATCTAAAAACAACAGCAATAAATAAAAAACAAAAAAACCCTGTAATTATACATGTTTGTATGTATGCACATATAAAGAGAATATCCATCCATATGTCCATATATGTATATGTGTATATAGGTTAAAGGAAGAAGAAGAACATGAGGGTGAGTTCAAATTAATAATGCTTCTGCTTTCAAAAAATTGAAGAAATATAGACATATGCCATATATAAGTAGATATATGTATAATATAGGCTAGATGGAGAAGACTTTAACTTGGGATTGTGTTCATATTAATACTGCTTCTACATAAGAAAATTAAGAAAATATAGCCTTTGTACAAATTATAAGAATGATATTCTATAGACAATAATAGCAATATTAAGAATAAGATTCCTGAGGGACGTATGCTAGACTATGGGGGAACAGGCAGCATTTCCATGTTCATCTGGTTGGAGGAGGTGTCCTGAAGTTCATTGTCACCTCTGACCTGAAGCTACATGTGGAAAGCCTTTTAGTCTTCTTAATAAAATTCACAACATCATGGATTCAGAACTGGAATGGACCTCAGGGGCCGTCTAGCCAAACCCACCCATTTTGCAAAGGAAATAACCGAAGACCAGAGTTATTGGGGTGACTAACCCAAGCTCATACAGGGAGTCAGAAATAGAGGTCACATCTGAATCCAGGTTCTCAGACTCCAAATCCATTGCTCTGTCAACTGCTGGGTGATTCATGCAGGTTCTTTCCAGATTGGTAATTAAGCTCTTCTACATACTCTAAAGTCATTGTTTTCTTCACCAGTAAGAATTGCTCGGGTTTTGTTAACAAGAAAAAAGAATATTCCATGTAATTGGTTAGAATTGGTTTAAATCTTTTACATAACTGCCAAAGGGATATTTCTAAAGCACAGGCCTGACCATGTTTGGCCTGAGCTCAGAGAATTCCAGTAGTTCTCTCTTACCTCAAGGATAAAATACAACACCTTTGTTTGGCATTTAAAGCTCTTCCTAGTCTCACCCCATCCTTGCTTTTCTGGGTTATTATACATTATTTTCTATTGTGCATAGTAAGGCCCTGCCAACCCAGTCTATTTGCTGCCTCTCATACATAACATTCTATTTCCCATGCCTTGGTATAGTGTTCCATTAAATCTCCTTTTCTTCAGCCTCTTTTTTAAAGTCCAAACTAAACTGTCATCTTCCACAGCAATTCTTTTCCAACCTCTCTTAATTCTAGTGCCTTCCCTTTCTTATTTAATTCCTATTTAACCTGTATATAACATTGTACTTATTTGTTTGCTTGTCATCTTTGCCATTAGATTGTAAGGTCCTTGAGGGCAAGGACTATCTTTGGTTTTTTTGTATCCTTAGATCTTCGTACAATGCCTGGTATATGGTAGGTGCTTAATAAATGTTTGTTGACTGATGGTGCCCCATCCCTAGAATGCACTCCCTCCTCCTCTGTAACTCTTAGAATTTCTAGCTTCCTCTAAAGATCAACTCAAGGGCCACTTCCTACATGAGGCCTTTTCTAATGTCCCCAGCCACTGACATCCTCCCCTCCCCCACATCACCCATTTACTTGCATTTATTTTCCATATGTTTTGTATTTACTTACATATGGATTTGTTACTTCCTCCAATACAATATACACTTTTTGAGGGCAGAGAATTTGTCTTGGTGTCCTCAGTATCTAATATAGTGCTCAGCATATAGCAGGCACCTAAAATGGCAGTTGATGAACTGGTGGAAGTAAGGATTTGTCTGAGTTCAGAATTTGCACTGTGCATACTTTAAACGATGGGGAAAAAAAGAATTTCATTGCAAAGACAACAGATATAAGCAAATGGATGCAAAATAATGATATAAGAGGCCAATTGTATTTTTTTTAATCTGTACTGATAGAACTCCAAATGTTCACATGGACTCTTTGTGTCCGACCTGTGGCAGAGCATTCTGAGCTTGTATCAGTCTGATCAGCCACAGTCTGACGCACTGTAACTTGACTCTAACATAGTGATGTCATTTTGGTCCTCTTCGAGAATGAAGAAAAACAACCAACCAATTATATATGTATGTACGTATGTGTGTATGTATGTATATATGTGTGTATATATGTACATACATATATATACACACATACATATATCCACACACACACATAACAGTATAACATAGTTTATAGGAGGATAGCCTTGGAGACTAAAGTATACTCTAGTTTCAAATACACCTTTAGGGGAGTTTCTGAATTGAGAGTTTACTATACTAATGATATCACAAGTTCGAGTCTCTCCCCTCCAAAATATGTTAAGTAGTCTGAATGAATTCTTGATGATGCCAACAAGTCATTAAAATGGAACACCTGACTTCAGCTCCAAATCTGCTTCCTGCATCACATGGACTATCCTGAATCTTCTACCTTACTAAAAAAAAATTGAGACCATTTGTTGTGAGCTCACTCACTTCCCTTTCTCTACACCTTCTTGTCCTTGGCTTCAATTCCCAAGTGAGGGGGAGCCCTTCATTTGGTTAAGGCTGGAACTTCAATTTATCCTCTTGTGTCCTTGAGTGCTGGTAAATGTTTAACAATCAACCTGAAAAAAATGTTTGCAGGACACATTTTTAAGTTTAATCTGCATTATAAGTACTTTGTTAACTTTATGCAATCATCAAAATAATAAATCAAGCTCTAATTGTAGCAATGGCTAATTTCTATTTTTTTTCCTCTTTTTTATTTAATATATTTAGTTTTCAGTATTGATTTTCACAAGAGTTTGAATTACAAATTTTCTCCCCATTTCTACCCTCCCACCCACTCCAAGAAGGCATATATTCTGGTTACCCTATTCCCCAGTCTGCCCTCCCTTCTGTCACCCCACTCCCCTCACATCCCCTTTTCCCTTCTTTTCTTGTAGGGCAA
>CM053626.1:240123185-240163638 GCA_028646595.1 Phalanger gymnotis | reverse complement strand
ACACTAGTCCCTGCTTTCCAGCTGCCGTCTTGGCTCCGCCCCTGCAATGGCTAATTTCTAAGGTGTAAATGCTTACACTGAAAATTTTACAACCTATTCTAGTTCACATGGCTGCAGCACATTGGTGCTTTTATTCCAATTTGACCCCTTGTTTCTTCAAGCAATTTACCCCTTTAATCACTCAATCTCTCTATGTCTCTTTCTTTCTCTGTCTCTGTCTCTGTCTGTCTCTCTCTCTGTGTCTCTTTTTGTCTCTCTTCCTCCTTATTCTCAATCTGTCTTTCTTTGTATCTCTCTTGCTTTCTATCTCTGCCTCTCAATCATTTTTCCTTTTCTATCAGATCCTTCCGCCTGTGAATATGCCCAGTTTCCCCATCCTTAACTCTTTTTAAACTTAATCTTGCTGTTTCCAGAAGCCATTTTCTTATATCTTGCCTTCTTTTCAATACCAAGCTTCTACAAAAAATTTTCTAACCCCTTCACCTCTAATCACTTACCACCTACTCATAGAATCATAGCATCTCAGAGATGTAAGAGACTTCAGAAACTATCTAGTCCAACATGTACCTGGACAAGCATACCCTCTATAATATCCTTCATGATTGAGCAACCAGACTCTGCTTGTGTGTTTCCAGTAGTGGGAACTTCATACAAAAGTTAGTTTGTCTCACTAGTGGATAACTTTAATAATTCAGAAATTTTCATGTTGAGCAGAAATTTTCTTCCCCATAATTTCCCAGTGCTCCCCTTTCTGTTCTCTGGAGTTAGGCAGAATGATTCTGCTCTCTCTTGTATATGACAGCCCCTCTGGGGAGAGATTGGTTTGGTGATACTTCTGGGGCATCCCTACCATGCCTACCCACCAAACCAGAAGAAAAGAGGATGAAATTATCAGGTCAGCTATTTGGAACATAGCCAAGTATCCAAAAGCAAAAGAAATCTTCTTGGTGGCCTGTAAAACAGATGCCCCAAATCAACATACTATGAGTGGGGTTGTTTACTAAGAGGGCCTTAGATCTTCACTCAGTCTTTTACTCTTAATTTATACGTAAGTCTAACAAGCTTGGTTATTAGATTCTCAGGCAAATGGATTAAATATAGTGTAGCATGAGCCAATAGAGGCAGGAACACCAAGGACATTTGCAGATGACTTTATTCAGATGTCAGTTGTCAACAGGGAGAAACGAAGAAATTTTGCTTTTTGTTTCCTAGTCTGGTGCTTCTTTAAGGATGCACTTGTTACTAACAGGGCATGGGCAGGCCCTGGCCTAAAAGTGGAATCAGCAAAGAATGCTTTAGTTTGATTTACTAGGTACTGAAGGGTTAGCCATCTCCAAATTCTCTAACGAAGCTATGTGTCAGAAGCCTTGTCTCATCCCTGCCCATAGGGGGTCCTTGTTGATAGGAATAAGAAAGTATAGGGGAGGGAGCTCACTATAATAGGAGAATGAACACTGGGCTGCTTCCAGTTAGTAAATGCAGACTCTCCTTGTAACCAGGCTGCAAACCCCACCGCTCTGTTAAAACTTCTGTCTGTAGGGTTACCATGATCTCTTAACTGGGACTATCCTTTTCCAAATCAAATGGTCTTTTCTAAATCGCTATCCGTCTTGACCACTCTGAGGCTTTTTACACTGTTGATCATCCCCTTTTCCAGGATAATCTTTCCTCAGTTTCTGTGACACTGCTGTCTAGTCTTTTCCTTCTGTCTGACTGCTCCTTCTCAGTCTCCTTTGCTATATCATCATCCATCTCCTATGAGCCTCAGTGTCCCCAAAGTTCTGCTCTCTTCTTTCCTCATTCTTCCTAGATGGCTGCACCAGCCATTCATTCATTATATAAATGGGCATTCTATACCACCTATATTCTAGCTACTATGTTGGGGGCTAGGATTCAAAGATAAAAATGAGATACAGGTTCAATGATCATTTCTATGTACACATGTTTATAAAATACACACGTACAGACACACACACACACACACAGATGAATGTTTATGTACCAAGCACTGTGCTAAATCCTGAAGATACTAATATAAAAAACAAAGATAGTCTTTCTCATAAAAGAACTTGTATTTCATTGGGAGAGTGGTATCTTTGTTTAAAAAGTTATAGAAATGATGAGTGAAACCTTAGGGGAATCTATTGACAGAGTTGACTCTTTCTGGAAGCAGAGAGGGAAGAGGTTTGATCTTGGTTTCCGATCTGTCCTATCTGCCTATCTAAATGTCTATCATCTATCACAGTCCCAATCAATATAGCTCTGCAACTCCAGCCCCCTTTCACCAACTGTCTACTGGACATCACCACCTGAATGTCTCATTAGCATCTCAAATTCAATATTTCAAAAACAGAGCTGAATATCTTTCCCCTTAGACTAACCTCACCTGCATACTCCCCTATTTCTGTCAAGGACACTACTATTTGTCCGCTCTAGATTCCTAATCTAGGAGAAGGTCTTGACTCTTCTCTTTCACTCATCTTCCACAGCCAATCAGTTGCCAAAGCTTGGCCATTTTGGTTTCACCATTTCTCTCACTTAAGTCTGCTTCTCACCCAAGTAGTCATCTCCCAAGTATGGGTCCTAATCATCTTTTTCTCAGATTTAGAGAAGTAATGTGGTATAGAGGAAAGAATATTTCATTTGAAACCAAAGGACCAAGGCTAAGATTCTGGCTCTGCCTAACCTTGGACAGAACAGTTTATCTCTATGGACCTCAGTTTTCTCATCTGTACAATTAGTGGGTCTGACTACATGGAGTTTAATCTTTCATCCTATCCCTATTGTAATGGCTTCTTAATTGGTCTTCCTAATTATGGTTTCTCTGTTCCATAATCTCTCCTCTTCTGAGATGCCAAAATGCCCCTAAAGCAAAGCTCTGACCACATCACTTGTTAGCTCAAAAACTTTCAGTGGCCCTCCTATCATTTCTGGAATAACGTTTAAACTCCTAAATATGTAATTTAAGACCTTTCACAATTTAGCTCCAATCTACCTTTGCAGTCTTATTGCATGTATTTTTCAATCCAGCCAAACAGCTGTTTCCTGAACTAGACATTCCACCTCCATGAATTTGCATAAACCATCCCCATGCCTGGAATGCTACACTCCTTATCTCCTTTTATTTTTCTTCCCTGGTCAGCACCTGTATTCAACCTGTATTAAGCACCTGGTTTAATGTCCAAGCTCTAGGGAAACAAAAATTCCCTGCCCTTAAGGAGCTTACAATCTACGGGGTAGGGTGGGGCAGGGTTTGAGGAAAGACGGTATATATATGTATGTATGTATGTATGTATGTATATATGCGTAATTACAGAATATATAGTCAGCAAATATCAAGTTATATGGTGGGAGACACTAATAACTGGAGGGATCCAGGCCTCCTGAAGGAAGTGATGGTTCTTGAAGTAAACCTTGAAGGAAGCTAGGAGTTCTAAGAGGCAGAGGTAAGGAGGGAGAACATTATAGGCATGGGGAGCAATGTCTCAGAGACAGGAATGTCACATATGGAGAATAGCAAATGGGACAATTTGGCTGGAGGCTAGAACCCATCAATAAGAATGATGTATAAAGAGTCTAGAATGGTAGTCTGGAACTAGATGGCTTTAAATGCCAAACAGAGGAATTTGGGTTTGATCCTAGAGCCACTGGAACTTCCTGAGCAGTGGTGTAACACGGTCAGACTATATTTTAGGTATCATCTCCTTCATGAAACCTTTCTTGATCCTCCCAATTAATGGTTTCTCCTTCTTAAAGTAACCTATTTCTCTGTGTTCACATTTAAGACTGTTTCCGTCTTTCTATTTGCAGTACTTAGCACACTACCTTGCACATCCTAATCCCTTAATGATTTTTTTGTTGGATTGAATTGAGTTCTAGGTTCCAAGATAGAGCGCTGGTCCTAGAGTTAGGAAGACTCATCTTCTTGAGTTCAAATGCAGCCTCAGACACTTACTAGCTGCGTGACCCTGGGCAAGTCACTTAATTCTGTTTACAACAGTTTTCTCATCTGTAAAATGAGCCAGAGAAGGAAATGGCAAAGCACTCCAGTATCTTTGCTGAGAGTTGGATACAACTGAAATGAGTGAACAACAAAACAAGAAAGGGAAAGCTTCCTCATAATTAGAACTATACCAAAGTGGAAGATACTGCCTTGGGAGGTAGAGAGTTCCCCTTTACTATAGGGCTTCTGGCAAAGTGGAGTTGACCTCGTCTGGTGTGTCTTAGAGGATCTTCTTGTTCAAGTATGTATTGTGGACTAGGTGACCACTGAGGTCCTTTGTACTTTTGAGAGTCTGCATTTCTGTTTCTGAATTGTTTGGGATATCTTCAAGTAAGTATGAAGTGAATTTTAAGCGTGGGATTGATAGAGAGAAGGGCCAAGGACTGGTAATTAGGAGGAGGGAGGGCAGTTGATTTTTCTGTGAAGCCAAATGAACAATGTTCATTCCTCAAGCCCTCTGAGATCTGAATCTGGGTATGAGTCTTGCCTACTAGTTTAAGTGCTTTGCCCAGTAGTCCAACTTGTTTTCTGAGGTAGGACAAAGAATTATGAGAGGCCTCTCCAGCACTGTGTGACCACTTAGCTAGAGCCACACTCGAGGACCTAGAGGGCCAAAGGTTCCCCACCCCAACTTAGATACTTAATATGCTGTGAAATAATGAAGATAGTGCCCAGTAGACAGTGCTGGTCTAGAGGAGAAGCATTGGTAACATCACAGGAGGTTACTGAAATATTCTTTTAGTTCTCCCGTGAAACCTTATACAGTTGGAAAGGTGGCTGTGATAAAAAAAAAAAATGTCATGAAGCATTTCACTTAAAGTAAGTGCCTCTTGGAGCCATAATGCATTAAAAAGTGTTTGTTACAAAAGGCCACCAGAGAGATCTTGATTCAAGGCTTTCCTTGTGAGGTCTACTAGGCACTCATAACTGATCGACTGAAAATGCAGAGAACCATTCAAACTAACTTTAGCTGTTCTATATCTCTTAAGAAAAAGAGGATTGGAGAGGGTTCCTTGCAAGGTTGCCCTTATGGTCCTTTGACATATGGGATGTTTCAGCTTGTATTTACAGCATCCAGAATACCAAGACTAAAAAGAAACTGCCTTGTGTTTATATCTATGACCACTAAGATGAGGCAGAATATAAGCTCCTTGAGGGCAGGTACTGTCTTTGTATCCTTTTATACCTAGCAGAATGCCTGGTCCATAGTAGGAACTTAATAAGTACTTTTTGAAAGACTAATTTATGCCTTTTTATTATTAATAGGAATGTTTATACTAATAGACTTATGGATAGATCTTTAGGGTTTGGAAGGACCCTTCTTATGATATTGTGGCAATTAAAAAGGTTTGAGAGACACAGTTTCTGGATAATTTAATTATTTTATTAATAAGGGCAGCACATTATTAATAAAAGGATAGTCATCTGGCTATCTTTCTTAGACCAAAGACAATCATGGCTGGGGGCTCAGAGCTTATGTGTTCTTTTGGAAGAGGAATGGCAATCAACTCTGATTGGTTAACACAGTAGGAGGAGAGCTATATTAAAATGAGAGCTGAGAGTGACATCAAGTCACCCTTAGAAAGGGAAACTAGCTCTATACTCAGACCACCCCTAATTCTGGGCTGTTAGTTCAAAGAATGCATGCCCCACCCAAGCCTGAGCAAGAGACAACGGGCTCCGAGGTGGGTCTAATCTCATTATCAGCAATGTCCTTCAAGAGGCTGAACTTTTAAAATCAGGACTTTAGAAAAGAGTGCATCTCTGGATCTCCCTGAATCATTGGTTATTAATGATAATTTCTCTCAATATTATCTAGTTCAACCCATATATTAGTTTTTTCTTCCCCCAATATATATTTTATTTATTTCATTAAATATTTCTCAATTACATGTGAACAAATTTTTCGTCATTTTTTTTTAATTTTCAGTTCTAAATTCACTTTCATCTTCCTTGATGGCTCTTCTTGAGAAGGCAAGTAACTTGATGTAGATTATACGTGTAAAGTCATGCTAAACATATTTCCATATTAGCTATGTTGCAAAAGAAAACAGACCAAAAAACCCAAACAAAAACAAAAAAAAAATTAAAAGTTTGCTTTGATCTGCATCCAGACTCCATCAGTTCTTTTTCTGGAGGTGGATAGAATTTTTCATCTTAAGTCTTTTGGAATTGTCTTGGGTCATTGTATTGATCAAAATAGCTAAGTCATTCATAGTTGATCAGCTCACAATGTTGCTGTTACTGTATATAATGTTTTCTTGGTTCTGTTCATTTCATTTTGCATCAATTCATATATGTCTTCCCAGGTTTTTCTGAAACCATCCCACTCATCATTTCTTATGGCCCAATAGTATTACATCACAATTGTATGCTACAACTTGTTCAGCCATTCCCCAATGGATGGGCATTCTCTCAATTTCCAATTCTTTGCCACCACAAAGAGAGCTGCTATAAATATTTTTGTATGTATAGGTCCTTTTCCTTTTCCTTTGATCTCTTTAGTGATATTGCTGTTTCGAATGGTATGCAGTTTTACAGCCATTTGGGTATAGTTCCAACTTGCTCTACCGAGCAATAACTCCACCAATAGTGCATTAACGTCCCAATTTTCCCACATCACCTCTAACATTTATCATTTTCCTTTTTTTTTCTATTAGACAATCTGATAGGTATGACATGATACCTCAGAATTGTTTCAATTTGCATTTCTCTAATCAACAGTGATTTAGAGCATTTTTTCACGTGACTATAGATAGCTTTGATTTCTTCTTCTGAAAACTGCCTTTCCATATCCTTTCACCATTTGCCAACTGGGAAATCACTCATATTCTTATAAATTTGAGTCATTTTTCTCTATAATTTGAGAAATGAGACTTTTATAGGGGGAACTTGCTCTAACATTCCCCCTCCCCCACTCCATTCCCTGCTTTCTTTCTTTCTTGGCTGCATTGGTTTTGTTTGTGCAACCTCTTTTTAATTTAAAGTAATAAAAATTATCCATTTTACAACCTGTAATGCCCTCTATCTCTTATTTAGTCACAAATTCTTCCCTTAAGATCTGACAGGTAAAATTTTCCTTGCTCCCCTAATTTGCTTATGTTATCACCCTTTAAGTCTAAACCATGTACCCATTTTGGCCTTATTTTGGTATACAGTGTGAGATATTGGTCTCTATCAAGTTTCTCTCATACAGCTGGTTTTTCAGGAAATTTTTTCAAATAGTGAACTCTTGTCTCCAAAGCTTGGATCTTGGGTTTATCAAACACTACAGGGTTTTCCTAAAGTCTGGACATATAGGCAATTGATGGCAATGTGGAGTTATTGCATTGAGGTCACGTGAATCTTGCAAAGCGCATCAGGCTTTGCATTACAAATGATGGAAATCATATTGAAGGTGTCATTTGTTAATATTCCAATTAAAGAAAAATTTCATTCATTTCATTTTTTTGAAAAAATGCATTTTTGCCTATGTGTCCAGACTTTACGAACACCCTGTAGATTACTATGGTCATTTACTACTGTGTATTATGTACCAATCTATTCCACTGATTCACCACTCTACTTCTTAGCTAGTACCAGATTATTTTGATGATTACCACTTTGTAATACAGTTTGATATCTGGTATGGCTAGTCCACCTTCCTTCACATTTTTTTTCCCCATTGATTCCCTTGATATTCTTGACCTTTTGTTTTTCCAGATGAATTTTGTTATTATTGTTTCTAGCTTTGAAAATAATTTTTTGGTAGTTGATTCTATGGCACTGAAATATATAAATTAATTTAGGTAGAATTGTTGTTTTTATTATATTGAGTCAACCTACCTTTGAGCAATTAATATTTTTTTCTAAATGTTTAGAACTATCTTTATTTGTATGATTTTATAATTTATTTTGTAATTGTCTTCATATAGCTTTTTGGTTTGCCATTGCAGGTAGACCCCCAAGTATTTTATATTGGCTACAATTAAATGGAATTTCTCTTTCTATCTCTTCCTGCTGGACTTTGTTGGTAATGTATAGAAATGTTGATGATTTATGTGGATTTATTTTGTATCCTGCAACTTTGCTGAAGTTCTTAATTGTTTTAACTATTTTTTTATTCGATTCTCTGAGAATCTCTAAGTATATCATCATATTGCCAGCAAAGAGCAATAGTTTTGTTTCCTTATTTCCTATTCTAACTTCTATTTCTTTTTCTTCTCTTATTGCTATAGTTAGCATTTTTAGAATAATATTGAATAATAGCAGTGATAATAGGCATCCTTGCCTCACCGTGATCTCATCAAGAAGACTGCTACCTTATCGCCATTACAGATGCTTGCTGATGGGTTTAGATAGATACCACTTACCATTTTAAGGGAAGCTCCATTTATTCCTTTGCTTTCTAAAATTTTTAATAGGAATGAGTGTCATATTTTTCAAAAGCTTTTTCGGCATCTATTGAGATAATAATGTGAACTTTTTGTCATTTATATGATCAACTATGTTGATAGTTCTCTTAATATTGTGCCAGTCCTGTATTCCTGATACAAATTCTACCTGGCCATAGTGTATGATCTTTGTAATATTTTGCTGTAATCTCCTTGCTAGGATTTTATTTCACATTTTTTCATCAAAATTTTTAGGGAAATTGGTCTACAGTTTTCTTTCTCCATTTTTCTTTTCCTAATTTAGGTATCAGCACCATATTTGTGTCATAAAAGGAATTTGGGAAGATTCTTTCTTTGCTTACTTTTCCAAATAGTTTATATAATATTAGAATGAGTTGCTCTTTAAATATTTGGTAGAATTCACTTGTGAATCCATTTGGTCCTGGGGATTTTTGTTAGGGAGAGATTTAACAATCTTACCATCATCAGACTACAATATTTCAACAGTGGCTTTCTTCCTGTTCTACGCAACATTCTATCTCCTAACTGAGCCTTTTTACTGGCTCTCCCCCATGGGGAATATGGAACATTCTTACTCCTCACATTCTTTCCCTGACTTCCTCAAAGACTCAGCTCTAATCTCACTTAGAGGATCTTCCTCCCTAACTCCCAATTCTAGGCCCTTCCTTCTAAAATTATTGATCTACACTTGTATGTATGTATGTTTATATACATGTAATACACACACACATATATATATACACATATATAATGTATATACACACTTGTATGCATTTACACTTGTATGTATAAACATATGTACACATATATGTATGTATACATGTATGTATGTATTAGCATTTTCTCTCCCCTGTTAGAAATGGAAGTTCCTTGAAGGCAGAGATCAAGTTTTTGCCTTTCTTTGTATCCCTTGAACTCAGCACAACACCTGTTATATTGTAAGTGCTTAATAAATACTTATTGACTGAATGGTAATCACTTTGGGGGGATGTAGAAGCAGGGATTCTTGGTTCAGATACAAACTGTACTTTTTGGCTTCTAGGCTTCTTTCCAATTTCTGAATCAACCTTGATGATCTCCAAGGAGAAAACATTGTTTTTTCTCCCATACCACGGAGAGGCAAATGTAGAGTTGGTTCTCTAGGGAAAATGTCAAATATTGTATCAACCAGTTAATGTTTACAAGAATATAGCGTGTCATTTCTACACCCCAATCCCAACCAAAAAGAATGTCCCCAGTCTAAAGATCCTGGGAGGATTATTCTTACTCATAATGGTAGCCACAGGAGAGCAATGATGGAAGTTCAGTAAGTAGAATAATCTGGGATTTGTCATCTCAACCAGGCATTTCCTGTCTGCTTATGTTTTCTATGGGAAAGTTTCTCCGGGGGACAACTTTTCTTTCTTGGTTGCTTTCTTGCATTGTTATTGGAGACTTCTTTCTTTCTTCCTTCCTTCCTTCCTTCTTTCCTTCCTTCCTTCCTCCCTTCCTTCCTTCCTTCCTTCCTTCCTTCCTTCCTTCCTTCCTTCCTTCCTTCCTTCCTTCCTTCCTTCCTTCCTCCCTCCCTTTCTTTCTTTTCTTTCTTTCTTTCTTTCTTTCTTTCTTTCTTTCTTTCTTTCTTTCTTTCTTTCTTTCTTTCTTTCTTTCTTTCTTTCTTTCTTTCTTTCTTTCTTTCTTTCTTTCTTTCTTTCTTTCTCTTTCCTTCCCTCCCCCCTTCCTCCCTTCCTCCCTCCCTCCTTTCTTTCCTTCCTTCCTTCCTTTCTTTCCTCAGTGCTTAGCACAGGGCCTGGAACATAGTTGGTGCTTAATAAATGTCTATTGATTGCTTGATATATGTTTGCAATTTAATTTCTCATATGCTCTTAGGCTATGTCTACATGACACCAGTCAATACAAGTAATTATGTCAAAAAGGATCGCAAACCAATTAATTGTAATCATGTGGCCAAAGTAATAGTTGGCTAAAAGCATTTACAATTTTTTTTTAGCAAACTGTTTTGGGATAATGGAAACTAAACTTAAGTGGATTTATGGTCTGAAATTGAAATAAATAAATATCCAATAAGCATCATAGAACTGGAGTTTAGGTGAGAAATGGGCTGGATCTATAGATCTAGGGGTCATTGGAATATAGGTGAGAGTTGAACCTGTGGGAATTGATAAGATCACCAAATGAGCAAGTATAGAAAAGAGAAAAAGGCCCTCTGATTGGTTAATCACTCACCCCATCAATCCATAAACCCTTTGACATCATTCAATTGACCCCCAGAGGGCCACAGCCCCCATTTTGGAGACCACTTGCTTAAGGGTTGGAGAACTATCCTAGTAGTAAAGAAGACTTGGGTCCAATCTGGACCAAGACATATGCTCAGGATACATGGCCAGGACACATGATATATTGTCTCAGTACCCAATTTTCCTGATGTCAAATCCAGCACTATCATACCAAGATATCTCTCTATATAATTAGCCTTCCCCTGAACAACTTGTAGAACTCTAAATTGGCTATAGACAGGGTCTAATCCATACTGTGTCTCATGGAAGTCCAAAATTATAGTTCCTCTCAGCAAGGGACTAGCTGGGTGATCTTGGACAAGGCATTCGATATCTCTGGGCTTCAATTTTATTATTTATGAAATGAGATGGGGAGGAGTCAAGATGGCAGAGAAGAGGAGGAGAAGAGAGACCTCACCTGAACTTTCCAAACATTCCCCTCCAAAAAATTTTAAAATAATGCCTCAACTCAAATCAAGTCCTGGAATGGCAGAGCCAAGAAAAGGTCAGGTCAGCATGAAACAGTTTTCCAGCCCAAGACAACTTAGGAGGTTGGTAGGAAAGGTCTGTCATACCAAGGTGGTGGTAAGACCAGAGTACAGTGCTGGCAGTACTGTGGAAATTCCAGCAGCAGTCCTTGGAGGCAGCTACAACAATAGCAGTAGCAGTTTCAGGAGCTCTCAACCCAGAGACGATAAGAGGATTGGACATCTGGTCAGAAAGAGATTACAGGGGACCTTTTGCTGGTGCTAGGTTCAGGTCCCTGTTCCATTGCGCACACACAGTTCCAGTTCCCAGTTCCAGAGTGAAAAAGAACACTAATCCTTGCAGCCACAGGGTAGGAGGGGCCCTGGCCACAGGATTATTTAAGTATTCTATTTCCTCTTCCTTTACTCTGGGCAGTTTATATATTTTTGTAAATATTCTTCCAAATTGTTGGCATATAATCGCCTCCCGTTGAAAGTGAGATTGGAGCTGTCTTTGAGAAAGCCAAGGGATGAATATGAGGAGGAAGAATTTTCCTTCCATGTCCCTTTGTGGGAGAGTCAGTAAAAAGGCTCAGTTAAGAAGTATTGTATGGAACAGCAAGAAGACCACTGTAGTCCAACAATCGTAAGTTTCTTAAACATTCCATGTGACCATGTATACCTCAGAAGTCTGCAAATGCTACAAATCAGAGCTTGACTTATTGTTTTGTTGGTTGTCTAGACTTAGGAAAGTGATGGAGAAAATGTTAATAACACAGAATGAACTCAGAGGTGTGTTGTGTATAGTTTGGTTTTTGTTTGTTTGTTTTAGAGGGTCTGTTGCTAATTATAGAGTCCATGGAAGAAAGGGAAGGAGAAGACTGGAAAAGGTGGGAGGGGGCAGATTGTGAATGATTTTAAAACCCAAATGTGGGATTTTATATTTGATTCTGGAGCTAATAAGAAATCATTGAGTTTATTGAATAGGAAGATGACATGGTCAGACCTGCACTTTAGAGAATCTAGCCTCTGCTGGAAGACTTCCAATCAAGGGAAACTCACTGCCTCTTCAGGCAGAGTATTCCATTTTGGGACAGTTTAAATTGTTATAAAGCTTTATGTTACATTAAGCCTAAATGTGTCATCCTGTAACCACCATCCATAGCTCCTAACACATCCTTCGTGGACCAAGCAGGAGCTAGGAAGCAGAGAATTTTTTTTTTTTTGTTAAAAAGAAGGTCCACTAGATGGACGGATTAATGAACTGCAATATTTCCTTGAACCTCCTCCTAGTAATTTCCGAAGTAAAAAACTATCTTTTCTTCCTTGAAATTCTTGGAATTTTGCCTGGATTACTGTTCTGGTTTGTTTTATAATTTTTGTGCACATATCTTTCCTTTCAGGTTGTATACACTTCAAATATTAGGTCTCTTACACATAGAGGGTTTTAATAAGAATCTGTGTTGACTTGAATTGCAACACTTTCTCCACCATTGGATAACTTGGTGTTTTCCATATAGTAGGACTTAAGGTTCTCTGAATCTGAGTAAGAGAATACTTACCATGAATCTCCTGACAGGCAGGATGGAATAGGAATATGGTGTTCAAACTTAATCTTGTATCATTATCAGTAAAACTTTTTGCGTGTGTGTATGTTTACAATGTATATGGATTTACTTATTTGTACATTATACACATATAGTCCTATAATAATGCTTTACATTATACAATCTACAATGCATTATATAACCAACAACTTAGAAACAAAAAAGGATGCTAGAAGCATGAAATGAATTTTGATCCTAGAAGCAATAGAGAGATCCAAGAATTTACTGACCAGGGGAGTGATAGTCAGATGGACATTAGGAAAATCACTCAGATGTCTGTGTGAATAGATTAGATGGGATGGATCGGAGAACTTTGGGGCAGCAAGGTCAATTAGGAGGCTGTATCAATAGTCCAGGTAAAAGGCAATGAGGCCCTAAACTAAGGTGGTGGTTGTGTGAATGGAAAGAAGGGGATGGATGCGAGAGGTGTTGTGGAAGTGCAATGGACAAAACTTGACAAGTATTTAGATCTGTGCATGATCAAAAGTGAAGGGGCAAGAATAACACTATGATTGAGGACCTGGGAGACTAAAAGTATGGTGATACTTTCAAGAGTAATAGAGAAGTTCAAAAAAGGAGCAGGTTTGGGAGGAAAAATAATGTCCTGTTTTGGACCTATTGAGTTTGAGATGCCTCAGGGACATCCAATTCAAAATGCCCAATAGAGAGTTCATGATGTTGGACTGAAGATCAGGTTAGAAACTGGGGCTAATAAGATACATCTGGGATTCATTTGCAAATTGTTTAGTTTTTTTTCAGTCTTGTCTGACTCTTCATGATCCCCTTTTTCTGGGGGTGGGGTGGGGTGGGGAGAGGTAGTTGGCAAAGATACTGGAGTGGTTGACCATTTCCTTCTCCAGCTCATTTTATAGATGAGGAAACTGAGGCAAACGGGGTGAAGTGACTTGCCCAGGGTCACATAGCTAGTAAGAGTCAGGTCTTCTGACTCCAGGCCTGGCACTCTTTCTGCTGTGCCACCTAGCTGCCCATCTGATATAATTTGCATACAGGCAATAATTGAATGATTTAAGAATGTATAATTGTATGAGGTTAAATAAGATATGGAATAGATCCTGTCCCCCTGCCCCCGTGTTACAGCTAAGGGAGAAGCAAATGGTTGCATGCATAGTCTTAGTGTTTCTGTTTAAGTCGTTCAGTAGTTCTAGCCTCAAACCTTCTACCTCTCCATGCATTCTACAATCCAGTGACATTGCCCTCGTAATTCCCTGCACACGATACTCCATCCTCTGACTCTATGAATTTTTACTGATTGGCCCCCATTCCTGGAACACTTTTCCTCCTCATCTCCCCCTCTTAACTTCCCTGGCTTCTTTCAAGTCTTACCTTTTACAAGATTTTTTTCCCCAGTCCTCCTTAATGTTAGCATCTTTCATCTAAGACTACCTCAGTTTATCCCATCTATATTTTGTTTGTCTATAGTTCTGTGTATGTTGCCTCTCGCATTGGATTGGGGGTACCTTGAGAGCAGGAAATGACTTGTTTTGCTCTTCTTGTGTCTATAGGGCTTAGCACTGTGCCTGGTATATAGTAGGCACACAATAAATACTAGTCAACTGATTAATTGATTCATATATAGCAGTCTTGCCCTAGGAACCAGGTTGCCACCAAGCCTATCGAGGAGAGGATACATCCTTTATGAGTGGTAGAATGTTAACTGGCTCTGAATTCAGAGGTTCTGAATTCAAATCCTTCTTCTTGTTCTTATTATCTTTGCGACCTTGGGCAAATCTCTTAACTTCTCTGGGCCTCAGTTTCTTCATCTGTAAAATGAAGAGATTGGATTTGATTCCCTCAGAGGCTCCTTGCAGCTTTAAATCCATGATCTTGTCAAACATCTGTACCCTTTGTTATTCTAGTCCAACTTCCTGTTTGTTTTGTACCTTGCATTTCTTTCCAAATAGCACATTTTGACCTGAAATCTTCCCTGCTTCTCTCAGCATCATTTTTAGTGCTTAACAGCTATTGCAATGTGATTACAACCTTTTTAGCTATTAGGAGGCAGGTGTTTGAATGGCTTGAAAGTGCGGGCTGGTAGACCATCAGGACCAGTGTCATAAGGTACAAGGAAACCATGGAAATCAGAAAAATGTTAGGACATGGCAGGGCTACCCTAGTGAACCACTAAACATTTGTCTGTTACCTTCTGGATGGGGTCACTTGCATTTTGAGAGAGAATGGGAGAAGCCAAGGCATCTAGCCACCTCTGCAAACTAAGGCATTCCGGGAATTTGACTTGCTTGCTCTATGGAGATTTGTGTGGGATGTAAGTAAGCTCCTCAAGGGCAGTGACGATTTCACTTTTATGTTTATATCTCTAGTGGCTAAAACAATGTCTCACACATGGTAGGCACTTAATTATGTTGATTAGTTAAGGAGAGCTGTGATGTTATTGTGATTAAAGATCTTTCCCGCCCATAAATCCCATTAATAGGTCTCAGGTAGAGCTAGTCAGTTAAGGGAAGCTTCTCAGGTGGAGCTACTGGGAGCTTCTGGAGGAGAGGACAAAGGCAAGCAGACAGCTGGGATTTGTTGGTGAGTATTTATGGGAAGGCCCCAGCAAAGGGGAAGGTTATGGGATGGCTTGGCTCCCTGCTATGATATTATGTTTTAAGTTCTTAGCTGTTATAATGAAGTAGACTTACTAGTTTTGGGATAGAATCGCTGCAATGTTGAATTGGATTTATTGGTTTGGGGATTTGATCCTCTGGTGTCTGAATAAATGTTTTGCTTCTTCTGCCTTCTGTATGGAGAAATCTCTTATATTCTGCAATACAGAACTATACAGGCATATTCATAGTCATCATTGATGTTGTGACACTTGCCTTATTGATACAAGAGCCCAAATTGCTTTTCCAATATACCATTCAAAGGATTTTTTGTTCAGTTGTTTTCAGTTGTGTCTGTCTCTTCATGACCCCATTTAGGGTTTTCTTGACAAAAATACTGTCATGGTTTGCCATTTCCTTCTATAGTTCATTTGACAGATGGGGAAACTGAGACAAACAGGGTTACATAGCTACATGCATCTGAGGCTAGGTTTGAACTCAGGAAGATGAGTCTTTTTGACTCCAGGCCTGGCACTCTATCTACTGTCACCACCTTGCTGGCCCATTCAAAGAACAGGCTAAATATTTTTTCCTGGTCTTTCTTTTCCTCAGTCTGAGAAGTCAGTCTTTGCATAGGATTTAGAAAAGGACTTGCTCATGGTCACAGGGCAGTAAGTAACTGAAGCTAGATGCATGCTGGGACCATTTTGGCTCCAGTGTCTAGGCTTTTCCTGCTCACCATAACACCTCCCTCTCCTTTACTCCAACAAGCTGACAGAACAGTTTCAGGCAGACACCAAGGGCATGTTCACCTTGGTTGCTCTTGAAAAACATAGCCTCACCTGATACAATTTGAATAATCCAGGTGGATTTAATTTAGATAGTTTATTAGTGCCTGAAGCCTGATTCTGATCCTCACCATGTATCCATTCAGCAGTTATGTTTTTGATTTACACCCTATGGTGTAAGTAAGTTTAGTAAGACTAAATTAATTTTGTAACTGAAGCCATGTCCTATTTAAAATTTGTATCTCTCCCAGGACCCAGCATAATATTCTGAATAGAGATGGTACATAAAAATTACTTAAATTGAAATTACTTGTCTGGATTAGTGGGACACACTCAAAAGAGTAAAAAAAAATCTGAATTATTTTTAAAATGTAATTTTACCTGCATTTAAAATAGATGAAAATGATTTTATTTCTTTCAAATGAATGCTGTAACTAGAACTTGGCTAATAATAATAAGTTAGCATTTATGTAGTGCTTTAAATTTTGCAAAGCACATTACAGATATTAACCTTTTTGATCCTCACAACCACCCTGGGAGGTAGATGTTATGATAATAAATTGCAATATATTATTAATGTGCTTTATATATATATTATATATATAATATGCTATTATTATTACCCCCATTTTACAGACAAGGAAACTAAGGCAGACAGGGGTTACGTGAGTATTTTGCCCCCAGTCACACAGCTGAGGTTAGATTTGAATGCAGGTTTTTTTAAGTCCAAGTCCAACACGCTACCCCATTGGATGGACCTGGAGTCGAGAAGAATGAATTTAAATTCAGCTTCGGACACTCAGTAGCTATGGAATCTTGGCTAACTCACTTAACCTCTGCTTCCCTCTAAAGTAGGAACAGCAATAGCACCTACCCCACAGGATTGTTGTGAGATTAAATGAGATAATACTTGTACAAAAACACTTAGCATATAGTATGTGCTATGTAAATGCTTATTCCCTCCCTCATCTATTTACTGTGCCTCCTAGCTTCCTTTGGCTGATCAAATGTTATAGAATAGCGATCTGGTCAGGCAGATTTAATACACCCCATGTTCATACTCTTCATTTTTAAATTATGATAAAGTTTGGGCACTATAAGCATTTTTATGATTTTCAAATTAGCAGTGCTTATGTCATTAGTTACTGTTTCTGTGTGATCTTATAGATATAATTCTTTGAACATTCTAAGTGTTCTAGAACAAATTTAAATTTCTTCATTTTTCTAATTCAGTTTTAAGCGTCTTGATTTCCAGCCCAGACTAATTCTGCTTAGTCCCAGAGGACAGAATTAGGTGCAATGGATACAGGGAGACAAATATGGGTTTAGTGCAAGGGAAAAAAATCCAAATAAACCCAACAACCAAAAAACCCAAAACTTTCTCAGAAAAGTATTATTCTGAAGTAGAGTAGACTGTGTCTTGGGGCTAATGGACTCCCTCTTACTAGTAAACTTCCAAGTGAAGGTTGGGAGTTGTAGAAGGCAGATTCTTGTTCAGGTAGGGTTTGGACAAAATGACCTCTGTGGTCCTTTCTAGCTCTTAGAATCCTGACCACCTCCTTTTCCCAGTTCTACCACGTAGGGGGTGGGGGGGAAGAATGTTGCACTATATATACACACATATGTACATATGTATGTGTGTGACTGTTGATCACAAATAATGCCACAAAGTCTCAGGTTCTTCATTGTTTAAAAAAGAAAGAAAAAAAGAAAAGAATAAATAGTTCCTGCTTCCATCATGGGACTATTGGGGAGGGGAAATTGAAATAGCATATATGGTCTTCAAAAACTACTGTTGCTATACAAATGTAGGTGGGTAATATAATATTTTCCCCATGGTGTTGTACTTAGTGATCAGCAGGAGTGGACATTTAGACTATGTTGCTGACTGGCTGAAGCATCATAAAGTCATTAGGCCTAATCTGTAGTATTGTCAGTTCTGGGTGCCATTAACGAAAAAGAAGAAGCATGAGCACTTTCCCGACTCTAGGCATTTTACTGGCTCTATCTCAGGCCTAGAATACTCTTTCTTCTTCTCCATCTCATAGCTTCTCTGACTTCCTTCAAGTGTCTCCTAAAATCACACCTTCTGTAGGAAACCTTTCCCAGTCTTTCTTAATTCTAGTGATTATTTCCTATTTATCCCATATATAGCTTGTTAATGTTAGATTGTAAGCTCCTTAAGGGTAAGGACTGTCTTTTGCCCTTATTTACATCCTTTGTGCTTAATATAGTGCATGGCACATAGTAGGAACTTAAGTATTTATTGACTGACTGACTAACAGAGGACTGTGTTGAAGGGAATCAAACTTGTCGCACAAGAACTGGTTGAAGGGAGCTGTAATATATTTACTTTGGAGATGATTAGATTTGGGGGTGGCATGAGACATGATATCTGACTACAAATATGTAAAAGGTTTTCAAGTATTTGACAGATTAAACTTGTTTTCCTTGGCCCTACAGGAAAGAACCTGAGCCATTAGATTGTAATTGCCCTGAGGAAGATCTCAATTCCTAATAAAGCGAAGCTTTCGAACTGTTAGAGGTATCTAATAATTGACTTTTGAAGTAGTGAGCTCCCCATTACTGGAGATGTTGAAGTGGAGGACAGATGACTACTTGTCATGGATATTGTGGAGGGGGTTCTTGTTTCGAGTAGAGATTGGACTAGGTTATCTCTGAGATGTTTTCAGGCTCTGAAGTTCCATGGATCTATGATTCTGTACAAACTGAATATATGAGGCCTAGAAGGGGAGCATCTGAAGCTTACTTAGGCCACTAGCCAGTAGGGAGGTGAAAGAAGCCTGTTTAAAGCTGGTCCTGAGATAACTGGTCTGGAGAGGCAGTTGTCTCTTAAGGTATGAGGCCATTTAGTTTATAGGATAATAACAATGGTTTGGGCTCCTTTACCTCCTTAGAAAAAGGATTCCGTTGTGGATTCTTCAACAGGTAGGAGGAGAAGAACTCTCTCCCCTCTCTCTCCACCTATCCCTGAGAATGCCTATCAGGCCACCTGTTCCTTTAGAGGTTATTCAGGCATATGGGGACCAAGCCAAGCTTGTGAGAGCTAGTCTGAGGATAACAGTGAGAGATGTCTACTCCTTTAGCAAAATGCAGCCATCTGCCAGGGGAAATACGCCTCTGAATCCTATCACATAAAAGCCTGTTGGGAAAGCTCTGAGAGTCATGTGGTGGTGCTGTGCTTTGGGCATCATTTTTATGAGATGAATCATCACCACATTTTTCTCAAGGCAACCTATCAGTTGTGACATTTTGGTGTGGTATATGGGGAAAGAGCACATGGCTTAAAATTGGGAGGATTGGGTTCTAGTCTCAGCAATATTGTTTACTAACTAGGTGGCCCTGGGTAACCCAATTCATCTCTCTGGGCTTCTATTTCCTCATCTGTAAGTGGTGACATAACATTCCTACTACTTACCTCCAAACTAATCTCAGAGGCATTTCTAAAATGCCTGCTCTGCTTAAGGCACTATGCTATTCATTGGGATTAATACAGGGAGTAGAACTGGCATTTCACTGGCACAGGGAACTTCCTCAGGAGGAAGCTGCCTCTACTAACTCAGTTTTGCACCTTGTTTGCAGTTTAGGGTTTTAGAGAGTTGCCTAGAGCACTAAGAGGGTGAGTGATTCCTCTAGGTTTATGGAGCCAATATATGTTGGAGACGGGACTTGAATACAGTGTCTTTCTGGTTTTGAGGTCTCCTCTGGGGAAACAAAAAGACTGACAAAATGAAGGTTATCTCCAAAACCACTAGTGGAGTGGAGACAGCTCCTTCTGCTGAAGCTCAAGAAGTTTATATCCTAGGGAGTTCTTGGTAAACAAGGTACTTTCCAAGCCATGAAGTTATATATCCATATAGATACAGATCTAAATGCATCTATATGCACATATACAGAGAGATAAATAAGGTACTTTATAAGTCATATATTTATATGTCCATATTGATATAGGTCTTTAGATATTGATATATTTATATATAGATCTCTCTCCATATATACAAGCATACACATATGTATATATATGTGTGTACATATACATATCTATATCTATCTATCTATCTATCTATCTATCTATCTATCTATCTATCTATCTATCTATCTATCTATCTATCTATCTACAGAGAGAGAGAGAGAGAGAATAAGAGAGAGAGTCAGATTGTTTACTGTTGCAGGGAGGGAAGGGAGGAAGAGATAAAATTTGAAACTCCAGATGTAAACAAAATGAAACAAAAACTTAAAAAAACCCAGCAGGGAATGCTAAAAATTGTTTTTACATGAAATTGTGGAAAAATAAAATATTACTGAAAAAGTTTAGAGTGCAATATTCTCTTCCCCCACCCCCAATATAGAAGTGAGAACTCTCCTTATAGAAAGGAAGAGACAGTCCAGGAATGAATAAAAGAGCAGACTGGCCCCTTCATATAAATCATTTTAAAAGTTTTTTAGTTTCCTTGTTCTCTGACTCAGAGAAGAGCAGGCAAGTGTCTTGTTACTTATTAGGAAGTATGGCACTGTAGAAAGAAAACTAGATTTAGGGTCAGTAGATTTGAGTTTGAATCCTTGTTCTGCCCGTGACTGCCTAGGTGACCATAAGTAAGTCACTTATCTTCTGTGGGACTCGGTTTCCTCATCTGTAAAAATGAGGGGGTTAAGCTAGAAGACTTCAAAAATCCTTTATAAGAACTCTAAGTGATCTCTCTGATTCTTTGATCACTACAAAATGCATGATCTGCCATAATCTTGAAAGTTTTTCCAGGCTTTGAGCTTCACCAGCAAAGAAGAAACTCTCAATCAGTCTTCCCCACCCCCAGCTAGAACCTAAAATTTGAATACTTCTTCCTAATAGTTCCATTCTGTCTTTTCTAACAATTCAGATGTACTGTCCTGAAAAAGAGTGGAAATGCCAGAGGTTATTTTTTCTGGTTTTCTTCCACTGCGTACATTCGGTTTCCGTGGCTGTGTGTGTTGGTTACCTAGGAAATGGCAACAGGAGGCAATTGGATTGGCTCTGGGCTTGGACTGGCTCCCTGTGAGAGTGTGTGGTGAATGGGTTATACTAGACAAGTGAGTGCTTAACCATTTAATGATTAATTACCCAATTTTTTTAAAAAAAGGACCAACAGAAGGAGCTGTCTCCACTCCTCTAGTGGCTTTGGGGATAACCTAGGTTAATTTAGTTTAAGTACAAAGAGTTTGAATCCAGTTGGCTTATTTTAAAGAACCATCCAGCTGATGGATTGGACATTAAAAACATTAAAAACAAATAAAAACTATTTCGAAAAATTCTTTACTGCTGTTCTTCCAGTTCTCTGAAATGCAAACAGGTTATTTCCACAAATGAGGAGAAATTTCCATGATAGTGGACCACTGGTAGATCTGACAGGGGTTCTCTTAATCTCCCTCACAGACCCACAAGGCAATGGCTCTTTGAGGATAATTTCACCTCTGTGCCTTTGTATATGTGCTTCCCATGTCTGAGATACACTCCATTCTCACCTCCTTGTGCAGAATCCTTTGCTTCCTTCCAACATAAAACTGTTTTACAAAGTCTTTCCAGACACCCCTCCCCCTCTTATGAACACTCTTTCCCTTTCAAAACAACTTTGCAGTATTTTGTTTACATTTCATATTGACTTTCTTGTGCCCGTATTGCATCTTCCACTAGATTATTAGCTTATTGAGTGCAAAGATGATCATTTGTTTTTTCATATTTCTATTTCTAGCATACATCACACAGTCCCTTGCATGTTGTAGATGCTCGATACATGTTTATTGCTTCAAATTAAATCGAATCTAGCCTCTATTAGTGCATACAATAACACATGCTTAAAGATGTGTGTTTTAAAATAAATTTCCATCCATGAAATATGCATTTCATTCAGCATAGGCCAAGGCAGATGACACACATTGCTGAATTAGTTAAAATTTAAGCTGAAATCCCTTCTTTTGTAGTGTAGCTTTTTTCCCATTAAGATAATTATTTATTTATAACATCCTTTTCTTTTTAAATTTTGAGTTCCAGATTCTTTCCTTCCCATCTTTCCCCCACTCACTTAGAAAGCAAACAACATAACATCAATTATATGTGTGAAATTATTCAAAATATATTTCCATATTAGCCATATTTCAAAAAAAAGGAGAAAATTATACTTCAATTTGCACTCATTGTTCATCAGTTCTCTCTCTCTTGAGATGGATAGCATTTTTTCACCATGAGTCCTTTGGAATTGTCTCAGATCATTGTATTGATCAGAGTAGCCAAGTCTTTCACAGCTGATCATCATAACAACATTGCTGTTGTGTACATTGATATCCTGGTTCTCACCTCATTTTGCATCAGTTCATAAAGGTCTTGCCATGTTTTTCTGAAACCAGCTCCACATCATTTCTTATAACACAATAGTACTTCATCATGATCATTTGCCACAATTTGTTTAGCCATTTCTCAACTGATTAGTATTCCCTCAATTTTCAATTCTTCACCACAAAAAGAGCTGCTATAAATATTTTTTGCCCACATAGGTCATTTTTCTTTTTCTTTGGTCTCCTTGGGGAAGAAGTGGTATTGCTACACCAAACAGCATGCACAGTATGCTGGATCAAAGGGTATGCCCTTTACAATTACAGATCACTTTTTAGAATGGTTGGGCCAGTTCACCATGCCATCAACAATTCATTAACGTGCCTATTTTCCCTTATCCCCTCCAGCATTTGTTATTTTGGATAGGCATGAAAATATACTTAGAATTGTTTTAATTTGCCTTTCTTTAATCAATATTGATTTAGAGCATTTTTATGTGACTATAGAAAACTTTTATTTCTTCATTTGAACACTCTGTTTATATCCTTTGACCATTTATCAGTTGGGGAATGGCTCCTATTTTTATAAATTTGCCTCAGTTCCTAGAAATGTGTCCTTTATCAGAGAAACTTCCTGTAAAATTTTTTGATATTACTTCATTGTGTTTGGTACCTTTCAGCAAAATGTAGTTTCCCTGATTATCTCTTTTAATTAGAAAAATTTTTGCTTTTGCTTTCTCTAAAATCATGATTGTTACTCCTGCCTTCTTTTTACTTCAGCTGAAGGGAAATAGATTTTTCTCCAGCCCTTTATTTTAACTCTAAGTATATATTTCTATTTCAAGTGTGTCTCTTGTATACATCATATTGTTGGAGTCTGGTTTCTAATTCATTCTGCTATCCACTACTGTTTTGTTTTTGTAAATTTTATTTTAAACTTAAATACAAAATGAGAAAAGGAAAAAAAATTGCCATGTACATAGCAGAGCATAAGAGAGGATTCAATATAAAATAATAAATTTCTATTTCAAGAAAACGTACATAATGAATACATTATTTTCAAAGCTGCCTAGCTTTTCTCTGCTTCTTTGTTTTTGTCTTTTTGTTCTCTGCTGTGCACTTTTTACTTTATTTTTTTCCCTCTTTCCCCCCCCCAACCCAGGCTACAACTAAGCATGTATATATATATACATATATGTATATATGTATATATATACCTACATACATATATACACACATACATATATACACATATATGTATACATGCATATACATATATATATATATACATACTCATACCCACATATAAGACTGCACTATGCTTATTTCCACTTGCCATCTGTCTCTCTGAAGGTAGCATCTTCCTTCATAGGTCCACTTCTTTACATGTTTTTTCTAAATCAACAACCTTATCATTTCCTACACCAGAACAATATTCCAACCCCATCACATATTATCTGAGAGATCATCTAGGAAAGTTTCTCCCCGATTTTCTGCATTCTGTCCATTCTTGGCTGCATAGGTTTTATTTATATGAGAAAATTTTAATTTAAAATAATCAAAATTACCTTTTTTACATGTCAACAGTGGTCTCCCTTATAATATAGTTTAATGTCTGATACTGCTGAATCTACTTCCTTTGCAACTTTTGTCCTGTTTTCTTTGAAGTTCCTGACCTTTTGCTCTTCCAAGTCAGCTTTGTTATTATTTTTCTAATTCAGTAATTTTTTTTAGTAATTTAATTTGTATGACATTGAATAGATAGATTAGTTAGGTAAAATTGTCTTTTTCCCACTTCTGTTTTATGGGTTAGTTCATTCCATTCACATTCACAATTACGGTTACTGTGTATTTCCTCTATCCTTTTCTCTTCTGTTTATCCTTCTTTCTCTCTTTTTATCCTGCCCTTCCTCAAAAGTCTGTTTTGCTTCTGACTGCTACCTCCCTTAATCAGCCCTCTCTTTTATCACCCCCTCCCCCCATGTCTTATGCTCTCCTTTCCCTCTTATTTCCCTGAGTAAGATAGATTTCTATATCCAACTGAGTGTGTATGTATAGTCTTCTCTCTCTGAACTAATTCCAATGAGAGTGAGATTCAAGCTTTGCTTGCCCCCACCCCCATTTTTCACCTCCACTATAAAAGCTCTCCCTAGCATGGCTCTTTTGTGTGAAAAACATTTCCCCCATTCTACTTCTTCCTCCTGCCTTCTCCCACTGCATCCCTCTTTCTTACTCCTTCATTTTTTTTTGAGATCATCTAAACATAATTGACTCACACATGCCTTCTTTCTATGTAGAGTCTTTCTATCTGCCCTAATAATGATAAAATTCTTAGGAGCTATGTGTGTCATTTTTCTATGTAAAAATGTAAACAGTTTAACTTTATTGAGCCCCTTATGATATTCTTTCATGTTTATTTTTTTATGATTCTCTTGAGTCTTATACTTGAATGTCAAATTTTCTACTCTGCTCTGGGTTTTTTTCCAATCAGCAATGCCTGGAAGTCATCTATTTCATTAAAGATCCATTTCTGCCCCAAAGGGTTATACTCAGTTTTTCTGGGTAGGTTATTTTTGGTTGTAATCCTAGCTCTTTTGCATTCTTGAAAATAATATTCCAAGCCCTCTTCTCCTTTAACATGGCAACTCTTAAATACTGTGTTACCTTGACTGTGGCTCCCCAATATTTGAATGGTTTATTTTTGGTTGCTTGCAATATTTTCTCCTTTACCTGAGAGCTCTGTAATTTGATTATAATATCCCTAGAAGTTTTTATTTTGGAATCTCTTTCAGGAGGTGATCAGTAGATTCTTTCAATTTCCATTTTACCCCCTACTTCTAGAATATCAGTGTAGTTTTCCTTGATAATTTCTTGAAATATGATGTCTAGGTTCTTTCTTTGATCATGTCTTTCAAGTAGTACAATTCTTAAATTATCTTTGATCAATTTTCCAGGTCAACTGTTTTTCCAATAGGATATTTCACATGTTCTTCTATTTTTTTTCATTCTTTTTACTTTCTTTTATTGTTTCTTAAAGTCTCATGCAGTCATTAGCTTCCCCTTGCCCAATTCTAGTTTTTAAGGAAGTATTTTCTTCAGTGAGCTTTTGTACTACTTTTTCCGTTTGGCCAATACTGCTTTTTAAGGAATTCTTCTCTCCAACAAAATTTTGTACCTCCTTTTCCATTTGGCCTATTCTACTTTTACAAAAGTTCTTTTCTTCAGTCATTTTTTTGTACCTCTTTTACCATTAGGTCAATTCTGTTTTTATATTGCTACTTTCTTCAGTATTTTTGGTGTCTCTTTTAACAAGCTGTTAATTCTGTTTTCCTAACTTTCTTGCATCACTCTCCTTTCTTTTCCCAATTTTCCCTCTAATACTCTTATCTCTTTCTTCATTTCTTCCAGGAATTCTTATTGGGCTTAGGTGCAATTAGCATTTTTGTTTGAGGCTTTGCTTGTAGTTGTCTTTGTGTAAGTTTATGTCTTGGTGTAGCTTTTTATGGTCAAGTTCTTTTTCTGTTTGTATGCTTATTTTCCCAGCCTATTTCTTCATTTTGAACTTTATGTTAAAATTGGGCTCTGGTCATCTGGGGCTGGGGGGGGCCACTGTCCCAAGCTTCAGGCTTGTGCTATTGCTTTCAGAGCTAGTTCAGGGTGGGGGGGGGGGAGTCTGCAAGTTTTCAGTGCTTCCAAGATGGTGTTATCTTGAAAGAAGTATGGTCATGGCTCTCCTGGTCTGTGCTCTGGTATTTACCCAGGAAGGATGGCTAGGTGATGCAATAGATAGAAGACTGGTCTTGGAATCAGGAAAATACTTCTTCTTGAGGTCAAATCTGGCTTCAGACACTTACTACCTGTGTGATCTTGTTTGCCTTAGTTTCTTTATCTGTAAAATGAGCTGGAGAAGGAAATGGCAAACCACTCCAGTATCTTTGCCAAGAAAACCCCAAATAGGGTCACAAAGAGTCAGATATGACTGAATGACAGCAAATTTACCCAGGAAGGTCCCCTGCTTCCCTGCAGCTATAAGAACTCATACTCCTCTTGGCCCTGGAACTGTGACCAGGGCCCATACGTCCTTGTGACCTATCACAAGCTCTTCTTTCCACTTTAAAACTATACACCAAAACTGCTTATAGACAATAGAATTCCAATCAGTGCCAGCCACCCCCAGTGCCATCTAATGGTCCCCAGACCAGTTGTCTGACCCCCTTACTGAGAGGTCCTGAAGCTGCTTCTGCGGCTGCTGTTGAGTCTGCCTCTAAGGCCCACCCCTGGTGCTCCTGCCATACTCTAGGCCTGCATCTACACCAGTGTTACAGATCTCTCCTGCTGACCTCTAAGTTGTCTCCCTCTTACCTTTTGTTGGCTCTGCCTCTCCAAAATTTGACTTGAAGTATTATTTTAAAGTTGTTTGGAAGGCAATATTGGGAGAATTCTGCTGGATTCTGGCCTGTATTCCACCGTCTTGGTGCCCCAGGGCAGCTTTTATGTGCAGTATCACTTATGGGAACTTTTTCCCCATTTCACTTCAATAGACTCTCTGTTGCCCTTTCTCAAATGTCAGTTGTTCATAGTAATAGCAGGGAAAATAGCTTTCCAGGTAGGTGGCTCAGTGGGTAGAATGCTAGACCTGGAATAAGTAAGGCCTGAGTTCAAAGTCAGCCTCAGTCTGTGTGACTGTGCGACCCTGGACAAGTCACTTAATCTCAATTTCCTTGCCTGTAAAATGGAGATAAGGATACTATCTACCTCCTAGGCTTGTTGCGAGGGCCCAAGGAGAAAATAATAATGATAAAGCATTTAGCGCCATGTCTGGTATGTATTAAGTACTATATAAAGTTTAGCTATTATCATTAAGACTACTTTAGAGAAGGATAAAAGCATTTAGACACATAGAAAAATTTGCAGTCTCCCAGTGGGAATTATTTTTTTGGTGGTGGTGGGAGGGCAGGGAGGAAGGGCAGACCCAGATAGAAATCTTCATAAAAATAAATTTTCAGTTAGGGTAGTATTTTCCACTCCTAGTCATGGATCAGGTTCTGTCTCCAGAAAAAAATGAAATAAAATAATTTTTTTAAAATGAAAATAAATCAATTTAAAATATTTTTTTTTAAAAAGGAGAGATGGTAGCAGTGGTGTGGGTGAGGACAATGTACTTTGGTTGGGGGTGTAGTGGGGGAGGTGTCATGGGGGCTGTCGTTTATTGAGCTTCAGAATCTCAGTTCTAAAAACAGGTCTTGGTTTAGGGCCTGGTTGTTTATCTGTATCCCAGGTTTTTCCCATTCTTAAAAATACCCTGACATGCTTTTGCAGACCATACTCCAAAGGTTAATGCTTCTTAATGCTGAAGGGAGTGGTGTGTAAATTCCTTATATATCAATCTAAGAATAGGTCCTGGAGCTATTCAAGTATATGTCATTATGTGAGTGGTTTCTTTTTTTTTCCTTCTACTTTTTTTTTTTTGTGAGGAAGCAAGTGGTGATGGAGAGGGAGGGGGAAGCAGAGGGAAATGTGGGAGAGAGAAAGAATGGATAAAATAAAAACTGTGAAACTTTACCCATAGAAATATTTTAGGTGGAAGGGAGAGAAAGGCATGAGACTTTTTCTTCATCATTTCCCCCCACCTCTGTGTGGAATAGTGTTGTCTGAGAGCCGAAAAAAAGAAATTGCGTGAGAATGCTATTTTTTTCCCTGTGGTATTTCCAATTAGAGTCCAAATGGAAAACTCTGGAAATCACTGGAAAGTGAGGTGTGTGTGTGTTTGTGTGTGTGTGTGTGTGTGTGTGTGTGTATGTGTGTGTTTAAAAAAATTTTTTTTAGAGTTGCTTTCCATTCTAATTCTTTGACCCAAGAGATTCTGATCCATTTCCTCCATAACCAGTGCCAACAGAGTCAAGTATTCTCTGGCTTTCCTCTCAGCACAGTAGGGCTCCCTTTTTATTCTTCTACCTTCACTATAATCTCCAGGAGCCAGATTTTGCTAAGGTAGGACTATCACTTCACTGGAGATAACTGGACAGAGGAATGCAGACCAGGAAATGCTTTCAACAAACCAAGAAAAGGTGACAAGATAGGTTCATGTTAGAAAAGGTCATCTCTTGCCTGTTATGAAAAAAGATTGAATTTGAATTCAGCATGAACTTCCTCTCTGAACCAAAGTAACCCTTCTCTGTGAACAGACTTCTGCCCCAACACACTCCAAAAGGACCACCTCTGAAAGGAGGCCAGGGATGCTTTCTCAGCATACTTGTTTGGATGGTGGGTTGGAATGGGGAAGTGGTATAGGAAGGGATATATGTAAGTAAATTAGAAAGGTTAGCCAGGATGTTGTTTTTTTAAAAGCTGTATTTCTGTGTGACTCACTGGGTTCTCCACATATCCTGTTGGAACCATTACAACACAAGGCTGAGAGACAATGAGGCCAAAGCCTCCACTTCACCAGCCCAGGGACAAAAATCATCATCAGGTGTCCCTTTGCTGATGGACCCACTTCCTTTCCCTCCCCTCAAGGGGAAATGCATCAATAAAATCCCAAACCGAGGATGAGAAACTCCTTCTTCAAGCCGGCTTCTTACATCAGATGTTTCATCAAAGTAATTAGTGCTGTTGAGGGACAGTGGCTTTCACTTATTTTGAGTCTCAAAAAGGCAACAAACACTGCTAAAAGGGATTGTAAACTAGGGATTGTGGTAGCATTTTACATTGCACTTTTTGTTATTCCAAAATATGCTCTGTGGTTACTAAAAATAATTAGAAAAAACACTATGTAGGTCTCTAGTGGCATAAGTTTAGATCACAAGCAAAACTCTGGAGAGGGTGGGGCAAAGAAGCCACCTGTCCTACTGCTCCCCAAAACATTCTTTACAGGCACTGGTGGGTGTGCAGGGGAGTACTACAGGGGCTGACGTGGGTGGTGGCAAAGCTTATGGAGGCATAGACTGACTCTGCAGAATGTGGAGGACTCAACTCCCCATCATCTTGCCATATTGCACTTGGAGCTATATTTAAAAGAAGTTTTTTTTCCCTCCATGTTGGGTTCCACATTGTCTCATCCAGATCGAGTAGTGGGATGAAATATCTCCCAACAGATTACAGGAAGCATCTGCCCACTAGGACCAACTGAGGAGTAGGTTTCATTGGTTATTTATGTGTTTGGATTTGCAATGGAATCCTTTTACCACACACCCTGGGGATATGTTATTATGGTTTCAAAGCTGATGTAGTCTGGCCAGGGAGCCAGATAAATTAGATGACTCTGGGTCCTTTTCTGCCTGGAAAATATTTCTTTCAATTATATTCATTCCTATGGATTTTTAGAGGACCTCAGATATAAATTAGCAGGGTATGGAATTACAGTCCTTACCAGGTCTCTATAAGGGGAATTCACAACAGCCTCACAATGCCTCACTCTGCTCAGAATGCCTACTGTCTATATCACTTGTACTACTATATTGGTATTTGCAGAGTTTCAGGGTTGGAAGGGATTTGCAGAGGTCACAATCCACAAGTGGTCACCATCCTTTGTTTGAAGATCACAAGTACTACCAATAGTAGTAATATTAAGGAAGATTATTAGTATTAACACTTCATGTATGTATGTTCTAGCTTCCTAACTAGATAGTAAACTCTTTAAGAGGAGGAATTGTGCCTTTACAGCTCCCATGGCACTGAGCAGAATGCAAAGCACATAAAAAGTACATTTCCTTTTAATTCAATATTTGTTCTATGGATAATTGATTGCTGAGCTTAGAGGAGACAAGACTCAGTGTCCCATTCCTAGCAATCCCCAAATAAGACTGGATCAAATTCAATAATCACAAATGCTTTACAAACAAGTATTTTGATTAATTAATTAAATTAATACTTAATTACAATGAAAGTATTAAATATCAATGATGATGCTGAGAATGATTTATTATTACCTTTATTTTTTCCTTTTTTCCAAAGTAATTAGATAATTTCCACTTCACAGTATCACAAATTTAAAACTTAAAGGAAGCTTAGACTTTATTTACTATATTCCTCCCATTTCACAGGTGAGAAAATTGAGAGACAGAGTATCTTCCCCAAGGTCCCACAGACAGTAAATTGTGGAGCCAGGATTTAAATACAGGCCCTTATGTTCCAAGTCCAATGTTCTTACCCCATTTTGAAATATAATTGGAAAAACAAAACAAAATTCATTTGCAGTCTCTTTTAAATAAAGGAAACTGAACAGGAAGGTCAAATTGCTCTCAAAAACTTTTTATAGGCCTGGCAGCTCCAGAGACATTTCATCACTAAATAACGCGTGACAAGTAAATGGGACAATTTATGGAGGGTTTCTCAGGGACAGAACCAGAATAGCAAGGGAGGACTTTCTAAAAGACCTCATGTGTTAGTTTGATTTTTCCAAGAACAGCTAGTATTAATTAGAAATAAATCCGTGGCTTGCATTGGTTACATGTTAATCATTTGTTAATAAGCTTTTATGCAAACCGAGGACTGATGTCTTGATTTCCATCCTCTTATGGAAATGAGCTCTTCACTGGTTTAATGTCATTAGCTAACAGAGGAAGTCAGGATGAAAATATCTTGAGAGCCCCACCTAATTAAAGGCCCAGCCATAGACACTGGAGAAAATGTGACTTCTTAATAAAAAGAAAACTGCCTAGAACAATATTATGCAGTTTGTAAATTCCACTGAACCACTGCACAAATAAACAGCGCTACTGAATCACACACCAGATCATCTCACAATTAAGGCACACAGACCATCTGCTTTACAAACCTACCCTGAGCCAGAGGGGAAAACTTTGAAGATAAATATTGCCACATGTGAAAGAAGAAGAAAATCCCCAACAAACCTTTGTTGTATGAAGCATCATTTTCATCTATCTGCCCGTGGGAATAAAAGATTTCATATTGTGACTCATGAATATTGCAAATGTCCTCCTCACTGGAGGAGGGAGAATTACAGATCTGATTGGAAATGAAGAGGCCTTGAAGGAATTGAAGATTAAATTTTTTTTTGCTCCTATTTCTCTCTTTTTTTTCTGCTTATTTCTCCCACTTCCCTCCACCACCAAGATTTCCACCTTTTAAATCTCTCTGGCTAATTCTCAACAGCTCATATATAAACTAAATAGAATGTAGATTTTTCTTAAGAAAAAAGGTTAAAGGCAGGTTGGCTTCTTCCTTTCACCCAGAATTGTCAATTAGTGTTTATTCTCAATACTACAGACTTTAATACCTTATTACCAGTATGAGAGGCAACTTGATATAGGGAAATGAGGAAGACAGTAGTTCAGTAGTCTTTGTCTGGTACATCGTGACTGGAGAAGTTACTTAGTCTCTGGCTCTCCTAGGCCAGTGGTAACTTAAAACTCAAATAAAAATAGTGGGAGTGGGGAGACACTAATCCATACATAATGATCCTTGCAGGCTGCATATTGACTTAGGAAATCCTATGTTAACATTATCCTATGTTAGTATTATCTATAGATTACTGTACTTTATTAGGGCAGCTAGGTGGCTCAGTGGATAGAGTCAGGAAGGGCTTGGAGTCAGGAAGACCTGAGTTCAAATCTGGCCTGAGACATTTACTAGCTGTGTAACCCTGGGCAAAACATTCAACCCTGTTTGCCTCAGTTTCCTCATCTGTAAAATGGGCTGGAGAAGGAAATGGCAAATCACTCCAGTGTCTTTGCCAAGAAAACTCCAAAAGGGAAAATAAAGACTGAAAATGACTAAATGATAGCAATTGAATTTTGTTAAATATTTCCCTAATATATTTTAACCTAATTCAGACTACACTCTGGAGCGTCAGGCCACATGTGCCCAAGGTGTATGTTTGAAACCTCTGTTTTAGGCAACTCTCTAAGGCTATAAATTGGAGAGAAGATGTTGGTATACATTGGTAGAAAGAATTTCCTTCCTCCTGAGTACTTTATTACTAGTGAAATCACAGGTCTAATCTCTATTCTGAGAGAGAAACATAGGACAATAAACCTTGCAAGAAGAAATACATAATATATTTTAAAGTAAAATATTAGTGACATATATATATATATGTGTGTGTGTGTGTGTATACATCCCTTTTTTGTTTACTAAGAAGTAGGGGGGCCATTGCCATTGCCAATGCCTGCCTTTCCAGCACATATAATCAACATTTAATTGAAGGTACATTTTTGCTTCTCTGCCTTTTTGCGGTAAGCCGTGATGGGAGCTTGAGTAGGCCAATCTCTACTGAACAGGTCAGGCATTCTATAATGTTAGGCTAATGGGAATCCTTGCCAGGAACAGCAGACTACCACTTGTATACACAATAGATGAGTTCAAAGAGTTAAAGTTGGGGGTCAGATTTCTGATTGTCTGGATGAGAGGGAGAGTAGAGGGAAGAGGAGGGAGGGAGTACAATGCTGATCGAAGTACCTGAGATCTTTTCGGATGAAATCCACTCCTCTGTTATTATTCATGGAAACACTGACATCTCTCTAGGCTCCTTATTCACTCGAGAATCACTTTTAAGGTTCGAGCAGCAGTCAGTGAAACACCAAAATCATAGTTCAGGGCTTTATGAATGCCATCTGCTCCCTAGATCCAGAGTTTCAGAAGTGGAAGGAACTTCTTAGGCCTTCTAGTCCAAGATAGCCTTGAAAATGAATCTCCTCTACAGGATGCAACTTTAGTTTCTGCTTGATAACACCTTCTCCACTCCCTGTAGTCAAGGGTAATTTACAATATATTAAAATACTCCATTCTATTTTTACACAGCACTGAGTTTTAGAAAATTTGTCTTTATTTCAAACCAATTTCTGCCTTTGGAAGTCAAGCAGAACAAAATTAATTCTTTTTTGCTTTTAAATTTTGGTGTTAGTATTCAATTTCTTCCAAGTAGGAGTATAATGGTTAATGTAATGTAATATAATGTAATGATTAGCCTCTGGATCTCAAAAAAAAGTATATATTTAAACATTTTAATCTGAATCATTAACATTTTCTCCATCACTTTCTCTAAATCTAAACAATCAACAAAATAATAAATTAAGCCCTGATTTGTAGAGTTTATCAAATTCTAAGGTATAAATGTTCACACTGAGTATTTAACAGAGTCAGCACAAACTGATTGAAGCTTACCTCTGCTTCTAAGTTTTCTCTTCATCAGACAAATAGCCTGAATTAATTTCACCAATCTTTTGTATATATTCCAGTGTGTACAACTTCAAGCTTGGTATCAGGAAGATATGAGTTCAAATTCTCCCTCGGACATTCTAACTGTGTGACCCTAGGCAAGCCACTTAACCTCTGTCCTTCTCAGTTTTCTCATCTGCAAAATGGCGATAACAATAGCATCTAACTCAAAGAGTTGTGAGAATAAAATGAAATCATATTTATTAAGGTACTTATAAACCTTAAAGCTTTATCAATGCTATTATTATTATTATTATCATTATTATCAATTTTCTTCCTAAAATTTGGCACCTAGAACTCAGTGTGTTATTTCACATCGGTGGTCTGATCAAGATGGTCATTGGTACTAACAGCAGAATTATTACCTCTGATTGTTCTAAATATTTCCAGAAAGGCAGTCTAAAATCAGTGTAAGGGGGGAAAAAAGTTTTATCATGACAGAAATATCAGCAAAAGGCATCAGCTTGTCCTACACCTGTATTTCCAGTACTTTCTCAAGACTTAGCAAAGGTGTAGCTTTTTTCCCCACTTACACTGATTTTAGACTGCCTTTTTAGGAACTGTGCATAACCTTTGACCCAACTATTACACTTCTAAACTTCTAAATTTCAAAGAGATCGAAGAGGAAAAAGACTCAATATGTATGAAAATATCTATACCAACTCTTTTTGTAGTAGCCACTAACTGAAAAGTAAAGTGTTTCAACCAATTTGGAAATGGCTCAACATATTATGGTATTTGCCTATAATGAGATATTATTGTGCCACAGGAAATGACAAGATGGACAATTTCAGAGGAAATTGGGAAGATGTAAGCTGACGGTGAAATGAGCAGGGCCAGAATGAATTATACAATGACGATAAAACTATAAAGGGAAACAGTTTTGAAAGAGTGCTGATCAATGCAACGACAAGCCATGATCCCAGAGGACTTCTGACAGACGTAATAGACTCACAACACAGAATGAGACATACGTTTTTGCTCATGGCCAATGAGAGAATTTGCTTCATTTGACCATGTTGTGAGATTTTTCTTCCTTAGTGAATTTGCTCCATTTGGCCATACATAATTGTTAATGATGATGATGGTGGTGATGATGTTCTCTTCTTCTTCAAGTTGGGCCAGGGAGGAGTAGAGACAAAACAAATGTTTGTTATTGAAAAAAATATATAACATTTAAAAAGAGAAAAGGCTAGAAACCTTCCATTGAAACAGGTGCCTCTGAATGTTTCTTTTCTACCATCCTAGAGGGTGCTGTGAGCCAGAGTAAGAATAGAGTTGAGAATTTGTTGACTAGTTCCAAGGCATGTTGGCTAGGGTAGCTTCCTTCTCAAAGTGGGCTGATATTTTCTTAAAGGGGAAGCAGTTGCAAAGAAGAAGTAAGGTAGAACTTTTGAAGATAATACTAGCATCATGGCAAAGAAGCCATTAAGCAGAAGGGTCAGAGGTAATTATATATATATATACACACACATATGTATATATACACACATATATATAAAAATCTCTCTGTATATGTATGTATGTGTATATATACATATATACACATATGTATATATGTGTGTATGTATATGTATATGTGTATGTGTATATATGTATACATATAAAATCAGGAGAAGCTTGTGCAGATGACTACTATAGAAAGCAGAACTGATAACAGTAGTGAGAAAAAGCCAGTCCGCAGGACAGGGTTATGAGAACTTGGGTAGAAGTGGTTTGTCCAGATGTTATACCAGGTAGATGGCATTGAAGCCAAAACCTTTCCTAAGCTTGGAATGTGAATTTTCTATCGATTTGTTCCCTTCTCTACTGGTATCATCCCACCACATGATTTTTCCTGATACTTATTTTGCTATGCTTTATAATTTTTCACTTTACTGTTTTATTTAAGTTTCTTGCCTGGGATCTTGGTAGAACAGGCTTAAGCTGTATTTCTCCCCTACTCGTGATTCTAGAGTTCAGCAAGGTACTTGTTACATTGCATCACCTGGTTTTAACTATAAGGTCCAATTATTAACTAAATTTGTCCTTTCAGTCTACTAAAAACCCAGATCTTCTTTTATATGAACTATTGTCTAGGCATATTGTATCCTCTCCCCATTCTACACATGAACAGTTGGGTTTATTGAACATAAATTTAGGACTTTGCATTTATTTCTATTAAAAGTTTCATTCTATTGAATTCAATCCATTATTCCACTTTGTCCATTGTTTTAGTCTTCATTCTGTGTGCATTGGCTGTCTTTCCTACCTGTCTGCCATCCTTAAGTTTGATAAGTATGCCATATATATGTCTTCAGTGCAGTCATTGAAAATGTCTAAGAGGAAGAATCTTTTTATAATTGGGTGTTAGTGTTGTAAAGGATGTAAAAGATTATCGAGTTCAGCTCCTTCGTTTGACCCAGAAAGAGTTAGGGAGATGTTTAAAGTCAAAACATTTCATTCTGTAACCTTGGATGTGTCCTGATTCCCAATTCAATGATCTTTCCACTACATTACCCTGCTTCTCTTGCTTTGTCATCTGCACCTCAAACAATAACAGTAATAATAACAATAACGCATTTATGTATTACTTTAAAGTTTGCCAAGTTCTTTGCACACATTCATATTTGAAAAACAGGAAGATTGTGAAGATGAAGCAAAAACAATTATAAAAAATACAGTCACCTGAAGTACTTTTTCGTCTCCTTCCAAATTCTGGTCTCCAATCTGAATGAGTCATCTCAGAGTATTAAAAGATCAAAAGGAAGGGAAAAAAAGAGACAGAGAAGAAAAAAGTGAACTCTGAATGAGTTCTTGGCTTAGATGATTATGAAATAAACTTTCTTAATAATAAAATGCAGGACTGCTCAAGATGATAGTGGCAAGTACAGCCTGATAAAGGAGCAATTACCATAGTTTTGAAAATGCTTTATCTTCAAATGGCCAAGAAGGGAATTAAGGAGTGAGGAAGAGGCTGAATGGTTTGTTCTTCAGAAATATTCTCTGCCATAAAACATTTTAGAATCTACCTACTTCCATAAAAATATATTTAGAATTTAAAAAATATGTAGAAATGTGTATATATTGGGAAGTTTCCTTTTCTCTATAAGTACTAACTATAGGTTTGCAGAGGTTATAAATTCTGGATTTGGCCTGTTGGTCACCCTGCTTTCTGTCATTGTTTTTGGACCATACTTTCACTCTCTTTTTCATTCTCCTTCAATTTCAAAATCATTTATTGTTGGTCATTATTCACATGTGCAGGTGAAAGTGAAAAGATAGATATTGTTGTCCCTGACAACCCTTATGGAACACACTCACATAAAGGACCATTCTTTGGCACCATTCTGCAGCTTTTCTCTGCAGAATCTGTTACTTGTTTGTGATTTTGCATCAGTCTATACTTTGTTATTAGGGAAAATGGGGCAGAGGTTACCAGGCTTTTCAGTCTTTAACTAGTGCAAGCCCTGCTATTTCCATAGGACAAAGGAACTTGACAGGAGAGGTTAAGATTAGTTTCCTCACCACATTTTCAATTCGAAGAAATAGAGCCCCAAAGGCCATTTGTATTAGCCAAATGTGTATGATTAGGACTAAGACCTACTTTGACAATATAGGAGACAGTAGTTTAAAAAAAAAGAATTTTAGTCTGGCCATCTTCTGTCTTCTATAAACAAGCTAGTTGAGGGGAAGAGCTTCATAGCGATTGTCTGAGTGAGATAACTAAGGAGAGCTACAGCTTTCCCCTACAAGGGAGAGGCTTACTAATCACAGCGGCCACCAGTGGTTGCAAGACAGAATATAAGATGTTCCTGATTTGAGCATCTCAGCTGAAGACTTTAGCTCAGAAGTCAGATTAGAAGAGTGAAAGAGCTGACTGAAGGATCTATAGCCCTCTTCTGTGGGGGAGGACTAACTAGTTTTAACCATAATATATCTAGTGTAGGGCTCTTAACTGTTTTGGTGAACCCCTTTGGTAGTCTGGTGAATCCTATGACTCCTTTAAAAAATAGAGTTGTTAAATAATTGAAGGAAACGCTAACTTTCAATTAGAGATGAGTGCAAATAAAGATATAATCCCACTCTCCACATTCTGATTCCATTCTGATAAACATTTATTAAGTACCTACTATATGCCAGGTACTGGTTTAAGTGCTGGGGATACAGTTAATAAAAAGAAAGATAGGCCCTGCTTTCAAGAAGCTTGCGATCTAAAGAAGAAGACAACACACAAAAGGAGGCAGAAAAGCAAGGTAGGATGAGGACACCAGGGGATGCCTGGCATGGGGGCATTTTGTTATGTGAAGCTGAAATCGGATAGAATAGTAGACAGAAGGTAGAGTGAGTTGAGAGTCCAGTTTCTGCCCTCTACAATAAAGGCATTGGGAGAAATCTGGGACTCTACCCTCTAGCCCTCCAATCAGAGGGAGAGGAGGTGGAGGGAGGTAATGTCAATCAATTGCATATTGGTGAGTTTAAAAGTGATGAGTTTATCCTGGGAAGGGCATTTTGCTCAGTGGAGTTGGAATCAGGCAGGGCAGCAGATCCAAATATGGCCTCCCTGAAACCTATTCATAGATACCTTGGTGGCTCATGGCTCCCTTGTTAAGAATTTCTGCTTTAGGCGATCTTGGAATCTGAATGTTAGGCAGCTTTGAATGTGGCTAGAGATTTGAAGATATATGATGCTTAGGGGTTAAGAATCAAGGCGTAGCCTCTGGTAGGAAGCAGCATAAAGAATGTCCAGGGGTAACAAGCCCAGTAGAAAAGAATAGGATACTAACAGTAGGTCTACAGTTTTAGAGGCATACCTTTCACCTACATGAGTGTGCACTGGACATACATGTTCCTTGCATATATGCTCTTTTATTCATGTGCCCTTGACATACATATTCCCCATATGTGTCTCACATGTGATTCCTCTGCATGTTCATTTTTGAGGCAGGTAGGTGGCTCAGTGGATAAAGTATTAAACTTTGAGTCAGGAAGTCCTGAGTTCAAATCCTGCCTTCTAACTATCCGATTGTGGGCAAAGCATTTAACCTTTGTGAACCTTAGCCCTGCTTCCAACCCAGGGCTCACAGCATTTGTCCAGAAAGGGAATTCTTAGAGAGAAGGGGCCAACTGTCAACTAACTGCCACTGATAGGGTGGGCAAGCCAATATAGCCAAAGCGACAAGGCACCTCAAGGGAGCAATAGGAAGCAGCATTTGCCAGGCAAATCCAACCACCACCACTCCTCTGACTGCCAACATTCCTCAGACCCCAATGGAGCCAACCTGGTGCCCTGAATCTAAGACCCCTCAGAATAGCAATGCTTCTAGCAGAGTACCCATAACTACCACCCTGGAAAACAACCTCTGTGGAGATGCAGCCTGGCAACTTACTCTGGAGGTGCCACAGCTACAGAACATATAGAAAAAAAAGTCCTTGCTGTTGTCAAATAATCAGAAACTTTTATCAGTGGAAATGACATTAAAAAAGAAACAATACCCTCTGACTTGCTATGGCACCTGAGGACCACGGGAGCTTTCCACAGGACTCGTAGCTGAAACCTTCCATAGGTGTGGTCTCCCCATTAGAATGTGAGCTCCCTGAGGGCAAGGACTGTCCCACTTTTCTTTAATTCTCAGGAAAGTAACTTGCACATAGTAAATAATCAATAAGTGATTTTTCATCCATTCATTTATTCATTCATTTGTTCATTCACTCAGCATCTCATTTGTAAAAGGGAGATGATGACAGCACCTACTTCACAGAGCTGAGGTGCAAAGTGTGAGGACCAAATGCCATAACATGTGTGCAATGCTTTTCAAACCTTAAAATGCTCTGTAATTGATAGCTATTTTTGTTGTCATTGCTTCCTTCGTGAGTTTGTGTTTTTGTGAGAGAGTGAGCTTTGGTTTATAGGAGGCAGTTAGATGGTATGGGGATAAAGTCCTGGGTCTGGAGTCAGAAAGACCTGAGTTCAAATTTAGCTTCAGACTCTTGCTGGCTGTGTGGCCTTGGGAAAATCACTTAAACTCTGTCTCCTGCAAATTCCTTATTTATAAAATAGGAAAAACAATAATAGCATCTCTTAGGATAGTAGTGAAGATGAATAGGGATGGTATTTATAAAGGGTGTAGCACAGTACCTGGCAAATAGGTAATTATTAAATGCTTGTTTCTGTCCTTCTTCTTGTTACTTTTATTATCTCACACACACACACACACACACACACACACACACACAATTCATTAAGTACCTTTGAACTAAGTCACTGTGTATCCTTTGGTTGACTAGTAAGAATAAATGCATTGGTTGGGGCTCATAAGTTATGATTCAGATAAAAATCTGGACCCAAAATACCAGGGGTAGCTTTTTTTTTTTTCCATCATCGATTTTATGAAATCATAATTGGTTAATGCATTAATAAAGTTCTTAAGTCTTTCAAAATGATTTTCCTTTACATTATTATAGTCATTGTATAAATTGTTCTGATTCTTCTCTGCATCAGTTCATACTAATTGTTGCAGAAATCCTTCAATTAATACTTTTTTTTTTAAATTTATTTTTGACATGTTTGGTTTTCAGCATTGATTTTCACAGGCGTTTGAATTACAAATTTTCTCCCCATTTCCCCCCCCCCCCCACTCCAAGATGGCGTACATTCTGGTTGCCCTGTTCCCCAGTCTGCCCTTCCCTCTGTCACCCCATTCCCTTCCCATCCCCCTTTCCCTTCCTCTCTCCCCTGTTCCCTTCCCATCCACCCTCCCTAAGAAGTCAAGCAATTCAACATGGGCCCCATGCATATCATTATGTATAACCCTTCCACAATACTCATGTTGTGAAAGACTAACTATATTTTGCTTCTTCCTAACCTATCCCCCT
>CM053626.1:240105356-240122685 GCA_028646595.1 Phalanger gymnotis | reverse complement strand
CCCTCTGCCACTTTGTGGGTTCTGCAGCTCTAAAATTGGTTCAGAGCCATTGTTTTATAGGTTTTTGGAGGAACTTGGTGGGGAGCTCACGCCAGTCACTGCTTCCCAGCCGCCATCTTGGCTCCGCCCCCCCCAGGGGTAGCTTTTTAAGAGCCCATGGGTGAGTGGACTATGCTACACATAGAAACTGAGAGCTAGAAGAGATCCTGAAAGACCATACTGATAGTTAACATTTATATAAGGCTTTCTAATGTTTTACAAAGCACTTTCCTCATAGCAATCCTTTGGGATATGTAGTGAAAGTATCATCTCTCTTTTATAGATAAGGAGGCTCACTGAAGTCCTATTCTAGTGGTTCCCAATTTCTTTTGTTTTGTTTTTTGAACTTCTTTTAACAATACCAAGTGTGTTGCAAGGCCCCAGAGTAAGTTGGGGACTCATAATGTTCTTTTATGTTTATTCATTAAGTGCTTACAATAATTACAATGATAACTTTTAAATAAAAATGCTCTAAATTAAAGTTTACATCATGCAATTATAACTATAAAATATAAAATTTTATTATGCCTATAATCATGACAACTTTATAAAATTGTAAATTTCTAATTATAAAATAATTTGGACATTCTACAATATTTTTTTTTAATCTAGGAAGACTGTATGTTTACTATTATCTGCAAGACTTCATATTAAATTTTGTTGAATATAAATAACATTTCAAATGGAATAAGTGACTTGAATATATTTAACCTGATATAATAATTATATACAAATTTAATGTTGATGTTGGACTTTATTTTATTTGAACGAAAGTTTGTAATATTTGGTTCAACAACAAAGTCTTAAATTTGTTCCTGCATTAAGTTTATTTCTGTATTTTGATCGAAAAGAAGAATAAAATGAAAAATGATCACTCATACTATGTGTGATAGAAAATGCAGAGACATTTTGTAAGGTCTCTTGTTGAGAGGTAAAAATTCATTTAAAAATATTTTAGCTGCCTAACCAATTGACAAAAATGAGTAGATAATATAATAAAAAATTCACTTTTCTACTATCTAATGAAAAACTCTGTATTAAATAATGCATTTATTTAAAGTTTAATTGCACATATTGCTTCATTTTAAAGCAGTTTTCATATATAAACCAACCTTTGTAAGGAAAGAATCCCTTCAGATAGCACTTTCTTTTCTTCTACCACTAGCATACTGGCCACTCTCACGGGAAGTACTGACTGACTAACTAGTACTAAAAATATTCTTTTAAAAAGCCACCAGATAGAAAGAATAGTTAACATAAGTGGAGGACAAATTTAGGTTAGAAAATAGCCATAATATTATGAGATGCGATACAAAGTTTATTTCTAATAATAGTCCATCATGATTTCAGATTGGCTTGTAATGCCCATGCCCAGTGACCACGTTTTTCACATATCGTGACATCTGCACTGCAAGAACACAAACTTCTGTCACATTTTTATGACGTGATTACACAGCTGATGAGGTCCCATTGTAGGGTGACAGAGAGGAATGAAGGATCTACCCTAGTGCAGAACACAGATGAAGATAAGTGTATGTGTCTGACTATGCATTGGGAATTGGTTTATGATCAGACGTCAAATCCCTGTGGCAATTTGGAAACAATTTGATGACAGATTGAAAAACTGCACAAATAAATTATACTTGGTTAGAAGAAGTCAGAATTTGATATAATCACTGCATGAATACCAAAATTGCTGCACACATGAACATTACATTTAAGAATCACTGCAGAAACAAATGCGTAATGCTTCAAACATGCACATGCTTGTTGGCACAGAGGGAAAATATATTTGTAACATAATTGGGCAATTATTTAGTGCTTAAGGTACTATTAAAGAATTTTTTAGCATGAACCACTTGGACTATCATTGTGAACCCCCAAGGAATTTGCAAATCATTAAATGGGAGCCACTGGCCTACTCTAATGTGTTCCCCAAGGCTATGCCATCAGAATGTAAATGCTAGCAGGTCCTACCAAGTCAAAAATACTTATAGTTCAGGCTCAGTGATAATTTATATGTTTTCTATCCAATGACTAGCCAGGCTAAATTTGTAGAGGCTCATCACCATATTAACTGCAGATTAATGAATTTTTATAACCCAACAACTCTTATATTCTATCTACTAAGTTGTGAGGGGAGTAACTACATCACTAAAACTACAAATCCTTGAATATGGAAGTCAACCTAGATGAAGAGATGGAGGCACAGAGAGGTGACTGAAGGTGCCTTGAGAGTAGCAATTGTCTGTTGTGATTTTTTGTATCCCAGGCACTTAGCATAAACTCTCACTAAAGAAATGTTTATTGCCCATCTAGTTAGTCTCAGAGCCAGGACTTGAACCCAAGTCTTAATTGCAAAATCAGTGCTTGTTCCACTTTAGCACACTGCCTCTAGGCTGTTGTGATTCTTTGCTTTGACTTTAGGCAGATCAATATTCAGAATGGTGATTCATGACCTATTTAGGTTATGATATCTGAAAAGCAAGACCTGGGGCATAGGCTACAATATCTACTGACCGAGAGAGATCCCACCTGTATGATTGGCCCTCTAATGAAATTACTGACATTTTGAAGTCGACATTCTATTATTGCTTGAATGATGATTTCATTACTGCAAAAGTTATTGCAATACTACAAACAAATTCCCAATATATTATAACATATTCAATTAAAAACTCTCAATCCCAGAGGCTCTACTTTGTTAACACAAAATAGTTTTTGGAATTTCTTCTAGATTCTAGAGTCATGAGTTATGAGTTATACATGAACACCAGTTTTACTGTTTTATGATTCACACCTTCTTTTTGATCCCAACCAACATTACCTAGTTTGTTTCACTATAGAATCACAGAATTTAAACAACCACAAGAGTAACAAGTATTTATTAAGTGCTTACCATCTACTAGGCACTATGCTAAGTGCTGGGAATAAAAGAAGGGCAAAAATAGACCTTGCTTTCAATGATCTCACAAGTAATGGGGAGACAACATGCAAACAGCTATGTACGAACAAGCTACATACCAAGTAAGTAGAAGGTAATCTCAGAAGTAGGGCATTAGGATTAAAAGGAAGCAGTAAAGGCTTCTTGAAGAAGGTGGCATTTTAGCCGAGACTTGAAGAAAGTCAGGGGAATGGAGAGACAGAGATGGAGAGAGAATTCCAGGCATAGAGCTGGGAGAGAGATTGTTTTAGGTGAAAAACAATATGGAGGACAGTGTCACTGGATTGCAGAGTATAGTGGGGAGAGTAAAGTATCAGAAAGGCAGAAGGGAGACATTATAAAAGGCTTTAAAAACCAAATAGAGGATTTCCTATTTGATTCTATTGGTGATAGGGAGCTGCTGGAGGTTTTTCAGTGTCTACATGAGGATGGCATGGTCATATTTGTGCTTTAGGAAGGTCACTTTGACAGGTAAGCAGAGGATGGCTTAGAGTGGGAGGAGATTTGAGGCAGATATAACAACCAACTTGTTACTGCAATAGTCCAGGTAAGAAATGAAGACCTGTCCCAAGGTGGTAGCAGAATTAGAAGAGTGAAGGCACTGTATGTGAGAGATGTTACAAATGTAGAATTGGACCATTTTGGCAACTGCTGTGATTTAGGGGATGATCTGCTCTTTTCTTGCCTCAGACTCTATGTGTCCCAAATTTAGACTTACTTATTCCTTGCATTGTGTGAGATAATATTCACTTGTAGTAAAAGCCTTCTAACTTTCAGCATCTGCCTCTTTTGTGAAACCCTCTAAGTCTCAAAACAATTGCAACAGATTAGGAAAGTCTCATAACTTTTGAGTCACACTTTTTATGTGACTTAATTTTAAGTTAGAATTAACTTTGTTGTGATTTTTTTCTGCAGAATTTCATAGACCTATTTAAGATGGCTGGAGAAATTTTAGGGGATCATAAAATGAAAAAGGTTGACTATTCTGGGTCTTAACCATCTAGGAAAGAGTTTTTCTCTTGGATGTCTCCAGACACTACAATCCTATTCTAGTTCAAAAGTTCCCCTTCATTCCTTTACAGATTCTTGTGACAGCTTTAAAGAGTAGATTGATTATAAAATCACCTTGCCCTTTCAACTTCAGAGGGAAACATTCCTTGCAAGATAGTGATAATGATTGTTGTCCAACTTACCTCCTAGGGTCATTTTGAGAAATGAAGATCAAATGACATGGTAAATAGATGGATATGGAAGCATTTCTGCTTCACTTGAATTGACTGCAGATATCACTAACCTTTCCCTTGTCTAACACAAATCTATTTCTCTTGTATTTGTCTTGACAGCATAACAAACACTTCTTGTGCTCTGTAAAATTTAGCATTTTATTATAAACTATCTTTTTCTCTAATTGTTTCAAGTGTGCCCATCTCTTTCCTAGACTTTGTAAGAAGAAATTTAATCTTCTTTCATTTTTAAAATGAAAACAATGGATGAGTGATAGGATGAAAAGCATTTATTGTACCCCTTATGTGACAAGCATAACCCCCTTGGGTGTCCTGAAAGACAGCCCTTTGCTGCATGTTGTAACCCAGAGGGAGATATGACTTCTTACTGGTGAAGAGAATACTAAGTGTGATATTGCAAATTTGCTATAAGGATGGAAACACACTTTGAGTGAGGACATCCAGGGAGGCAATGGAGAGAATTTTTTTAAAATTAAACTTCATTCTTTTCAATCAAGAAAAATATAGCTTCTTGTTCTCCTTCCCCTCTTCTCAAGCTCCCTTCCTTCCAAATTGAGAAAGAAAGAAAAATAATAGTCAAGCAAAACAAATTCCCACATTGTCCATGGCTGAAAAATATATCTCATTCTGTACTCTGAGTTTGTCACCTTTATCAGAAGGCGTGCAGCATGTTTTTTCATGAGTCTTCTGGAATAGTTGGTGGTCATTATGCCAATTAGCATTCCCAATTTGTTCAAAGTTTTTTGGTGTTTACATTATTGTAATTGTATAATTTATTCATTGGGTACCACTCACTTCACTTTGTATCAGTTCATATAAGTCTTCTCAAGTTTCTCTGAAATGACCTCCTTCACTTTGTTTTATACTACACAATCCTATTCCATTACATTTACATGCCATAACTTATTCAGCCCTTCCATGATTTTTGGACAACTCCTCAGGTTCCAATTTTTTTCTGTCACAAAAAGAATTGCTTTAAATATGTGTGTGCAATAGAGACTAGGTCTAATGAGGAATGGCTATGTAGAACCTTCTGGCCAGAAAGAAACTGTATGGTACCAAGGCAAGAAGTACCAAGTCCAGCACAGAGGGATCATAGTGTTAGAGATAAAGGAACCTTCAGGCTCAGTGCCAGAGCTAGTATTCAAGTCCATCAAAACATCAAGATTTGTAAGGTCCAAATTAACAATGAAGAAAAAAAAATAACACGAGAAAGGAAATGTATAAAGAGACAGCTAGTGGAAGTTTCAGTTTAAACAGATTCCTGGATCCTACTTCCTTTTAAATGACTCTCCTGTGGGGTATTGAGAGCAGAGCCAGCAATTTCTGGCTCAGTTTACCCAGGAGGCACTCAGCAACTGTTAGTGGTTAATAATAAAATGAGCCAGTGACCACAGATTCTAGATCAGAGGTGTGTCCTTCCTACCCTAGATGAATGGCATGTCAGAACTAAGTCATATAGTTTATAATATCATATAGTTTATAATACAAATCTTAAAAAAATAAAAATTAGCTTTGTATGAAATGACTTCAGATATGGATAGTTTCATTGGAAACAAAAACCTCAAGTAACCTTCAGGGACTAAAGCTTTCCATAATATTTCATGGCACATGATACTGTTTTAAACCATAAAAAAATAGAGAAGGAAGGAGTAGAGAGGGAGGAGGAGAAGAGAGAGAGAGGAAGAGGAGAGGCAGATAGCATAAATGGATAAATAGGGGAAGAAGAGAAGGGGGAACAGGAGGATGAAGAGTGGGGAAGAAAAGGGGAGTGAAGAGAAAAAAGAAGGGAAGGAGTGAGAGAAAGAAGGGAAATAGGATAATAGGATGAGAGTGAAGGAAGGCAAAAAGAAGAGCAAGGCATAGGGGGAGAGAGGGAGAGAGGGAGAGAGAGAGAGAGAGAGAGAGAGAATATCAGCTGAAATGTATACTTTCCATTTTGAACACTGCTTTCAATATTTGGCTCTCAAGCTGCCCCTGGAATGCCTCTGGCTAGATATTCATTACATAAATTTGATTTAAAAAATAAGATAGAAGAGAAAACTGCAACCTGAATATGTTTTTCTTCTTATGTGAATGTGGGGATGGGGGGAGAGGAGAGAGAAGAACATTTACCTCATAATTTCCGTTTCCCCCCTCTCTGTGTAAGCCACATTAGTCTCTCAGTAAAGGTACTTGGGGAAACTTGCTAAAATTTTCCCTCGCGCTTGAAATTTACTTACCCTGGGTAACAGGAAATGTGGAGTCTTGTGATGTAGATTGTTATACCAGATGGTAATCTTAGCACATGCTATTTATGTAGATCAGCCATGTGCATGAGTCATCCATTTGTAGCTGACCTCAGCTGCTATGAAATTGGGTCCTTTACTATTATTATTAATAAATAACAAACAATAATAAAGCTGTGTCATTTTAAGCTGCATTTAATGAGGCCATTACCTTTACATAATATCAAGTAGCATGAAATGGTTTTCTTTTTCCAAATGCATCATTATTAACAGCAGGTTATATATAAAGCTAGATCACTGGCCATTGCTCTCTGTGCCAGGCACCAAATCTAACTCCCCAGGCTTCTGCTGCTGCCATTGGACTGGCCTGAGGACTTCATTCCTTTTTCTCCAACACTTACTACCTTTGTGACCTTGGGCAGATCACTTACATCTTGCTCCTCACTTGGGAAATCAGGGAGTAGATAGACTAGAGCGGAGGTGTCAAACACACGGCCGGGGCTGCCTGTGGCCCATAGCACTTCTAGGGGCTGCCTGAACCAGATTAAATTGTAATTGGGAAAATTTAACAAAATAAATAAAAATACAATAAACATAGATAATATTATCCTTTTTAAAACTAAGTCAATATGTGACTCACAGCAATGCTTTTATATGGATTAGTGACCCCTGTTTCTATTTGAGTTCAATACTCCTGCACTAGAAGACCTCCAAAGACTTTTCCATCTACATTTGTGATTGGGTGCTTATATTTAAATTACCCTCTCTCAGGTTTTGTGATTAGAGTTACTTTTCTAGTTGTAGGAATATTTGAACTGAGCTTTCCACATTTTCTTGCTTGATTAAACACTGCCTTTTAAATTAAGCCTTTCTCGATGCCTCAGCTGCTGGTTTCCCCTCCTGCCCCCCACCCCATCATTACCTTGTTTATTTTTTATGTCATTTGTGTTTGATTTGCTCCCTTCTTGGGATTTTTTTTTTTTGGTCCTAACACAGTATAAGTTCCTGGAGGGCAGGGACTATTTTGCTCTTGTCTTCGTAACCCTAGAGCCTAGCAAAATGCCTCAAACATGGTTAATCCTTAAAAATATTTACTGATTGATGGGTCCTCTTTTTGATCAATGGAGAGTGTTTGAGCTGGCCAGTACAGTATTTGGAGGTGTTACAAACTATAGCCATTGAATAGACTCAAGCTAACTGGCTCCAGCAGGGACCAAGAACATGACTATGACCTTGGGCATCTTCAGTTTCATGTCTTTTTTTTTAAATTTATTTTCATTTCCTGTAGCAAAACAAGCATGTCCATAACACAGTACAATAAAATGATGATTGCACATGAAACTGCAAATCTACCATCTACAACTTGCTATTCCCTCCAAATATAAAACAAAGTTGTCATGTAAATTTCTTTTTCTGCCTTTTTTTTCTCCCCCTTTGCCCTAGAGATGGCTACCATTAGACACAAATAGGTTTATATATGTAAAATTATTCTGCCCATATTTCTATTTTTTCATTTTCTTCTCTGGAGGCAGATAGCATCTTTCTTCACATATCCTTTATTTTTAATTTTGATATTTATAATAAAATGACTTAGTCATTCAAAGTAGTTCTTAAAACACTATTGCTGTTACTGCCTACAATATTCTCTTGGTTCTGCTCACTTCGCTCTCCATCATTTCATGCAAGTCTTTCCATGCATCATGTTCTTAATCAACTGAGATCATTCAATCACACATTGCAAGGGACTTAGATTGGAAGTCTACTCAATTACAAATTCTTCAAGAGTAGAGACCATATGTTCTTTCATTATATATCCCACCATTGAGCCTATTACAAGGCTTTGCATAGCATGGGATAGAATGGTTAACTCTTTGTTTAACAACCCTCCCCAAACCTCTCCAGCTAAAACACTTTTAATGCCTTTCAGGTGCTTACTACCCTGGCTTTCTCTGTCTTCCTATTGTTGCCTCCTCACTCTTGGCATAAAATTAGATTCCCCTTTATAGCCTCTGACATTAGATACCACCTTCCTGGATTCTTTACTCCCCCTCACATTTCACATCACCTGAAAGTGGAGTCTTCACTTCCTCTTCATTCTTTCCCCTCCCAGCTGTTGTTTACCGGTGAACTTTGTTACATGTCCTGGGAATATCTGAAGCATAAATATTTTTGGCAAAATTGTTCTCTAGAGCTGTTTTCATCAGCATTACTCTAGGTGTTCTTTGAGCTGCTGGCCTTTACGTCCAGTTGTGACACCTTCTTTCATCATTTGCCCTCAGAGAAGGGAATTCTACTCTACCCCTGCCTTTTCTTCCTCCTCCCCACACTCCTGCTATCCAGAGTTTGATCTAGAGGGAGTTTTTTTTAATGCATTTATCTTTCATATGTGTCTTTATAATATGTTAATCTTTCTTATAAATGATGAAGCTGAGTATTGCTAAAGATGACATGCACATAAGAAGTAAAATATAAAAGACATCATTAGAGTGGCAGCTCATTGCGAGCAGGGATTGTTTCATTCCTCATACTTCTATCCCCAGTGCCTAGCACATACTAGGTGATTAATAATAATACAAGCATAATAATTAATTGTATAATAATTATGAATAATCATCACATAGTAGGTGATTAATAATAATACAAGTATAATAATGAATTATATAATAATGATGAATAATCATCACATAGTAGGTGATTAATGATAATACAAGTATAATAATTAATTATATATAATCATTACATATTAGGTAACTAATAATAATATAAGTATAGTAATTAATTATATCATAATGATGAGTAATTGTCACATACTAGGTGATTAATAATAGTAATACATGTATAAAAATTAATTATATAATAATGATGAATAATCATCACATATTAGGCGATTAATAAATGCTTGTTGATTGCTCAAAGAAATATATGGTCAGAAAAGGAGATGGTCTAGTCAGAGTTGAATTAGGTGACCTCTGACATCCTTTCCAGTTCTAGCTCCATGAGCCTATGAATCTAGTTATGTAGGGAACATGATAAATAATAATAATCATAATAATGCTTCTGATAACTAAAATTTACATAATGCCTTAAGGTCAACAAAACAATTATACTCATCATCTCACTTGAACCTCATAAAAGTCCTATGATAGTTACTTAATTTTTTCAAGACATCTGGCTATTTCCTCCGTTATCTGAGATCAAAATCCGTCCATGCCTTTTTATCTTATGCTTTTCTTTTCTACTTTCTTCTACTGATTTTGCACAAAATTCTTCTAGGTCTTCCCTCCCTCACCCCCATTTTGTGAGTATCAATGGGGCACGAAGGCTTTGCACTGGATACTTTCAATGATAATGGCAGACAGCCATGGTGAGCATGCCTCCCTGTTTTGTGCCTCATTTAATTTTAGTAATCAGAGGGTCATCTATTTCCATTGTTACATCTTTTAAGGAATCATTTATACACTAACAAATCCATGGGAGATACTTTGTTGGGATTTCTCATCTTTCAAGTGGTGAGTACATAGGCATTATTTTTAGCATCTAAAAAGATCCTACCTCGATGCCTTACCATGACACAGTAAAGAGAATCCATTTTACAAATAAGAAATCTGGGGCTCAGAGACATTAAAGGACTCATTCACGTTCAAAGAGAAGCAAATGTCAGAGTTAGGATTTAACCCTAGATCTTTCTGATGTCAAATCTGGCATTCAGTCAACTTATGAACAGATCGAGTGTGCTCTGGTGTCTGTGAAGTGTTAAAATAACTAGAGGAATACATCTAGCATGGTGGGTAGATCCTCTATGTAGGATTTACTGGAAGACATAAACTAGAATTGTGTAGAGCGAGAAGGTTTGAATGGGTTGAAATGAAACCAGAGATCCATTAAAATATCAAAGATAGTACAAAGGTGTTGTCTCCAGGAGGAGGCAAAGTGAAGTCATTACATCTTTGGAGACAATTAATGCCTGTTTCTTTGCCCTGGTTGGGTTGGGGGAGGAAAGACAATAGCAGAATTCTTTAATTTAAAAGATATGCCAAAAAGAAACAGTGGTGGATCAATGGAATAGGTTAGGTGCACAAGATATAGTAGTTAATGACTATAGTAATCTACTGTTTGATAAATTCAAAGACTCTAGCCTCTGGAATAAGAACTCACTATTTGACAAAACTGCTGGGAAAACTAGAGAACCATGTGGCAGAAATGAGGCATAAACCAACATCTTACATGGTATGCCAAGATAAGATCAAAATGGGTACACAATTTAGACATAAAGGGTGAAACTATAAGCAAATTAGGAGAGCAAGGAATAGTTTACCTGCCAGATGTATGGGGAAAGGAAGAATTTATGGCCAAACAAGAGACAGAGAACATTACGAAATACAAAATGGATAATTTTGATTACATTAAATTATTATTATTTTTTTTTGCACAAACAAAGCCAAGGCAACCAAGATTAAAAGGGAAGCAGAAAGCTGGGAAACGATTTTTACAGCCAGTGTCTCTTATAAAGGCCACATTTCTAAAATACATAGAGAACTGAGTCAAATCTATAAGAATACAAGTCATTCTTGAATTGATAAATGGTCAAAGGATATGAACAGGCAGTTTTCAGGTGAAGAAATCAAAGCTACCTATAGTCATATGAAAAAATGCTCTAAATCACTATTGACTAGAGAAATGCAAACTAAAACAACTCGGGTACCACATCATTGTTAACATGACAAAATCAGAAAATGATTAATGTTGGAGAAGATGTGGAAAAATTGGAACACTAATGCATTGTTGGTATAGTTGTGAACTGATTCAACCATTCTAGAGAACAATTTGGAACTATGGCCAAAGGGCTATAAAACTGTGTATACCCTTTGATCCAGCAATACCACTACTAGGTCTGTATCACAAAGAGATCATAAAAAAGGGAAAAGGGCTCACGTATACAAAAATGTTTATAGCAGCTCTTTTTGTGGTGGCCGAGAATTAGAATTTGAGGGAATGCCCATTCATTGGGGAATGACTGAACAAGTTGTAGTATATGAATATAATGTTCCACTAGAAATGATGAGCAGGCAGATTTCAGAAAAACTTGGAAAGACTTGCATGACCTGATGCTGAGTGAAGTGAGCAGAACCAGGAGAAGCTTGTATGCAGTAACAGCAACATTGTATGATGACTGACTTTGTTAGACTTGGCTCTTCATAGCAGTGCAATGATCTAAGACAATTCCAAGGGACTCATGATGGAAAATGCTATCCACATCCAGAGAAAGAACTATGAAGTCTGAGTACAGCTTGAAGCATACTATTTTCTCTTTTTTTGTTGTTGTTTTTTGTTTTTTCTTTCTCATGGTTTTTCCCTTTTGTTCTGATTCTTTGTTTTACAACATGACTAATGTGGAAATATGTTTAATATAATTGTACATGTATAGCCTATATCAGATTGCATGCTGTCTTGAGGAGGAGGGAAGGAAGGGAGGGGGAAAATTTAAGAACTAAAGTCTTATAAAAGTTGAAAACTAAAAATAAATACATTTTTAAAAAGTATATTGCTACCCCCGCAAAAAAGTAAAAGATATGACAAGATTCTTCTCATATGGTAATAGGGTTAATGAAATACCCTTAGTAGGCCAAGTACACTGAATGTTTTTCCAGTAATTTTTCCAGGGAGCTAATAGAGGTCTAGACCCAGAGTCAGGAAGACCTGAGTTCAAATCCCATCCTTTAACACTTACTAGTTGTGTGACCTTTGACAAATCACTTAATCTTTCTGTTCCTCAATTTCTTTGTATAATGGGGATAATAACAGCATCTAACTTCCAGAGTTGTAAGGATAAAGTAAGGTATTTATAAAGCACTTTGCTAACCTTGAGGTGCTACATAAATTCAATCAGTTAATAAACATTTATCAAATGCCAATTATGTGCCAAACACTGTGCTAAGCACTGGGGATACAAAAAGAGGCAAAAGACAATCCTTACCCTAAAACTATTATCATTAATGGGCAGGATAATTCTACACAGAGACATCTATATTTTCTTTCCTGATCTTCTTCGTGACCAGTAGTATTCATTTTCAAAGATGGCTTATTGGAGTTGAAGGCATAGTATATGGCCATAGATCAGAGCTAAGTTAACTAGCCAGGGGTAGGGAACTTGCAGCCTTGATGCCATAGGTGGCTTGGATGCAGCCTTTTGTATCAATCCAAATTGTTTGGAACAAATCCTTTTATTAAGGGAATTTATTCTGTAAAGTTTGGATTCAGTCAAAGGGCCACATTTGAGGATTTAGAGTGCCACACGTGGCCTCGAGGCTGCAGGTTACCCACCCCTGAACTAGCCCATAAGAATACCAAACCTGCCCCAAATTACGTTTAAGAGATAGTATACAATGGTCAGAAAAATCAAGACCTCCGGAAGAAGAAGGCAAGTCTGAAGCTATGTTCTGAAAGAAGCAGCGCTTTAAAGCATGGCTCAGCGCTGTCATCATTCTGGGTACACACTCCAGTGATCTAGATTGGAGCTCTTCCTCATTCTTAGCTTGCTCCAGGATTAACCATATTTTTCTCTAAATCCCCTCCAGAAGTTACACCTAATGTACTGGGGCCTTCCTTTGATTCCTTTAGTTTTTTATGGTTACCAGGGCAGCATTGGGACAATCCATTTGTTTATTTTCCCTGTTGCTCGCTGTATGATCGGCTTACTTCATTTTGCAGTCATACATATCCTCGGTTATGTTTAATTTTCCGCTTTTCACCCAAAAGGAGTGGGGGCCTTAAATTAAGACAGATATTTCATTTGGACAGAAATAGTCAGTTAATACGAACTGTGCTCAGTGCTAGGGATACCAAGGAAAGATCACTGACTTTAAAGTGTACACATTCTAATGGGGGAGACAATATGTAAATAGATAGGAACATACAGGATATGTACGGAGTAGATGAATGTAACCTCAAAGGGGAAGGCATTAGTAGCTGAAGAGACTAGCTGGGAGAGGTCTCCTGCTGAAGGTAAGAGTTAAGTCTTGAAGGAAGCCAAGTGGACTAAGAGGTGGAAGTGAAGGGGCAGAGGATACTAGGCATGGGGGACATCCAGTATAAAAGCACAGAGATAGGAGATGAAGTATCCTACTCAAGGGACTATAGTAGCTGGATCATAAAGTACATGGAAGGAAATAAAGTGAGAAGTCTGGAAAGGCAGGAAGGAGCCAACTTATGACTAGCTTTAAATTTATATTTGAACTTGTTGGTAAAAGGGAGCCCCCTGTGTTTTATTTAGTAAGATAACCTCAGTTCCTAGCATACTGTCAGGCACATAGTAAGTAATCGACAAATAGGCTCTGATTGAAGAAAGGGCATCAATAATCTAGTGAGAAGAAGCCTCTGGACATGGTACCCAGTTGTTTGATACTAGGTGGTTTTTTTTTTCCTCTTAGTATGTTGTGAGCGTGGCTGCCTCATGGAACCTTGATAATTGGGCCATTCCTGATTATGACATCAGAGATAAGAAACCAATCAGGCTTGAGAGATGAAGATCCTCCTTCTTTGTATAGAACATCTGGCTCACCTCTGCATTGGGGAAGAGTCTTGTAACAGAGGATTGAACTTAGGAGGTATTTAGGATAAAAGACTCTAAAGAACTAAGGGATGATGTAGTAGGTCAGGTTGTGGTAAGGCTAGAGAGGGTGTGTTATCTGGAGCAGAGACAGCCTGTCTAAAGAGAAGCTAGGCCCAGAAAAAAAAGTGTCTTTTTTTTCTTTTCCCTCTCAGACTACTACATAATACATCGGTAGTCTACAGGCATGTATGTACATATATGTAGATACCTTCCGAGCATGGACCATCTGATTTGTGTAATCTGATTTTCTATATGCTTCTACCTTAAAGGGAAGTTATTTGTTATTAAAGATCCCATTCCTCAGTTACAGCTATCAGGAGGTAACTATGCCAGTGATGTGCTGGAGCTACCTCAAATTGAATCTCAAGAGCCTGTTGTTAAAATTTCAGTGTGAGTATTTACATCTTGGAAATCAGCAAACCTTACAAAGTAGGGCTTGATTTATTGTTTTGTTGATTGTCTAGACTTAAGAGAGTGATGGAAAAACATGTTAATAATGCAAATTCCACATAAAAGTGTGTCATAACATATTCCCCCCCCAGAGAGCTACTTATCAAATATTTACCAGCTCACTACTGACTGTGCCTTTATTGAAACAAATGCCCTAAATACAAACACGTTTATGAAATTCAAATACGTGTTCATTTACTTACCACTTCTAACAACTTTAAGCATGGCAGGACTTCTTGCATAAGACTAACAAATGATTACTCTGGATAATACAGTGATAGTAGCTAGCATTTGTAAGACTTGTGAACTATTTTACACATATTCCTTTTTATCCTCACAACAAACTTGGGAATTAGGTGTTATTCCTGTTCCTATTTTTCAGATGAGGAAACCGAGGCTGAGCAGTTAAGTGACCTTAAGGTTAAAGGTCACAGAGCTACGATGTGTCTGAAGAACTGAAGTCAGGTCTCCCTGACTCCATGTCCAACACTTTGTCCTGTGTTATACTACCTCGCAGTTTCTTGATTAATGAATTGCTGATTATTTCCCCTCTTCCCCATGCTACTGACTTCAACTACTATTGGGTCTTCAGCAGCTTCAAATGTCCCCTTGTGACTACAAAATAATACTGATTTGGGGTGTGGCCGTTGGAATCAATTTCGTTATTTTGTGATCATCACATGAACATAATAGTATATTTCTTTATAAAAATAGCTGACTTCATACATTGCTTAAAATTTTACAAAGTATTTTACAAGAGTGACTCTGTGAATTAGGTAGGGTGGATATTGTCCCCGTTTTACAGATAAAGAAAAAGAAAGTTCAGAGACAATCAACAGCTAATGTCAGCCAGTGAGCATTTTAGCTGAGATTAAAATCCAGGTCTCCTGAGGCCAGGTCATGTATTCTTCCTATTATAAAAGTTTTTCTTAAACACAGGATCTTTATGCACAGGGTTATACAGAAAGGTACTAGAATTATTGCTATGAAAAAAAAAACAGTTTTCTTCTTGGTGAGAAGATGGGAAAAGCTTCCTGGTTATCAAAGAGACTAGGGAATTTGCATTATGCAGAAGAGTGAAAAATTCCTGCACACTCTCTATGAAGGGCACATCCCTGCTTATTAACAAAGGGGAACCAATCAAATGTATCCTGCTTGGTTCTTGAGAGCAGAACTAGAACAAATAAGTGGAATTATAAGGAAGAAATTTTTAGCCCAATTTAAAGCTGGAGTCAGTAAAAACAAATTAAAGCTGCCTCAAAATGGAAGGTTTGTTTTGGGAGGTAATGAGTTCCTAGTAATTAGAAGATAAGTCAGGTTCTCATAACCAGGATTCCTGTTTTACCTATAAGTTGAACTAGGTGACCTCTGAGATTTTCTGTAATAGAGATTGCATGATGCTATGGTTTTCAGTGATTGAGAGTTATTATTTTGTCATTGTCTATTCTTTGAGCCACTCACTTACTTGTTCCATGCTTCTTCCTTTCTTCCCTCTTCATTCCTCTCTGACCATTAAACTGCTAGCCACCCCGTAAGATCAAATTAAATTATTACCTCTTCCACAAAATCTTCCCTGATCATACCCTTTGCAATGGTTTTCCTCACATTGGACCACACAGAGTACTTTGTTCTGCACCTCTTTAATATATTTATGATGTATTATTGTTTATTACAGTTGTCTTTGTATGAATCTTATTTTCTTATTAGATTGAAAGTGCCATAAGGATTGGAACCATGCATTGTCTTAACTTTTTATCTCCCCAATGCCTGGAATGATGTTTTACATAGAGTATCACAGAGCCAAATCTGTGGAAGACACCTCATCTGGTCCAACTTCTGCCTCCTCAGGAATTCCATAAATAATATCTCTGATAAGTGGTCAACCAGCATCTGCTTCATGTCTTTTGATAATGGGCAACTCACTGTCTCTTGAGGCAGCCCACTTCACTTTTAGACAAATCTAATCTTTAGAAGTTTTTCCTTAAATCAAACTGAGATCTGATTTCCTGTAATTTCTATCTGTTGCTTCTTCCTTCTAGGGCCAGGTTTAACAGAGTCTAATCTCTGTTCAACATGACAGCTCTTCAAATTGCCCTGATGTCTTCTCTTTTTTAAGTCACATTTTCCTATTCTCCAAAATGACCCTCCTACCAGGTTTTCCAGGGGCCTTGCCATCTTGCTCATTCTCTTTTGGGAATACTTACTTTGATACTGTCCTTCCTAAAATGTAGTGATGGTGAATTATGGTTCAGACATCTTTCCAGATTGATTTAATGTTAATTTTCCCTCGTTCCACTTGATGGACAAATTTGCCTTCTTGGTTTTCCCAATGAATAATACCACCTCCCACCTCTTTGTCTTTGTACTAACAGTCTTTGCTTTGTGTCTGGAATGCATTTGTTCCTTGCCTCTGCCAGTCCCCTGCCTCCCCTCTGTAGTAGGAAGGCCGAATTTATGATCTCCAAAAGGATCACATGTATATCTGAATGGTTCGAAATTGTTGGGTATACAGAATTCTCCAAGCAGAAGGCATCAAAAAATTTATCCAGGGCCCAGAGCAACAAATTAGCGAACCAACCTCCCCATTCCAGTATTGTGAACACAAGCCTCCAGGCCCAGTAGCCCGTCTCACAAGAGTAGCCAGGAGGCCACAGAAAAATAAGATGGCATAAATCATATTTACCGGCCTCAAGTCCTCGCTCGAACTCCTGGGTCCACACAGGTTGGCTCGGCTTCGGCTTTTTTCAGCTGTAGTTTCTCACCTGTCCTCGCAGCCAAGCCTCTGGCGTTCTCCTGCCCCGCCTCAACGACCAGA
>CM053626.1:240080790-240104856 GCA_028646595.1 Phalanger gymnotis | reverse complement strand
AGTACTTTGTTCCAAGCTTGAGGGGATGCACCATTGTTTTCAGAGCTATTTCTACACAGCAAGCTCTGCCACACCAGCACTCCTCCTTCCCCAAGAACCACCAACCTGGACCTGACTCAGATCTTAAGCCGGCTCTGCACTCCTGTTCTGATCCCCCACTTAATTCCTCCCACCAGGTGGGCCTGGAGTCAGAAGCAACTGCAGGTGTAGTTCTGTAGCTGCACCACCCCTGCTCCCCCCCAGGGCAGTGGCCAAACAGCGAACTATTTTCACTCTGTCCCCTGCAGCTTTTCCCACTAACCTTCTATGTTGTCTTTGTTTTTTTTGGGTTGAGAAGTCTGGTAACTGCCATGGCTCACTGATTCAGGGCGCTAGGGTCTGTTCCACCTGGCTCCTGGTCTGGTTGGTCCTGCCACCACCCACACTGAGCTGTACTCCCCTCTGCTCCTGGCTCTGTGCATGATAGACCTCCCCCAGTGACCATCCAGGCTGTCCTGGGCTGGAGCCCTGCTTCCCTCTGCTATTTTGTGGGTTCTGCAGTTCTAGAATTTGTTTAGAGCCATTCTTTATAGGTTTTTGGACGGACCTGGCAGGGAGCTCATACAAGTCCCTACTTTCTAGCCACCATCTTGACTCCGCTCCTCAATATTACTTTCAAAGCTGACTTATTTCTCTGTTCTCTTCTGAACTTCCTTCTATTTTCTTCTATGCATTAGAAAAGCATCAGTAACCATCTAGTCCTCCTCTTCCTCTTTCTTCTTGTTTTTCTTCTTCTTCTTCTTCTTCTTCTTCTTCTTCTTCTTCTTCTTCTTCACAATTCTGTTATCTTTCCCCACCCCCACCAAAAAGTCAATCTTTAGCCCCAAATAAAGAAAAGAAAACACAATCCTTGTATCTGCCATGTCCCACAATGTGTCTCATTCTGCATCTTGATTCCTCTGTCAGGAGCTGGATAACATGCCTTGTTCAGGCTTCTGGAGTTGCGTTTGCTCATTGCATTGATTAGGGTTCTTAAATCTTTCCAAGTTTTTTCCCCTTATCTTGTTATATAAATTGTTCTGCTTCTGCTCATTTCACTATGCAATAATTTGTCATCTTCACAGCTGTTTCTCTCCATCCCTTCTGCCATTTCTTACAGCATAATTATAATCCATTACATTCATATATTATAATTTGTTTGTCCATTTCCCCATTGATTACCATTCTTTTAAATTTCCAGTTCTTTGTTAAATCAGAAACAACTGCTATAAATATTTTTGTACACATGGGTCTTTTTCTTCTTTCTTTGATCTCTTTGGGGTACAGATCTAGTAGGAGCATTACTGGGTCAATAGGTATGTTGATTTAATGATGTTTTAGGAATAGTTTCAAATTGCTTTCTAGAAGAGCTGAACTAATTCACAGCTTCACCAGTAGTGCTCCTGTTTCCCATATCCCTTCTAACAATTGTCTTTCTCTTTTTGTTCCTTTTTCTGGTCATCTTTTCCAGGTTGATTTGTGTGAAGTGGAACCTCAGAGTTGTTTTAGTGTTCATTTCTCTGTTATTAATACTTTGGAGACTTTTTCAATGACTTTTGATGACTTGGATTTCTTCCTTTGAGAATTGCTTCTTCATTTTTTTGACTATTGTGAAATTGTTGTTAGATATTTTAATCAGTTATTTATAGATCTGGGATATTAAACTCAGAGAAACTTGCTGCAATCATCTTTTTTCTCCAGTTAACTGTTTATCTTCTAATTTAATTGCTTTGATTTTGTTTGTGCAAAATTATTTTTCAATTTTATGCAATTCAAGTTAACCATTTTATTTTTTATGCTTCTATCCTTTATCTGGTCATGAACTCTTCCCAAACCATAGTGGTGAAAGGTATTCTTCTTGCTTCTCTAAATTTTTGTGATGTGAGCTTCTATAGATAGTTAATTTGTCTATTTGAAACTTATTGTGGAATACGGTGTGAGATCTGTTCTAAACCTAATTTTTGCCAGGCTGCTTTCCATTTTTCCCTAGCAGTTTCCTGGCAGTCAAAAACTATGTTAATGTGTCTGCTTGCTTCTGTATATTACATACCTAAATTGTTCCAATGATGCAATTTTCTACTTTTTAGCTAGTACCAAATAGTTTTGATATTTGTTGATTTGTGGTATAGTTTGAGGTCTAGTCCTTCTAGACCCCCTTCCTTCCAACTATTTCCTTTATTTCTCTTGAGAATTTTGATCTTTTGTTCCTCCAGATGTATTTTGTTAGAATTTTTTAAAGTGATCCTTTGGTAGTTTGATTGATATGATGCTGAATAAGTATATTAAACTAGGTCATATTGTCATTTTTGTTATATTGTTATGGTCTAACTGTGAACGATTAATATCTGTTCACTTTGGTCTGTCTTTATTTCTTTTAAATGTTTTGTAGTTGTATTCTTATGGCTCACATATATGTCCTGGTAGGTGGATTTACAAATATTTTGTCTATTCTCTAGCCATTTAGAATGGAATTTATTTTTAGCATTTGCTGCTGGGTTTTGTTTGTAATATGTAGAAAGGCTGGTGATTTATTTAAATTAATTTATATCCTGATCCTTTGAGGAAATTATTGTTCAAATTAACTTCTAGTAGACTCAGGTTTTTTTTTAAATAATCATCATATCATCTACAAATTAGATAACTTTGTTTCCTTTTTGCTTCTCTTAATTCCTTCAATTTCCCCTTGTCTTATTGCTATATCCAGCACTGTTAAAAATAGTGGTGTTAATGGGTATACTGCATTTACTCTGGTTTTAGTGGAAAGTCTTCTATGTTATCTGTATTATATACAATGTTGGATATTGGTTTTAGATAGATATTATTTATCAGTTAAAGAAAGTTCAATTTAATCCTGTGGTTTCTATCAAAAGCTTTTTCTGCATTTATTGGTATAGTCATATCTTTTTTATTGCTTTTGTTATTAATATGTTCTATTATGTTTTTAGTTTTATTAATAATTTTTGGCACAAGCCATACCTTGTCATAATATATAAGTTTTTTGATATATTCCTATTATTTCAATTTTTTTGCGTGTATATTCTAAAGAATATTGGTCCATAGTTTTCTTTTTCTGATTTGTTTCTCCCTGGTTTGGGTATCAAGACTATATTATAACAAACAAAACTTTTCATATCATCCTTCTTTTTATTTTTGTAACCTGTTTGTGTAATGTTGGAATTAATTGTTCTTTGAATGTTCGATGGAATTCAATTACAAATCCATTTGGTCTTCCCTCCCCCCCCTTCCTTTGTGAGTTCAGTTATGGCTTATTCAATTTCTTTTTCTGAGATTGGTTTTATTTAAAATCTGTATATCTTATACTATAAATCTGGATGTTTTTATATTTTTGTATGTGTTCATTCATTTAATATAAATTATAAGCCCTATTGGCATATAAGTGGGAAAACAGTTTTTAATAATTTTGTTTGTTTTTTCTTCATTTGTTTTTATTTGTACTTTAAATTGTGGATTCTATTAATTTGGCTTTCTTTAAAAAAAACACAGACTAGACAATGGTCTATCTTATTTTTTTCCCTCAAGAAAAACCCTTCTAGTTCTACTTAATTAATTTATTTTGCTTTCAATATAGTAAATCTCTGATTTTTGAAATTTCTATTTTGGTCTTTTGTTGGTTTTTAAAATTTATTCTTTCCTCTAGATATTGTTAGTTGCATGCCTGGAAAAATGGACTTGTTTTTTCACCTTTGTGTGGATAAAAATATTTATTGATATAAATTTTCCCCTCAAGACATTTTTGGTTATATCCCCAAATTTTGGTGCATTGTCTCATTGTTCCTATGTTTTGATGAAATTTTCTTTTGTTTCTATGATTTGTTCTTTGGCCCACATTTTCTTTAGCATTAAGATATTTGTTCTCCAATTAATTTTTAAGATTCTCTTCAGAGGTCCTTTAATGAGTATAATTTTATCGTATTTTAATTGGTAAAGGATATAGTTGATGCTTTTCTGCATTTGTGACATTTTTATGCTATGGTACATTGTCAGTTTTTGTAAAGGTGCCACATAGAGCTGAAGAACATATACAATTTATTCTTTTTGTCCCCATTCAGAAATTGCCACAGATCTACCATATCTAACTTTAAAAAACTTTTTTGGTACTTATATTCTGTCTTGTTTATCTTTTGTTTAGATTTTTCTAGGTCTGTATGAGGCACATTTATATACTCCACTAACTTTACCCCAAATCACACAAGTATTAAGTGATGGAGCTGGCATTCAAAACCAGGTCCTCGGAATCCAAATCCAGCACTCTTTCATTTGTACCACACTGCTTCTCATTACAGCTAGGGAGGCATGGATACATTGTGATCTGTACAGATAAGATCATAGAACTGTTGAAGTGTCGAAACCTGTAAAGGAAGAATACAGTTTCTCTTTCTTTGAAGTTTTTTTTTTTTAATGATAAGAACCTAGGATAGAATTTCATATATCTTTAGTGGTTTGGTTACCTGAGGAAAACAAATTCCATAGCTATAATGAACCCTAGGTATCCTCTAGTCCAACCCTTTCATTTTATAGAGGAGGAAACAGCCTCAGAGAGTGTAAATGACTCTAATGGTCACATAGGGGCTAAGTGAAATATATGGGATATGACTAGATCCTCTGACTCTAAATGAACTGCTGTTACAAACCTCTATGTCTATGATTCTAGCTAATTAATACTATATCCCCCCCATTTTAAACCTAAAAAATGAAAATATATTCTTTTAGATACTACTATACTTTTATAGTTCAGGTTCAGTTTGTGGTGAAATAGCAAGTGAGGGGGTGAGATGAGAAGGGTGGTAGAGAATGGAGGAATGGGGAACACTGCAAGACATTGTAACATTTTGAGAAACTCCAGAACCTGGGAGAGTTAAAAGCACTCTAAGGTTCTCTCACTGCTATTAAAAAATAGAAATGATATCATCAGATCCTTTGAAGGACTGCGACTCAGTAAGGAAGAAGTCCTGGTCAGTGTGAAACAGCTTGAGTCCTTGTAAGAGGACCTGTCAACTGTAAGTAATGACTTATGCTCTAAAAATTTAGAGGCGGCTGAAATGCAACACTATGTTACTGATTCCCCTGGAAGGCTTATACTCACAGCATCCAGTCCTGCTAAGCCAGCACAGGCTGATATGCCCCTGTGCTAATGTTGGTGCTAAGGTGTAAGTCACTAAGCTCCCATGGCTGAGGGTGAGACATACTCACATCATCACCACATTTTTATGGCAAGCTTAACCTCCAGCTCATCTGGGAAGGAGCCTAGAGTGCTACAGGAAGCTGTCAGGGTTATTGATGATTTTGATTGCGTGTGGGAAATTATCTTTAGAGAAGAAAACTCTGTTCTCAGTGAATTCTCTCATTTGTGGAACATTAAAAGAAATCAGATTACTTTTTTAGAGTTTGTTTGTATATATGTATGCAAGTCCAGTCCAGACCTTAGCCCTTTGCTTATATAAGCATACTTTACTTTAAGCAAACTTTTCCTATGACAATGATGATTTGTCAATTTATGTAAAAAAATAAATTAAGGAGTGATTATGCCCTTAAAATGTATTCTTTGTTTTTGCCAAAGTATTCATTGCCCTTTCCCTTCAAAGACAAGCTCTCATAGTGTATTTAAAATAAGATTAGCCACTTTGGAAGCAACTTTGGAACAGTTGGTACAGTGGAAAGCCTGCCGAACTTGGAGTCTGAGCACCTAGGTTCAAATACTACCTCAAATACTACCTTCAAATACTACCTCTGCCACTTAAGTAGTTGTGTTACCTTAGGCAAATCACCCAATCTCTCTAAGTTTCATTTTTTTATCTGCCAAATGAGGTGGTTGGACTAGCTGATTGCTGAGGTCCCTTCTGGCTTTAAATTTTTTTGTTGTCCTTCAGTCATTTCAGTTGTGTCCAATTCTTCATGACTCCATTTGGGGTTTTCTTGATAAAGATACTAGAGAAGTTTGCCATTTTTTTCTTCAGCTGATTTTAAAGATAAAGAAATTGAGGAAAACAGGGTTAAGTGACTTGCCAAGGGTCACATAGCTAGTAAGTATCCGAGGTCAGATTTGAGCTCAAGAGGATGAGTCTTCCTGACTCCAGGTCTGGCATTCTATCCACTGCACTACCTACCTGCCCTACCTTTAAATTTAGGATCCTATTTATAACACATAGCAATTCTGTGAGGTAACCACTATTATTGTACCCATTATGCAGATGATGAAACTGAGACTCAGAAAAGTGAATTGATTTGTCTAGATTTAAATAGCTAGTAAATGGCTTCCTCAATCCAACTCTCTATCCTCTACGCCATGTTGTGATTTGCAGAGTCTCCTTAAACATTGTATAAAAGAAAATTCATTTGTACAAATAGCTTTGGGGAAAAGCAGTATTAAGCACTAGAATTTGAGCAGGAATTAGTATGTTGAAAGTTGGTTCAGGTCCAAATGTGTTTTCTTCCTTAAGTCAATGTTTTGAAAAAGCATTGAAGGACTAAGGAAAATTTAATGCCTCATTTCTTTCTTTGGGTTTTTCTCTTTCAACCTTTGAGACTTGGGCCAAATGTTTATAGATGGGGAAAATCTGGCATCCAACTGAATTCAGAGAATGTTTATTGAGTGATCTCAGGGCAAAGAACTGTTTACTGGGTCTCACAGAGAGAGTAGAGTAATATTAACTCACATGTACATTGGGCTTGATTACTTACAAAATGCTTTTCTTGTAGTAGTGCTATGAAAATGTTATTAGCCTTATTTTACAAGATCCTATGCTCTAGAAGTAGAAGGGAAATGAAGTTGACAGCTCAAGGCTGCTCAGGTAATAAGTAAGATAATCAAGATTCTAACCTACATTCTCTGACTTCAGTCCAGTGTTAGAGTGGCGAAGAGACTTAGTTTCTTCATTTCTGAGTAGACTGTGAGTTCCTGGAACACAGGGACTGAGTTAAACCTCCATTTTGTCTTTCCCCTATGTCCTAGCCTAGCCCTCTGCATATATAAGTATTTGGTAAATATTTATTATTTTGGGCTGTGCCCCTGCCCTTTTGAAGCTTTGGTTCTATGTTTTATCCTATTTCATAATCTATTTGATGAAATTATATCCTTGACAAAATATAGTTTCCATGGAGATTAGTGCAGTAAGAAGGCATTTGGCTATTGGATAAGAAACCACTATTGCCTTTGATCCAATCTATCAGTTATTATGCCTCAGCTATTATGGCAGTGAGGCCAATTCACGTATTTGGTGGAACAGGCCAAAAACATTCAGTCCAACATCTGGATGCTTGATTTCTAACACCTGGATGTTTGGAGATTGGCCGGAAGCTTTACTCTGCCATCTCTCTCCTGTGGACACTTCCATGGTTGGGTGATTAAGAAGGAAACAGGAAAGGAGCCCCTTTTGCTGAAAACATAAGCTAGACAAAGGGAGAAGGACAGAAGAATCCTGGCCTTGGCCCAAGGGATGAATGGGTGTGAGAAGCAGAGTAGGAGAACTCTAGAATAAACACAGCTAAGGTCAAAGAGCATCACTGACCCAGTGAAGGTCTATCACATCACAAAGACAAATGCTTCAGGCTGTGTGGATGAAGTACTTTTGGTGGGAGAGTAGAGAATGTGTCCATGATCTATCCTCTTTTATCAGTGGAAGTTTTGATTCCAAGGGTGGGAAAAATATAACCAGAAATAAATGTTTAAGGCACCAGCATTCTTTCCATGTTAGGACACCACATTCTTGTTCATTTGGTGACAAATGACCCAACAGCCAGTATGGTCCCATTTATGATCTAATTCTATAAAAATGAAACCCCAGGCAACTGAGCTCAGAGCATTCCAAGAAAGAGTTAAAACTAGAATATTTTCTGTCCTCTCTCTCTCTCTCTCTCTCTCTCTCTCTCTCTCTCTCTCTCTCTCTCTCTGGCTGACCTTGATGTTGACAGCATTGCCTCCCTGACTCACTTGCTCTTTCTGTTACTCATTGTGTTTTGTGGGGAGAGAGGTATCTCCTCCTCACTTGGCTTGTAAGTACTTGTAATTGACTTATACTATCTGGAACACTACAGCTTTTGTTTCTATTTTATCTCTCTCTCTCTCTCTCTCTCTCTCTCTCTCTCTCTCTCTCTCTGTGCATGTGTGTGTGTGTTACAGTGGTGGTGAATATCTGAGGGGGAATCCAGATAGGAAGGTACGTGGCTGTAACCCTGCAACAGTGTGAACTAAGATTCTAATAATAAACAGTGCCATTAACATAAATATTTGTGGCCATGCTTTCCATTTCTTCTTATAGGAAACAAGGGAAGATTTTAAAATACTTTCATGATGTGATCAGTGGACAGTAGTGGGAAAGAATTTCTCTGAAACTTGACTTGCAATCAAAATAAGGAAGGAAGATCTGAAAGGACAGGGAATATTTCAGTTAATCAGGATATGGCACTTTCCAACATCTGGATGTCCAAACAAGTGTTTTGAATTCAATACTATTAACATGTGTCACTGTAATGAGTATTTTCCTTTGGAGCCGATTGGGTAGTTACATTTTTGGCAACTATCTCTGTGTCTGTTGCTTACATTACCTGACCCATAGTCCATTTTCCTTGTGTGGGAAAAAAATGGAAAATATCTTAGAACCTGGAAAACAGCACTGGGAACACGACTCATCCCCTAAATGAATCACTTCAAATGAAGACTTCTCTCGGGATTGTCTCCCTTTCGTCTATGACATCATGAAGAACCAAAGAGAAAGACTGAATTTTTATGTGTATCAAAGAAATAGGAAAATAGAACATGATTTGGGAAGATTTTTTAAGCCTGAATCACAAGGCCAAGGCTCTGTGTTCATCCTTTTGATTTGAATAAAATCAACAGGGGCAATGAAGCTTCCTCTGATCAAATAGCAGTGTTATGAATGTAAAAAAATGAGATGTCCAATTTGGTCATAAAAAATATCCTAGACTAGAGCAATAGCCCACACTTATGGCGCTTTTGAGCTTCTGCCTTTTTACAAACATATTAATGGATTTTTTCCCCTCCAGTACTAGATAGAACCTTACTAATGTCAAATGCCATTTTGAAAGTAGGAGGGAGATAATTAGTCAAGTCAATGAAGTTGAGTTCTCAACACCTGATTACTTAAACTTGACAAGTACTTATTGAATATCTCTGTAGGAGATTAAAAAAGAGTATTCCATGGCCTCTGTCCTCAAGGAGCTTATAATCTTGTTGGAAGAAGACTTATATATGTAAAAAATAACAAGTAGATAATAAAGTGAGAGGCAGAATAGCAAAGAGGACAGTGGGCCAACCTTGGAGTGAGGACAATCTGAGTTTAAGTCTTGTCTCTGATGAACATACTTGTGTGACCATGGGTTAGTCACTGCTCCTCAAGGTATTCTGGGAAACTTTCTAAAGCTATTTGTTATGAGAAATAACCTTTCTGCATTGGTTGATGGAGCTTCTGTCCTGAAAGTTCCTTAGGATAATGAATCATAGGTCTGGACCAAAAAGCAACATCAACAATAATACACTAAATTGAATATCATTAACTACAAAAATATATGTGAATGGTAACTGTGTAATCAGAAAGGCACTGTACTAAATGACCTTGGGCAAGTCATACAACCTCAATTTCCTCAGATGCCATATAGGGGATAATAATATTTGCATCATCTACTTATAGGATTGATTCTAGTAAAGATGTTTTATTATCACTCTAATCATGTGTCCTGCTGCCTAGATGGTACATCTGGGCAAAGAACTAGACCTGGAGTTTGGAAGATAGATGTTCAGAAGATATGAATTCAAATCCCGCCTCAGACTTTGCTGTGTGAGCTTGGACAAGTCCCTTAGTCTCTATTTGCCTCCATTTTTTTCATCTGTAAAATGGGGATAATATTGTACTAACTCACATAGTAATTATGAAGAAAGTACTACACAAATTAGAAAGCAGTAATAATATGGTGTGGGTGGAATAAATGTTAGACACAGAGTCAGATGACCTGGATTGGAGCTCAGTTCTGAAATTTACTACCTGTGTGATCATGGCTCCAACAGCTTTACTTCTGTGAACTTCACTTTTCTCATCCATGAAATGGGAATCATGACATCTGTGCTGCCTGCCTCAGAATTTTGGCAAAGAATGTGCTATACAATCAGTTGGTGCTGTTATCATTACTAGTAATTTTTTATCAGAAATAATCATTATTATTTCATTCATACAAGGGACTCTTCTTATGGAATATCCTTCTACCAAATGCAGTTTAGCAACTTATAGACTTAAAGAGTTGTCTGAGGTACTGAAGGTTTAAATGTAATTTTTGTGTTTATATATTACATATTAGTGGCAGAATTTAAATCCACATAATTTCTACTCCAGGCTGGCTCTCTATTTGATAGACCATGAACCTCTTCAGTTATTAGCATTTTTGTTGTTCCTGTTAAAATGTGTGTTATTATTGGTTAGCAAATCAATAAATGTTGCTGATTTGACAAAAAAGCAGAGCTAAAAGTACTCTTACTTCCCAGAAATCATACTTTCTTCTCCAGAAGAGCATCTGGATTTAGCTGCTGGTAAGAGAATGAACATGTTCTCCTCTGCTCCTAACTATAGCCCAGATCATTCCCTGACTCCAAGGCTTCAGGGGCATACATGAAGTAGAACTTTGGACACTCGGAACCCTGATCCCAGTTACATGAAGAGAGTGATTTCACTTCCATTCCCAAGCCCCACCCCACTCTACTCCACCCCCCACTCCAGGGTACAGAGAGTCCTTTATGAGATACCATCCTCTCTACAGATAGAAAGAGGATGGAGCCAAGTATGTGGAATGCTGTGGGCTATAGTTCCAGGAGATGATTCTGCTTTGAACTGACTTTGAATTTCATCAAACAGCCCCTTGAAATCCCTCATGGTACACTAAAAAGGGAAAGGAAAGGTGGTTTGGGAGGAAAGAACATCTGCTTCCCTTTCCTAGTGCATTGTCCTCTGATCTGGCTAAATAGCTCCTGATGAGAGAGTCAGTCTAATTGCTTGTGCCTTTTCTTTTGCAGCTACATTTTCTAGTTCTGAGTCTCTTTCTTCTTCTTTATTTTCCTTATGTATACATACAGGCCTAGTAGTGTTACTGGTGGATTAAATGGTATGCATAGTTGAGTAACTGTGGGGGCATAATTCCAAACTGTTTCCAAGAGTAACTAGGCAAATTCACATCTCCACCAATGGTGGATTACACCAACAGTACATTCATGTTAAACAGTCTTCTAAGGAAGACATTTAAATTTTCAATAGCTATATAGGGGGAAAAGTGTCCCGAATCACTAATAATCAGAGAAATGCAAATTAAAGCAATTTTGAGATTCCACCTCACACCCATTATTGTGTCAGTGATGACAAAAGAGGAAAAGTACAAATACTGGAGAGGCTGCAGGAAAACAGGAACATTAATATTTGGTTGGTGGAACTGTGAAAAGATCCAGTCATTCTGGAAAACAACTTATCTATGTCTCCAAAGTCACTAACCTCTGCATAGCTGTTGACCTAACAATTCTGCAACTACCAAATCCATATCCCAAAGAAATCAAAGAAAGAGGAAAGGCACCTATGTGTGCAAAAATATTTATAGGTGCTATTTTTGTGGTGGCAAAGAACTAGAAACTAAGGGGGTGCCCATCCATTGGGGAATGGATCACAAATTATAGTATATGAATATAATGGAATATTATAAGAAAGATACAAGAAAGAAGTGGTTTCAGAGAAATCTGGGAAAATTTGTCTGAACTGTTGCAGAGTGAAGTGAACAGAACCAGGAAGGCAATTAATGCAGTAACAGCAACATTGTAAAGATAATCAAATTACTTTGAAACTCTGGCCAATGTAATGACCAACATCAATTCCAGAGGGCCTGATGCTGAAGCATTATATCTGCTTCCTGCTAGAAAGGTGACAGACTCAAATAAATAACAGATAAATAGATGAATAATGAATGAATGAATGAATGAATAATACAAGACCTCAAATTGTATGTTTATATCTTTTGGCCATTCATCAATTGGAGAATAGTGCTTATTCTTAGCAATTATATCTTTTCCTCTTATATCTGGAAAATGAAATCGTTACCCTCCTTAATTACCTTTTCCCTTCAGCTGGTTTTGTTTTGGCACAAAAACTTTTCAATTTTATTTTTCTAATGTGGATCCCCCCAGCTGCTAGTGCACTCCCATCCCCTACCCACAAATTGCTTTGTATTCATTTTGTATATATAGCATGCGCTCTGGAAATATTCTCCTAACCCCGACTGATAAGAGAAGTTAGGTTCCCAGGATCAAGGATGCTTATTATCTCCTCATAGTTTAGGGGCAGCTCTAAAAGGTTTAAGAGCTTTTTTTTTCAAGTGTTTATTGCAAACTTTAATCATTTAAAGCTGCTAAGGGTAAAGACATGGGTTCTCAGGGACTGACTGGCCAAAAAGGGAGTTTAGGACAGAAGGACCTCATCTAGGCCCTGGGGACCTAAATGACCTTCAGTACCACAGATGCCCTTTATAAAGAAAAGAACTATTTCTTAAACCCAAGGATAGTGTCCCCACAGGCAAAACAGAACCTGGCTGTAAGCATCTGCATAATCTAACCCCAGAGGCAATTCTCCAGGTAACCTACTCCTCTTCTTCCCCTTTCCTCAGCCTCCTCACTCCTTCCCCTTCCTCACCCCAACCCATAGTTTTATCTTGATTTGGCCCTAATGATGAGGACTTATCATTTTGTGGACAGTTTTATTTTTTAGAGGGTGGGTGGGAAGGTAAGTGCTTAAAAAACACTTGTTAAATTATCTGGATAATTAGTCCCATTCTGCACCTGAAATGTGTAGACACATACCTGGGAAGGAGGAGAGCTTATGGAGGCAGTGAATGAATTATCCAGTTGAGAGGCCTACATAAACTCTTTAAACTCTCTTTCTTGGGGGCTGGTACAGAATTGGCATAATTAACAAGATAATCTGACCCTGAATTCTTCCCCCTACCCTAAGAACCTGCTTCCCATTCCCTTGAAATCTTCAGACCAAGTCATTTTTAGGATTGAAAGTGTTAGCTACCTCCCTCTCCCCCATCTCACTGCCAAAGGCAGGGAAAACACAACTGGCAAGGGGTTGGAGTGTAGTTACTGACTGTGTCTGCCTGGCTTTACTCCCATATGTTTGGTGTTGCAGTAGCTCTTCCAAAGGGAGAGATGGGCCAGACATGTGACTGGCCTTTGGTAATATGATTTGGCTGGGGGAGGCAAGGAGGAACCTGGAGAAGAGAGCCTAGCTCTGCCCGGATGACATTCAAGAGGATTTCCTCCCTCCCCCCAACCACCACATAAGCCAACCCTGCCACCATGCCAGCTTCTCCCCTGGGCATTTGTTTGTCCATTTGGAAGGAGGTGACTCAACCCAACTGGAGAGGGAGGGGGATGGTGTTCAGCTTCAGGTCTATTTGGGAAGGGGGGTGGTTGTGTGGAGAGGGTGTCCATTTTCATTCCAAATCTCCCTTGCTCCTCCAGCTACTCTTCCTCCCCTAAAGCTGATCTGGAGCTATTTTCCTCCAAGAACCCAGAGAGGAATGGATGAGCTGGGTCCAGAGTTATATGGGAGGCATGGAGTACCCACCCCTTCTCAGGGTGCTGCCAGAGCATCTTGGGGATGCTGCTGCTGGTACCAGGTCCCAAAGTTGCTGACATAGCTCCCAGCAGGCAATGTCCTGGGCCTGAGCATATCCCACAGTGAGGGGAGGGGTGGGGACAGGGCTGGGAGGGCCCCCAGAAGCTCCCCTTTTTGACTGCTAGACCTCCGCTTCATGATCTTATATTTTGAACGTTTGTTCTGAAACCAGATCTTCACCTGAGCCTGAGTTAGGCCTAGCTGGGCAGCTAGCTGAGCCCTCCGTGGGCTCAGGGCTCAGGTCCTGTGCATGCTGGAAACGCTGGTTCAGATGTTGAAGCTGGAGGCTGGAGGTTCTGGGCTTTCGAAGCTTCTTGGTCCTGCCATTCCGCCGGGGGTCCCTCTGGCTGTAGTAACCCAAGTGGCTTCTCCCAGCGGGCCACCGCCTGCACTCTCACTGCAGGGCCACGAGATGCAGCAAGGCGGTCCAGAGGTGCTGGTCAGGCAGGTGGGGGCCGCTGGGGGCTGTGAGAATGACATAAAGGTAACCTACCGCGCAGCCATAAGAATTCGGAGCTCCCAGGTAGTGCCCCTCGGGAGGCTCAAGGGACTAGGGCTGCACCCCACGAGGATACGGGAAAAGGGAGTGTGGGGGCGGAGGGGCAGGAGGGAAATCCTGTAAGGTGGCTTTGGAGGTATCAAGTTCCAGGAGGGTGATGGGGAAAAAAGTCATGGCTACAGTGGCCCAGGGCCTTAAGGTTCTTGGTACCTGGACCCATGGCCTGGCCAATATCTTCTTCCAACCCCTTCTTCTACCCGTGCCTCCCGCCTCTCTCCCTTCCCCAAGCACAGTGCACCAGATTCCGACGAGCCTCCCCCACCCCACAACTTAAAATCTCGGTGAAAATTTCTTCCCATGCGGCCTCCCGCAGAGAGCAGAAGGGGAGGGGTTGGGGTGGGTTTTTGGGGTCGGGGGAGGAGCAATAGCTTTTTTCTAATGCTATAGTTCACAAGCTCACCAGTATGAATCCCTCCATGATTGTTAGTTGATACCAGTCAGCCAGACATAATTAGCTTTTGGAATTGTGTACTTATTATATCTTATTATTATTATTATTATATATTATGTATATAATGTATTATGTATAATGTATATAATGTATATGTATACATGTATATACATATATGTATATACATATATACAATATAATATATATAATGTACATAATATATATTATGTATATAAATGTCTTATTATTATTATTATTATTATTATTATATATTATGTAGAGTTGGTACAAAATATTCTCCCCGACAGAATAGTGACATTGTGGGCATTATAAACCCCAAATGAAAACGGTCCTTGTTCTCAGAGAGCAAAACAAATGCTTACTGATTGATGGAGTGATTCATTCTACCAAATGGTATCTAAACAGATAAGTAAGTGCGGAATATACTTTAACACTCAAATGGATTTCTATCCAGATGTAGTATTCCCTCTAATAAGGAAGACTGCAATCTATTTATAGATGCTTATCCTCCATGATTCTTGTATTTGTCCTTTACTAAGTTCTTCACAAGAAGTGAACCACTAGGCAGGGCATTTTCTCCCTTTTCTTATCATTGAGAAGATACCATTTGTAGATTGTAGATCTTCCTTTGGTTTCTCCTTGCTCTTTCCATGTGGCCAGCTCATTTCCTTTTTCTCTGTCACTCCTTGGAAATTCCTTTTTGTAATATCTCATAGCCTACTAACACTCACTTTTCCATGTACCTTCCATTGCCCTCTGTTCTCCTTGTTTGTTGTTCCATCGTTCAGTCAGGTCCAACTCTTCCTGACCCCATAGGCCATAACATTCCAGTCCCTTCTATCCTTCACCATCTCCCAAAGTCTGTCCACTTATTGCTTCAGTGACACTATCTATCCATCTCATATTCTATCTTCTCCTCCTTTTGCCTTCAGTCTTTCCCAATAAGTCGTGTCTCATCATATGTGGCCAAAATATTTAAGCTTGAGCTTAAATATTTCACCTTCCAATGAATAGTCTGAATTAATTTCTTTAAGTATTGACTGATTTGATCTCCTTGTCCAAGGGGACTTTCAAAAGTCTTCTGCAGTACCATATTTTGAAAATGTAGATTCTGTGGTGCTCGGCTTTCCTTATAATCCAACTCTCACAGCCATGCATTGTCAGTGGAAAAGAAAAACAAATAGCTTGGACTATATGGACCTTTCTTGGCAAGGCTATTCTCTGCTTTTTAGCATGATGTCAGGGTTTGCCATAGTTTTCCTTCTAAGGAGCAAGTGTCTTTTAATTTCAGGCTTCAGTCTCCATCTGCAGTGATCGTAAGAATATGAAATCTGACACTGCTTCCATTTCTTCTCCATCTCTTTGCCAGGAAGTGATGAGATCAGTTGCCACGATCTTAGTTTTTTTTTTTAAGTTAAACTTCAAGCCAACTTTTACACTTTCCTTTTTCACTCTCATCAAAAGGCTTCTTAATTCCTCTCCATTTTTCTGCTATCAGAGTGGTATCATCTGCTTATCAAAGACTATTGATATTTCTCCTGGCAAGTAATTCTCATTTTCAGTACTTTGGAGGCTATAGGTTTTGGATCTCATGTCTTGCAGCCATACAACAACACTGGAAGAATTTAGGTATTAAGGAGATAAGTTTTTATTTTAGGGAAATTTTTGGGATCATTAATAACTATAATTTCTCAAAGGCAATTTAACCCATTCTTCTTCAATTCTGGTTCCAACTTTTGTTGATTACCAATTTCATATGTACATATATGCATACATGCATATATTACACACATACATGTATGTATACATATATTATGCATATACTCTGATAGATGGGATTTATGTGTTATCCACTCAATCATATCACAATTGGGAAAACAGAAATTCTTCTTACACTTAGTTTTTCCTGAGTGGAGAGTTAGGCCAAACTATTTTGAATGGTTTTAGATCTCATCCAAGAGGTTTGGCTGTGATCTAGGACTTGATACAGTCAAACAATGCCAACCGCAGATACAATTAGGATATGTTCAAATAGTCAGAGTATTTGCAATCTCATCAATGCAGGTTGATTTGAGTTAATGATTTAGAGCACAACCCGTCCAGTTTTGTCTATTCTCTGTGGTTCCTGTTCATGGACTCTCCATAAGTTCTTCACAACCCCTTTGAAGATATTTGGCATTTTCCTTGTTTTCTCCTGACATAATGAGCTACCAGTAGAACACATGGATATGATAGGTCTTGGGCATGATAGGTCTATCTTCTTTTTCATGTACACATTTCTTTGATGGTATAATTTCCTATTGTTCACCATCCTAACTCTTTGTGATGTATCATGGGCTTTAGAGCTGGAAAAGACTTTAAAGGTTGAACCCCTCACTTTATAGATGAAAAAACTGAGACCCAGAGAGATGCTATGACCTGCCGAAGGTCATACAGGTTTAAGTGACAGTAAGGGTTTGAATCCAGATCATTTGGTACCAAATCCAATATTCTTCCCATCATAAAACATGTTACTGCCTTCTCAAACCTATCACATCTTCAAACCTTTCATCAAACCTATCAAACCTTTCCATCTTCAACTCTGGAAACTAATTTTCTATGACTTGCAGTGATCCAGTAACACTAGGAGAATACTTAGATTTAAAAGATGAAACTTTTCAGAGAGGATTTGGAGGGGGGGTGGTCATTAAAGCAACTTGGCATCTTTCCAAAGGCAATCTAACTCATCTCACCGCTCATGTCTGATTCTGGCCCAACTCATCTGCAATGTCTGTTCTAAGATATAAACACACACACATCCATATATTGATGAGTGAATGAAGAGCAGAAAAGATGCAGGGATAGCAATAACAAAACCTTATTACTGATCGCAAGGGGTAACAGACTCAGTATGTAGCACCTATTGTGCTCATTCTGACATCACACAGTGGTGTAGCTTCCAATGCGAATGGGTTTTACACTCTAGTGGAATCCTCAGAGCCTGTCAGGACTGAAACTTATGGAATTTTCGACAAAAGGCATAATAGCAGTAATAGTATACTGCTCTGTCATTCACAGGGGAAATAGTAGTATAGTTAGGACTAGTGAAATGAGAATATTTTCTAAATTACCTAATATGGAATGAATAATGAGGGGTAGGGACATAGGGTACCTAATTCTTCCAGCAAGAGACTAGAGAGTGGGTGGGTTATATGTAGTTTCTGGATTTACTAATTTTAGTATACATTCTTCCTGAAGTTTTTACTAAGTAATAATGAGCTTTATAGGCTGTCTATGCAACTGCAAATTATATTCTGTATAACATCTGCTCAGACACCTTCAATGATTTTCCAGTGGCTACTGAATAAAAGCCCAGACTCCTGAGTCTAGCATTTGAGGCTATCAATATTCTAGATCCAACTAACCTTCCCATTCTTGCCTTTCATTACACTCTGCCATAGACTCTAAGTGAGATATAAATTTTTCTGCCTAATGTTCTTCCAACAACCTCTACTCTGCCTTTCTGAAATTCTACTTATCCTTCAAAGCCCAGGTCAAAAGCTGTCTTCATGAAACCTTTCCCAATTACCCAAGCAGTAAAGATCTCTTCCCCATCTAAATTAAGCCTTTGGTACTTCCTCTCTTCTCTTTCTAATGTTACCAATGATCTCTTAACTGCCAAATTTAATGGCTTTTTCTCAGTCCTCATTGTTCTTGATGTCTTTGCAGCCTTTGACCCTGTCAATAACCTCCTTCTGGATTCTCTGTTTTCTTAAGACTTATCCAGGTTATACTCACTAACCCTGTGTATCTCCCAATGCTCTATTGGGAGCCCTCTTCTCTCTAAATACTGTATACTTACCTGGTGATCTCATCAGCTACTATGGATTCAATTATCATATCTATGCAGATGGTTCCTGGACCTATTTATCTGGCCTTAACCTGTCTCTCAAGCTGACATCTCTAATTGCCCAATAGACATCTTAAGCTGTATGAACCCTAGACATGCCCAGAATTGAATTCATTATCTTTTCCCCCAAATCTTTCCTTATTCCTACCTTCCCTACTACTGTTAGGGGTACCACCATCCTTCTTATGGTCATCTAGGTTCACAAACTAGGTGAATTCTCACTCAAATCCTGATTCTCTCTTCCCTCCTATATCCAGTCAGTTGCCAAATGCCACTCCAATTCAATAAACTCCATTGGCTCCTGGATCAAATATAAAATCCTCTTGCTGGCTTTTAAAGCACTTCATAACCTGATTCCTTCCTTTCTTTTTGGTCTTCCTTAAATGTTATTTCCTCCTTCACATACTTAACGATGTGGCCTTTTTGCTGTTTCTCTATCTCTTATCTCTCAGTCTTTTCATAGGCTGTCCCCCATCTCCCAAATGCTCTCCCCACCGTCTCCTCCCTGACTTCCTTCAAATATTAGCTTAAATTTTACCTCTACCAGAAATCTTTCTGGGTCCCTCTTAATGCTAGTGCCTCCCCTCTGAGTTATCTCCAATGTATCCTAAATATATATCTTGTTTGTGTGTGATTGTTTTCCTGTTGTCTTTTTCAATTACATTGTGAGTTTCTCAAGGTCATGGACTGTTTTTGCCTTGAATCCCCAGCACTTTAGCACAGTGTGTGGCACATAGTTGGTGTATAACATACTCGTTGACCATCTGACTTCTCTTATGAACTTAGCATATTCTATTTTGAATAATATTCATGTGTGTATATCATCTACTCTTTTAACTACAAACTGCTTGAGAGTAAGAAGTAAATCATGTCAATTTTAATGCTTTTTTTTAGTCTGTATCACAGTAACCTCTACAAAGTAGATGCTTACTGCATATTTGTTGTACGAATGAAAAGATGTGGAATGATCTCAGTCTTGGTGGGAAAGTATAGCACTATAGAAATCTTTGCTATTGACACAGTTGTCTTTGGGTAAAATTGTGAAGCCCTTAAAGTTTGTCTTCAATACCTTCTACATTCCCTTTCTATACTCTTTCTCTTCCTGCACCCCAGGCTTCTTCCACTCACCCCAAGTACTTCAAATTTGATTTTCATATTGCTGAAAGTTTAGTCTTTTAAAAACCTTGCATTAGATTTCAGGGATTCCTCTACCCATCTCCAAAAAGAGCCAATTTTCAGAGAAGGATTCATAGTCAATCATTAGTACTTAGAGTAAATTTTTTTTAGCTTGCCAGTTCTAAAGGTAGTTGCATTTTAAGTCTTATTTCTAATTATGGAATGAAAAGCTTTTTCTCATTAAAAGATTAGCAAGCATCTGAAGGAAGTAATGTTTGGGATATGGGTCCTTAGTTGATCACCCATTCTATCTATTGGTAAAGGCCATTGATGGATCATGTATGCCTGGCATAATAATTAAAGTCAAATTGGGGAAAATAAATTTCAGTTATTGTTCACAAGTTTCAAATGTTGAAAGCTACTGGTCTAATAGGTGGCCTGAAAATAATATGTACTTCTCATTTTGGTAGGATTAAAATTCTCTTGGAGTGTCTATTTGAAGAGTTAGTCTCTAGGTTTTTAGGATCTGACCCTCAAAGATGAAATTCAAAGCAACTTGGAAAGAATAGAGATCCTATGTCCTCTACAAGGATTCAACACAGCGGCTCCAGAGAGTCTAGGGATTTCAAACCTGATGCTTAGGCTATTGAGCAAGGAAGGAACAAATATCAGGCCCACGATAAGGAGGAAGCTTAAAATAGTAAGTACAAAGGAAGGCTTATGCAGGCCATAGAATATGAAGTGATGACAAGTACAACAAAATGGAGACCTAGAATGAAAAGGAAATTGCACAAGAGATCAGGACAAAGAAATCAGAAATACTCTTAGGTTTTAGTTTCTACTGGAGAGAGAAAAATTCAAAGAATATCCCTACTTTTCAAGGGCATTTGTGCAAACACAATGGCCTCCACTTAGCCAGTGTTAGCTCTTTATCTTAGCTATCTAACCCTCTTGGAGTTGCTCAGGTGAACTGAAAATCTCTGAGCTTTTCTCAGTGAAATTTCTGCTGCTAATTCCAGAAGTCCTAGGTTCAATGAGGGAAAACAAAGTCCTGAGCTAGCCTAGAGGCTCTTGTTTGGGGTTTTGTTTTACTACTCCACGGAAAGAGACAGCTGTGGTGAAGTGTGATAACTCTTCAAAGATCACTGAGTTTGGAGTCAGAGGGTCCCAAGTTCAATGCTGAACTCCTGTGTGACCTTTGGCATCACTTCAGCTGCTTTATTTGTAAAGTGAGAATAATAATACTTACATGACCTCATGTTACAGTAGTGAGGAAAGCGGTTGAAAAACCTCAAGAGAATCTTACAAAGTGAGTTACTTTATACATTATACCTTCATTTTGTAGGTTGCATTTACAGAGGGTTGAAAATTAGTGAACTGGGTGTGCTCAGTGTGGCACTCACTCTATACATAAAGTGCAAATTGAAACTCAGACCTTTAAACTCATATCAAGTCAACAGCTAGGTGGAACATTGAATTGAGCACTGGACTGGGAGTCAGGAAAACTCATCTTCCTGAGTTCAAATCTGGCTTCAGATACTAGCTGTGTGATCTTGGGTAAGTCACTTAACCCTGTCTGCCTTAGTTTCCTCATCTGCAAAATGAGCTGCAGAAGGAAATGGCCAACCCCTCTAGTGTCTTTGCCAAGAAAACCCCAAATGAGGTCATAAAGAGCCTGATAGGAGAAATGAGTCAACAACAGGAAGTTAACAAGCACCTATTATGGGCCAGGCACTGTGCTGTGCTCTAGGCATATCCAGAAAGGCAAAAAAAAAGTAATTCCAGTTCTCAATGAGTTTTCAGTTCAACAGAGGGAGATAATGTGCAAACAACTATGTGCAAAGAAGGTATATCCAGGATAAATTGGAGAAAATCAACTGAGGGAAGGCACTAATATGAAGGAGGAGTAGAAAAGGCTTATTTCAGAAGGTAGGATTTTAACTGAGATCTGAAGGAAGCCAGGGAAGTGAAGGGATAGAGATGAGGAGGGAGAAAATTCTAGGTACAGGAGACAGTCAATGTAGAGAATTTGGGAGATGAAGTATCTTATGCCAGCAAGGAAGACAATGTCACTGTATTGGCAGTATTCATAGAAGAAATAAGGTATAAAACTAGAAAGGTAAGAAGGGGCTAGGTTGTAAGGGACTTTAAAAGCTAAAAAAGGGGATTTCATTTTTTGAACCTGGAGGTAATAGATAACTATAGGAAATTATTCAGTAGGGAAGTGATATAATTTGAATGATGTTTTAGGGAGATCATTTTGATTGCTAAGTTGAGGACAGACTGGAGTTGGGAGAGACTTGAGGCAGGGAGAACCAGAAGGTTATTTCTATTGCCCATGTCTGAGGTGCTGAAGGCCTGTACCAGGATGGTGGCATTGTCAGAAGTGAAAAGAGAGTATAACCAAGAGATGTTACAAAGGTATGATCGATAGGATTTGGCAACTGATTGGATATGAGAGGTGAAAGGAAGTGAGTTGTTAAGGATGATACCTAGATTGTGGGCCTGGATGACCTGGAGGGTGGTAGTACTCTCGTCAGTAACTGGGAAGTTAGGAAGGGGGAGATTTGGGAGAAACTCAATGAGACTGGTCTTGAAAATGTTAAGGTTAAGATGTGTAAGGAACACCTAGCTCAAGATATTCAGTAGTGAATCTAGATTAGACAGGTTAGATCTGGATAAACAATTCTGGGAATATTCTGCAGAGAAACAATTGACTTCGTGTCAGCTGATGAGATTGTTAAGGGAAATAACATAGTGGCAAAAGAGAAGAAGGCCAAGGACAGAGCCTTCAGGGAAACCCATGGTAAGCAACCGTGGCATGGCTGAAGAGCCAACAAATAAGATTGAGAAGAAGCTGTGAGGCAGGTAGGAGGAGGGCCAGGAGAGAGAACGGTCATGAAATCCTAGATAGAAGAGAGCATAAGAAGGTTGTCAACAACTTCAAAGGCTGCAAAAGAGGTAAAAAAAAGATGAGGTTTAAAAAAAGTCTGATAGATTTGGCAGTCAGGTAATTGATAATTTTGCTGAGAACTGTTTTAGTTGAATGAAGAACTCAGAAGTCAGATAGCAGAGAGTTAAAAAGTGAGTAAGAGGAAAGGAGTAGAAGCACCAATTTTACATGGTCTTCTCAAGGAGTTTAGCCGTGAAAGGGAAGAAAGATATAGGTCTATAACTAGTTAGGAAATGGCAGAAATATGGGCATGTTGGTAAGCTATAGGCAATCAACCTGTTAGTATGAGAGTGTGGATGAGAGAGGGCACAATTTTCTGGAGAAATGGGATGGAACGAATTAAATGCTGCAAAGTTCAAATACTATCTCCTATAGTAAACCTATTTTTCTTCCTGGAAAATACTTTGCGTAAACATCGTATTTAATTTTCTGTGTACATGTTGTTTCCTCTGATAGAATATAAACTCCTTAAAATCAGGGAATGACTTGTTTTTGCCTTTGTATTTTCAGCACTTAGTACAAAATGCTTGTAAAATGAATGAATGAATAATGATTATACTCTCCGCTTTCTCACCCATGTGGTGAGGATAACAAAATGCTTGGCAGAGTATTTTCAAATTCTTATGTTTCTCATGTCCCTAGTTACTGAGAGAAATCACAGGTGAGAGTTGGATGGTTAATTTTTGAATTTGAACAATACAGATAGTCCATCAAGATAATATTAGAGATGAATGACCCTCTTCCCACTAGTCATATTTTCCCCTCAGTAAATTACTGGGATAATCTGTTTTTTTAAAAAATTGTTCTTTGACTATGTATTTGTCAGAAAAAATATAAAGAGGCTTAAGTTTTTATGTAAAGTACACTTAAAAATAACGTTTTCCATAGTATGTAGGTAGTTTAATTGGCAGAAAGAGGCACAAGAGGAAACCAGGGTCACTATTTTGTAAGTTCTCTTTTGAATTTCAGGTAAAGGCTCAGATTGGCCTTGGTTAAGATGTGCTCATTTCCAATTCACTGTCTGTTTGATATCCCATACAGCATTCTAGAGGGGTTGTCATGTGGTTTTGGGTTTGGATATGTTGTGTTTGGTCCCACAGGGCAGAACCAGGAGCAATGGGGAGTACATGTTGTAAAGATACACATTTAGGAGAAACTTCCTAACGGTAGAGCTGTCTGAAAGGGGAATAGATTGTTTTATAAGTAATGGATTTCCCCTCACTGGAGGTCTTCAGCCAAAGGCTGGAAGATTAATTATGATTTTTGTTTGTTTGATTCTTAATTTAGTTTAGTTTTGAGACTAGATCTTCCTATCTCACCTAGATTGTAAGCACAGTAGCCACTCGTAGGTGCTACCCGTCATTGAGGCCAGTTTGCTCCTTCTTAGTCAGCCTGGTGGCTCCTCAGTCCTGGTTACTGCTGACAATATTGCTACTTGAC
>CM053626.1:240050270-240080290 GCA_028646595.1 Phalanger gymnotis | reverse complement strand
GGATTTTTTCAATTTCTATTTTACCCTCTGGCTCTAGAATATCAGAGTAATTCTCCTTGATAATTTCTTGAAAGATGACATCTAGGCTCTTTTTTTGATCATGGCTTTCAGGTAGTCCAATAATTTTTAAATTATCTCTCCTGGATCTATTTTCTAGGTCAGTGATTTCACATTGCTTCCATTTTTTCATTCCTTTGGTTCTGTTTTATAGTATCTTGGTTTCTCATAAAGTCACAAGCTTCCACTTGCTCCAATGTAATTTTTAAGGTGGTCTTTTCTTCAGTGAGCTTTTGGACCTCCTTTTCCATTTGGTTAATTCTGCCTTTCAAGGCATTCTTCTCCTCATTGACTTTTTGGAGTTCTTTTGACATTTGAGTTAGTCTGTTCTTTAAGGTGTTATTTTCTTCAGTATTTTTCTGGGTCTCCTTCAGCAAGTCATTTTCTTGTTTTTCATGGTTTTCTCACATCACTCTCATTTATCTTCCCAATTCTTCTTCTTCTTCTCTTATTTGCTTTTCCAAATCCTTTTTGAGCTCTTCCATGGCCTGAGCCCAATTCATATTTTTCTTGGAGGCTTTTGATGTAGGCTCTTTGACTTCGTTGACTTCTTCTGGCTGTATGTTTAGATCTTCTTTGTCACCAAAAAGGAATCTTGAGTTTGAGTTTCAGTCTGTGTTTGAGTCTGAGTTGGTTTTCGCTGCCTGTTCATGTTCCCAGCCAACTACTTGACCCTTGAGATTTTTGTCAGGATATGACTGCTTATAGAGTAGAGAGTACTTTGTCCCAAGCTTTAGGGTCCAAGCACTCCTGTTTTCAGAGCTACTTCTACTCCACCGTCACCCCAGACTCTGTCACTGCAGTGCTCCTCCCCACCCAAGAACCACCAACCAGGACTGCAGTACAGATTCAAGCAGGGCACAGAAAGAGAATCTGCCTTTGTGCCCACAAAGCACTCCTTGCATTCCTGCTCTGATCCACTGCTGGATTCCTTCCACTGTGTGAGCCAGGGATTCAGGAAGCAGCTGACCTGTAGCTCTGGAAGCAGCCTCAGAAGTTTCCTGCTGCTGTCACCTCCACCACTGCACCACCTCCGCCACCCTGAGGGCAGGTGATTGGACTGCTCTGAACTAGATCCTGTACTTTTCCTCTTACCTGCTCTTTAGCATTTGTGGGTTGAGCAGTCTGGTGACTGCCACAGCTCGCTGATTCATGGCCCTAAGGCCTGTTGTGGCTGGCTGACTCCGGGTCTGGTCTGTCCCGGTGTGCCATGCTGGGCTGTGCTCTGCTCCCAGCACTGTGCAATAGACCATTCCCGGTGACCATCCAGGCTCTCCTGGGCTGGAGACCCGTTTCCCTCTGCTATTTTGTGGGTTCCACAGCTCTGAATTTGTTCAGAGCTTTTTTTTTTTTACAGGTGTTTGGAGGGATTTCAGGGAGAGCTTAAGCAAGTCCCTGCTTTCCAGCTGCCATCTTGTCTCCGCCTCTCTAAAATGCAGTTCTTGAGAGTGAGAGGTATAGGATACTCTAAAAGCTGAGAATTCTGCTTGGATAATTATTTCATTCAATTCAGAAGGAAGACATTTTTTAGCCTGAAGATTTTACATTCCTTGATTCTATTACTTTGTCCCCAAATTTCATGCTTCGGGAATGGGGAAAATAAAAGAAATTTGTACCAGGCCTGTAGTGGGAGGAGATGAAGAGATTTTTGTCTTAGAAAAGAAACTTTTCTATTCCCATATTCCTCCTAAGCAAACAGGAAGTAAAGTTCTAGAGAGAAAGAATGATACACTTATGACTGGAACTTTGGGATTAGTTAAAATTGATTTGTTCTATATTGTGTTAGCTCTAGCCAGCTATATTGTTTCTACAATGATGGATCCATCCCATTAACTTGGATACTTTTGTCTATAGCAGAGACCCTGGAATGGCCAATATAGGTCTTGTTGGGATGTACTATCTCAAATTGCTCAGTCAGTCAACATCAGTGATGCAATTCCCATTTTTTTTTTGCAGAATTCCTGGATACTTTAGGGAAATTCAGAACAACTAAACAATCTGGTCCTGACTCTTGAAGTTCTTACAACTTGGTTAGGAAAACAAGACATGTAACAGAAAAGAAATTATTCCTCTCAGATATGTTAATTGTCCCAGACAGGTAAAAAAAAAGTCTTCAGGCAGAATAAACAGAACTATATGCCCACATTTTGTAGTAACAAGGCCCCAGGAATACTAGGTAATACTACTACTAATAAAAGGTCTCGCTTCCTTAACTCTTTTTCTACTAGTGGCACATGCTGGTTGAGTTACGAGTTAGCCTCAGAAAAGCCAGTTAGTTTCAAATATTTAGTTAGCCACTCTCTTATTTTTAACTTTTATTTCATTTGTATTGATGCCCAGGAACCATCTCTTGTAACAAATAATAAAAGGGAAAGCAGAAAAAAGCAGGTCAATAAAACCAGTGAACACATCAACCACATCTGATTGTATTTACAATGTTCTACAACCAATGTCCTTACCTCTACAAGGAGAGGAGTAAAGTAAAATTAAAAAAAAAAAACAAAAACAAAAACAAAAAAACTCTTCTTCTTGACCAAGCTTGGTCATAGTAATTAAAAAGTATTTTTCCATCTTTTTTATCTATTCTTCTAATTTTCATGGTATAGTATCTCCCTCTTTCTCTCTCTCCCCCCTTGTACATATACATACAAACACACACATGTAAAATATATAGATTTTATTTTGATAGTTTTTCTTATTTCACTTTGCATCAGTTCCTACAAGTTCTCATGCTTTTGTTTTCATATTCATAATTTCTCATGAAATGATATTACATTATCTTCATATACCACAGTTTGTTTAGTAATTCTCAAACCGACAGCCATCAGTTGTATTTCCTGTTTCTTAAAACTATATTGGATTGTTTGTCATACAGTGTCTGGCTAACCTGACATAATTGGTAGCTCAGCCATCCAGTGACATTGGGTGCGGCAACTCAGGAGGATACCATCAATCAGTATCTTCACCAACAAATGTTTACAAAGCTTCTCTTATGTACCAGATACTGTGTTGAGTTCTGGGGATACAATGATAAAAATGAAATAGCCCTTGCCTTCAGGGCTTATATTCTATTGGGGAAAAATGTAGAAACATGGATACATTTTTAAAATGTACCAAGCCAATGCCAGGTAAATGGTGAAAGGACAAACTAGAATTTAGGATATTCTGGAAAGGCTTCCTGGACAAGGTACACCTGATACGAGTGTTTCTTACCTTTGTTGTTGTTTGTCCTTCATTGTCAAAAAAGACCCTGACATCAGGAAGATGGTACCATAATTTGCAAATGAATTGGATTTAAGCGAGGAAGGGCAATGTAAGGTCACCAGCCTCACTTTCTCTTCCAGAGCCATCTGGGTCCAGTGGCAAGACATAAATCAAGACAATTGGTGATGGCCCTTGTTTCTTATCATAAGGCAATAGGTAGACATTGAAGTTTCTTGAGTAGAGAAATGGTATGGTCAGACTGATTTCAGAAATTTTAATCTGGTTCTTTTGAGGAGAGGATGGTTTTGAGAGAAGAGAGACTAAAAACAGGGAAACCAATTAGGAAACTTGCAATGGTCTGTGCTATCTACTTCCTGACAGCTAGGTGATGGATTCAAGATGCTGAATGAGACACACATGTTTTTGGACATGGACAATGTGAGAATTTGTTTTGCTTTACCATGCATACTTGTTACAAGGGTTTTGTTTTTCTTTTAAATTGGGGATGGAGTGGGAAGGAGAGAAATATGCTTGCTAATTGAAAAATTTTAAGGAATGGGAAAAATAAGAGTAAGACAAGAGATGATGAGTGCCTGAACTAGAGTGGTGGCTGTATGAGTGGAGAAAATGAGATGGGGATTAGAGATGTAATATACTAGACATGTGCTCTTTTCCCCATTCTGTCTTCCATCCATCCTTCCTTTCTACACTGATTCAACAGAAGGTTGTCCTGGGTAACAGCGTAAGGATGAAAATTTTTTACTGCAATGCAGAAACTCGGAGCAAACAGCAGGTACTTAGCTTAGGCTACTACCTAATGTTTCTTTTTTTCTCTTTGTAACTAACTGGAGAGAATATAGAGATGAGTTTACAGCTGGAACTCAAACATTCACTTCTGTATCTGTCCCAAACCCCTCCTCCCTTTCTTTCTGTCCCTATCTCTGGGCCTCTGTCTCTGTGTTTGTTTCTCTGTCTCTCAGTTGCAAAATATCTGTGGGAACATATCCTACAAAATATATACTTATTAAGGCTTAAAATCTAGCAACTGGCTAAGTTTTAAATGTGGAGTAGCACCGTTGTAGCTTCTGCCTCTGCTGACCTTTTTTTTTTTAACATGATGCTTTGTTTTCAAAAAAGTTTAAGGACTCTTAGTCTTCTTTAGGGAGGCTTAATGGAGTAAAAAGGCATTCAGTTACACTGTATTTACTTTTTCTCCTTCATGTAGTTGTGTAGAAACACTAACTAAAAGGGAGAATTGCTATTCCTTCATGAGACTTCTCTATTCATGGACACTGTATGAACTAGACACACTGTATAAGGAATAATTTCTCCTGTTCTTGCATCTCCTTTTTAAAGCCTATCAGCCTTCACAATGTGAAAAAGTTTATAGGATTCGGAAGTAGATGGGGCACTAGTTGTCGTGACTTGTTTTATAGATAAGGCATTAGATGTCAATCCCATCATTTTATAGATGAGGAAATTAAAACCTTATACAGATGAAGGGATTTAGAACTCAGATATTCCTTCTGTTCTTCAGCTTTCATCTGCATGTGCAGTGGCTGTCTCTCATGCCTGGAATGAGCTCCCTCCTCACCTTTGCCCCATAGAATTCCATAGAATGTCCTTTAGAAGGCAACTCAAGTATCACTTTCTAGAAAGTGCTTTCCTGATCCCTCTCTTATTGGCCTCCTTCCCCAACTACCCTGGATTTAATTACCCTGCATTTAATTTATTGATTCCATATACATTTATTGTGTATTTAGATATATGCATATATGTACATGTTTTCTTCTCCAATAGAATGTAACCTTCTTAAGGCTAGGAACTGATGTTTTCTTTTTGGTCTTTGTATCTCCAGCACCTAGTACAGGGTCTAGTACATGATAAGTATATAATAAATGCTTGTTAATTCAAAGGAATAGAACAGGGAAAGATGAGCCACTTTCCACTTACATATAAAACTATGGTTTTATAACTCTATACACATTGCGAAAAATAACTCGATTCCATATTTTGGACTATTACAAAGTCTTCAAATATTCTTCCAGAATCTGACATTTATCTTATCAGAAGACTATTATCAATACTCCATGCATTTACGTATAGCCATTTGAGCCCATGAGTTTTATTGCTGGCTCCTTCCTTGAATTGTATCTACTCTAAATCACTGGGCATCTCTACTGTCAGTCATCTTCCTGTGTTGCAGCTGCTACGTTCTAGAGTATCTAGTTTGGTAAATATATATTAGTTCATTTCTCTCTCTTCTTCTTTTTTCAGTTGAAAGTCCACTTGATTACATTTTCAAGACATAAGGCAAATATATTCTTACCAGCCCATTTTAAGTGCACTTTGTCCCTGGCTAAGTGCCTGTTTATTAATATATTTTAAATGTTCACCCAGAAGTCCAAATTCTGATCTCTGATATAACTTTACTAGCCATATGTTTGTTTCCCAAATATCTTTCTCTTCTAAAGCCACTATCTTTAATTACACACACACACACACATACACACACACACATATGTATATAAAACTAATCATAAAAAATGCTCTCCTTGTCCCTTCAAAGTTCAGTTTCTTGCCTAGGAGTTCATAGTCCCTTGATTTACTGGCAATAATTGCTTATATCCATTTGAATCATTGGCATCAAGTTTGACAAGTCTTGAGAAGTTATATGTCTATTCCCAGATACATACATGGAAATATGGCAACTCTTGTTAATATCAGCTTGAGAAATTGTTCTTATGGTATCCTTCAGGGGGTTATCAACCACCACTATACATCTCCCACTCTTACTGAATGATCTCTTTCCTAATGGTATCTCTGGATCTATACCATCATTACTTGGAATATAAACAATTGCTTCCTCCTCTATGGGAAGAGCCTCATACTTATCATTTAGCTAAAGACATTTTAGCATTTTATCATAAATTTAGTCTTCAAAAGGAATAGTTAAAAAATGGAGAATATGGCTTCTTCTGACCAACAAGTAGAAACTGGGTGTTGAAATAGAAAGGATGGACATCTTGGAAGGGAATGACAACTTTCAAGATAGGTTAGAAGAATGCAGCCACAATCTGATGTACACCCTACATTGTATGTAGGAGAGTAGATTTGAAAGGGTTCTAAGGTTTGCATCTTCAAGTATGTTTGATTGGAAATTAGCTGGTTTCTGTTAAAGTCCCAACCTGGGCCAATTTCCTTGGAAGTTTCTGATGTCTGTCCTCCACTCTTGCTGAAATATTATCTACTTTTTCAAAAGATGTTATTATACTATCCTGAGAGTCTGTGAAATTTGGAGAAAATAGAAAAAGTCTTTTCCTTTGCTTTTACCTTCATGTAATATTAAAAATAAGAGCAATAAGAGGAGAGGTGAAGAATAAAAATCAACAATTTTGGGGAACAAAAAAGTTGGACTACAAGGGAGCTGTCCAATTTCAACTGTAATCATTTTTATTTTCTTAAGAATACAATGTCTTTGCTATGCTGCCTTTTACAATTTCAAAATGAGGAAAGAAAATCTGAGAAAAGGCAAGTTCCAAGTACATTCATTATACAAAGTAGTAATCAAATATGTGTTGACTGCCTTTGCTAATTAATAAACCATTGTCACCCTTTTCATAGATTGACATTCCCCCTTCACTGAAAGGCTATCTTCAGTACATTTGCCAAAGGCCTGCCTCCATTCTCACCATCCTTTAAAAAAATTATTTACCAGACACTTCTTTTCTGATAAAATTCTCCAGGGAAAAAGTCAGTCCTTATAGATTTTGCAACCAAAGACTGAATGTGAGGTGATTCCTTTTCTGATCCCATAGTTTCAAGATCTGGACATATTCTGAGAGAGGATACAGAGGGATGGGAAAAGGACCAACATATGCCTAAAGTATCTGACATTTCTGGATTAAGTTTAAAATGAAATATTTGGAGGCAAATTTAAACAGACACTAGTAAGCAAAAACGAACTGGGGATTTTCCAATTTAAATATCCAATTTGTTCCAATGATTTTGATCCCTGTAGGTGACCAATCTGAATATTTTAGTCTCCAAATTGCTTTTCTCTCCCCATTCCTCTACAAGGAGATTTCCTGTTCTGTGAATTATCTGGATAACTCCCTCACCTATCTTATTACCTTTGCCTGTTTAATGAAGCAAATAAGCTGAAGCAGTTAACCCTGCTCGACTCCAGTAACAAAAGTCATACCTCCAAGTATGAGGAAGAAATGGGCAAGTTTACTAGATACTGTAAATGGCAGAGTATCCACCCACACATGGGATTCTTGGACATGCCTTATCCTTGCCCTACCCGATAGCCTACTCAGATGGTATGAATCATTGAGCACTGTACATGTGGTCTCTATTCGTACCAAACCAGTCACATGTTATGGGTGTGCCTTGGTGAGCAGCTCATTCTGAAGACATGACCTGTCCTTTCTTCCCCTCCTTGGGTTGAGGGAGACATTGAGATTTTGAATTTCATTTCCAGCTTTCCTCTTGGAAAATTCTGGCAGAGAAGTTTATCATCATTTGATGTTTTCTTTTCCCCACCAAACAAACTTTCCTGGAATGACATTAAGGCCCTAGAAGTGATGGAAAACCTACTGAAAGAGCTTGGCCGCAGGGAAGGGAAGAGGGCAAGAATCTGTCCAGTGCAGGGGGAGGGGGCAAAGGGAGCAGGGCGAGAAGAGAAGTTAAGCCATTACATATCCAATAAATAATACTGCCAGTGGCAGAGCCAATTGAACTGCCATGTTGTTTGAGTGAAAGCAACAACCCACTCTCTTCCAGCAACAGGAAATAATGTCCATAAAGAAAGAAATGTTTCCCATTTTGTTCCATCAGTAATAAAATAGCATCACATGAGTTATAATCAGTCTGTAACTTTATCCACATGATGCTTCAGCCTTTGTTCTTTTTTGCCTGGACTCTGGCTGGGAAGACTTTACAGTTCCACTGGGAAAGAAGAGGGAAAAAAAGATCTGCTTTGTACTATTTAAGCTATTTCAAAATGTTTACTTTATTTTTTCCCCTTTTCCTACAGGCTGTACTCAGTTGCTGTTCTCCCTCCACTTTGAAAGAAGCCTAGCTGTCTATGGTCTTTCATCTGCTGTATGGAAAAATGTCTATCAGCTGGAAACCTTGTGAATCTTAAATTTTAAGGGTTTGAGTTGTAAACTGTCCAAGGCATTGGCTAAGGTTTCATGCAAAGGTAACTTTAGCACTACAGTTTGCTTTTTCCTCTTCCTCCTCCTCCTCCTCCCCTGCCCTCCAGTGCTATATAGGGAGCTTTATGTGAGTGGATAAGCTCCTTAGCTGAGATGTAAACTTATGATCCCTGGTCTCTGAGCAAAGATTGTTGGAGACTGACACTTAAAAAAAAGGAAGGAGAGAGGGAAGAAATTGAATCCAAAGGCTTACAAAGGATTAAAAAAGTACACCCCAGATGGAAAATTTTATGGGAGCTGGAGAAAATGTATAAGTGAAATATCGGTATCATAAAATAACAGGAAATACTGTAATCTACCTGATGGGGAAAATTGTCACTTTTTAAAAAATGATCCTTATTTCCCTCCAAATTATACTTGTTGGTAAGCCAGTAAACTAGAGCTAGGCTGACAATGGCCCTGTTCTTCTGCCAAACTCGTACTTGTCTATGGAATCTCTGTGGGCTTTATGTTGAAACTTTTCCATTCTCTTTTTTTTTTCTAATTAAAACAAAACCACCCAGAGGCAGAGAGAATCATGCAATAAGAAGCAAAACTGTTAATGACCTGGTGAATTGTGATCCAGAGAGGCTCAAAGGCAATTTGGAAGTAGGGCTAAGGCAATGGAATCAAACCAAATTGGGGGTCAACTAACAACAGTGGGAAGCAAAATACACATGGTTAAGAGAAGATCTTGAGTTTGCTTTCTCTGGGTAATAAGATATATTTTTAAAAGTTGGTTAATTATCTGATTGAGGGGAGAAAAATGAGCAGTTGAATATTCATGTTTCTCACTCAGGGGAAGCATCACATTGAGGGAATTTCCCTCTTTGGTCCTATAACATCCCAATCTGCCTCCATAGCTAAGTAAGCATTTGTAGAACATATATAGGTTGCTTTGTTCAGTTGCACAGTCAGGACATTATTATCAGAGACTAGTTTCCCCAAACATTTGGAAACATGTTATCTGCATGATTACATTGGCTGAGAGAATGATGGAATTATAAAGATTAAGGGTTTAGGTTGGCTTCACCTATTCTTTAGCAAGGAACACCATTTATCATTGTAAATAAGATTCCATAGACTTCAAACGAAATTGTATACATGGATAGACTTTGTTCAGGAAATCTTATAACTCTAGCAACAATGTGCCTATCCTTCTACAATCCTGCCAACAATTGTCATTTCCCTTTTTCTGTCATCTTTGCCAATCTGATGTATTCTTACTTTTTCAATTTTCACTACTCTCACCCTAACATAAGTTCTTAATAGTCTTCATGTGGACATTGAGGCCAGCTTTCCCCTCCTCCAATTCATCCTTGGAATTGTCAGAATAAGCTTTCCTACGAACATAAATGATCATGTTACTCCTATGCGTAAAACCTTTCGATAGTTCCCTGTTGCTTATGGAACTAAAGCCACATGCTTGGTCTGACATTCAATGCCATCCATAATTTGAGGTCAGATTACCTTTCCACCATAAGCATTTATTGTGCAGCACAATTTCCTTTTCATAGAATCTATGTTCCATCCCTCCAAACTAACTATTTGTTATCCAGTGGACATATCCTGCACATTCCTATTTCTATGCTTTAGTTCAATCTTTAGCCCTAGTCCAGGAATATTCTATCTACTTTTTAATGAAACCTTTCTGAATTCTCCAGTCAGAAATCATTTTTTTCTTCCCCAAACTTTCATAGCACTTTACATCACTCTTATGCATTTATCAGGTTCTGTTTTATATTCAAATAAATTTTATTTGTTTGTTTTTTTTTGGAGGGGGGAAGGCAGGACAATTGGGGTTAAGCGACTTGCCAAGTTCACATAGCTAGTAAGTGTGTCAAGTGTCTAAATTCAGATTTGAACTCAGGTCCTCCTGACTCCAGGGCTGGTGCTCTACTCACTGGGCCACCTAGCTGCCCCTTCAAATAAAATTTAAAAGCATTTTAAAAATGCCTACTATGTGTGAGGTACTGCATGAGGTGCTGTAGTTTCAAAAACAAACAAAAAAAAAACCCAAAACCTAACCTTCCTTCAAGGATCTTACCTTCTACTGGGGATATAACATGAAAATTTAATATTAAAAAAATTATTGTCCCATCACAGAATGACAGAAATTGGGAAGCCATCTAATCTAATCCATATGCCACCATAACATACCTGACAAGTGGCCATTTAGCTTCTGTCTGAAGAGCTCCAAGGATGAGGAAATCACCACTTCTCTAGACAGCCCATTCTATGTTTAGAGAGTTCTGGTTGTAAGGAGGTTTTTCTTGACTTCTGGCTAGAATTATCCTCTCTGCAACTTCCTCTCATTGTTCCTGGTTAGGCCTCCTGGGGTTGAACAGAACGAGTCTAATATCCACATAACAGCCCTTCAAATACTCGAAATTATCTATTATGTCACTCGTGAGGCTTCTTTTCTCCGCACTAAATATGTATGCCCAGTTCCTTCACCCAATATTCTTGTGATATTCACCTCAGAAACTCACAATTGATTGAGTTGATTTATCCATTTCTTGATTGCCTAGACTTAAGAAAGTAAAAGAGTAAATATTAATGCTGAAGATTAAACTTAAAAGTATGTCCAAGAGAGCCAGTTGTTAAACATTTCCTAGCATACTCTTTCATCCAATCTAAGGAAAGTTTCTATCTCTTTTTGATCCTCTTTTTCCTCCCAATATAGCCTTAAAAACAACCTCTTTTGTTTCCTCCACAGTCTCAGCTCATTGCTAGCTTTAGATGTGACCCTTTCCCTCAAGGGCTTATAGTCTCTTCACAGGAGCTATATGTGTGAAGACAACAAACACAAATAGATTGTGATAGGATCATGGGAGACAGGCAGATTAAAAAGGTCTAGAAAAGTCTGAGAGGGAGAGAACGTTTTCAGCTTGTAAGGATTAGAATAAAAAAATCTTCATGGAAGAGAAAGATTTTGAATGCTAGAGATGAGGAGGAACACCTCATGCTTATGGGACAAACTGCATCAAAGTGTAGAGATAGATGTTGTTGAGTTTGGGAAGGGAAGAATAAGAAAGAAGGCTAGAGAGGTAACCAAACTGTAGGTGATCTTAAACGTCAAGCTAAGAAGTTTAGATTTTGTCCCAGAGGAAACAGGGAGCCACTGAACATTTTTGAGGAAGGGAATAACATGATCAGACTTTTACCTTACAAAGATTATTTTAGCAGCTATAAGAAAGGTGATCTGAAGAGGGAAGAGATTGATTACATATTTGCAAATCTAATTAAAGCACATGGAATAACATAATCACAAAGTAGAGAATTTTAGAGGCAGAAGAGATCTCAGGGACAGTTCAATCCAATTTCTTCATTTCATAGATGAGGAAAATTAAACCCAGAGATGTAAGGGGATTTCAGAGCCAGGACTCTTAACTAGTAATTCAGAACCTTTTCCCTCACACTAGGTTGCCCCTTCTTCCTACTACCTTAGTTCAAGGCCCTTTTCTCCTCTTGCTTAGATTATTTCAAGAGCCTCCTAATTGATCTCCCTAACTCAAGTTTCTCTTCGTTGCAGCCCATAATGCTTCCAAAATAATCTTCATTATATACAAATCTGTCCGTGACGCCCCTGCTCATCAATTCCAGTGGCTTCCTATTTCCTTTAATGAAAATATAAAGTCCTCTATCTTTTACACAACCTGGCTCTACCCTATCATTCCAGCTTCATTGGATATACCTTCCTATCTCACACTCTGTAATCCAGCCTAAACGTTGGTCCTCTGTCTGTTTCTCACACACTTCCTATCAATCTCCTGTCTATGCCTTTGCACTGCATCCCACTTGCCTTGAATATATTCCAGTCTCATCTATTCTTCATAGAGTCAGTTTCTTAATTTGTTATTGTTTGTCCTTTGTTCTCAAAAGGGACGATGACATCAGGAACATCATCATGACTTGTAAGTGAATTGATTTAAGTGAGGGAGAACTATGCAAAGTCACCAGCCTCACTCTCTCCTCTGGAGCCATGTGGGTCCAGTGGCAAGATATACAGGGTGTTCCTAAAGTCTGGACACGTAGGCAAAAATGCATATTTTCAAGAAATGAAATGAAAGAATTTTCAACAACATTTTATTTACTTGGAATACTAACAAAAAACATCTTCAACATGACTTCCATCATTTGTGATGCACAGGTTGATGCTCCTTGCAAGATTCACGTGAGCTCCATGCAATAACTCCCATTGCTGTCAAATTTAGCAATTCACTCTTTATGAATTCAATCAAGTGTGTTGCATCTGTGATTTTCATTGAGTACACCTTCTCCTTTAGCATATCTCAGAAAAAGAAGTTGCTGAACAACACAATGTCTTTGGTGAAATGGTTAATGAGATGTTAACGAGATTTCCTGTGTGTCCAGACTTTAGGGACACCCTGTAGCTCAGGACAACCGGAGATGGCTGGATGCAGTGGAAGACCTTGGCCTTTTTAAGGTAAAGTCTTTCCCAGGTCTCAATTTGACTGAGGCAAGGCACATTCAATGATTAAGCCTAGGTAAGAAATGAGACAAAGAATGGCCTCTTTTACCTAGTTTTTAAAAAAATCAATCTAGGAGGGGAAGACAATCTGGGTTTCTGGCCAAAATAGAAACAATTGCTATGTACACTCACTTTGAGCCATCAGGGCCCAAACAATGACCAAGTGAGGCTTGGGCTGGTTCCTATTGTTGGCCAATAGATGAGCACCAGAGTGATTTAGGTTTAAGGCAGGTCCTCAGAAAGAAATCTATCTGGTAAACCTTAAGATGTCTAGCCAGGTTTCAGTGATCAAAATTTATATTCCTCTGGGCAGAACACCTGCAGGTAAAGGTATGATAGCCTATATGGATGGAGAAAGAGGAGAGGGGGAGAGAAGGAGGGAGGGAAGGAGAGAAGGAAGGAACAAAAGAAGGGAGGGAGAAAGAAGGAAAGAAGGAAGGAAGGAAGAAAAGAAGGAAGGAAGGAGCTGCATTGCTCAACTAGAACTGACCAGTTGTGTCTCCAGTGGGGCAGCTACTACTACTCACAGGTTGTTCTTTGTCCTTTGTTCTTGAAGAGGACTATGATGTTAGGAAGGTGATGTCATGACTTGCAAGTGAATTGTTTTAAGTGAGGTAGGGTTGTGTAAGATCACCAGTCCCACTCTCTCCTCTGGAGCCATCTGGGCCCATTGGCAAGATATAGATCAGGAGGACTGGAGATAGACCCACATACAGTGGGAGACCTTGGCCCTTTTAATCTAAGGTCTTTCCTAGGTCTCACTTTGACTAAGGCAATGCCCCTTTCTTAATTTAAGATGTAGTTCAAACACCAACTTCTACTTGAAGTCCATCCCTCCCAATGTGGAAGACAGCATATGAACAACTATGTACAAACAAGATATATACAGGATAAATTAGGGGTAGTTTCAGAGGGAAGACATTAAGATTAAGGGACTTAAAGCTGAGACTTGAAGGAAGTCAGGAGCACTGGGAGACAGTCTCTCCTTCAGATGGCGAGCTTCAGAAAGTTGAGTTTCCATGCACTGGTCTTCCTTGGCGACTTCTTTCTACATAATCCATAGGCTGCTGGACTTTTCAGAAGAGTAACTGAATTTTTGTAACTGTACCTCTGTGATCTGAAATAACTTATTCTTGGTGGGGCGAGAGGGGAAGAGGGAGAGAACGAACTTCCAAGGGAACTATTTAGCATCATATAATTCTTCAACTTGCGATTGTTTGACTGGATCTTGCACTGGCTTTGCTCAGCCTGAGTGTTCTTTTGAGATTATGATTACAGGTCCCAGAATCATGGGTCCTTCGAGTTAGCAGGGATCTCTGTATATCATCTAGCTAGATTTTTTATACCATTCATGTGTGGATCCTTTCCACAACATCCCTAATAGATAGTCAACAACCCATGGTTTTTAGCACCCTCCACATCACTTTCTGCCGTGGTTCTCTAAGCATCATCACAAAATAAAGCCTCTCAGAGTTGTGCAGGAAAAAAAAGTTTTTCTCAGTGCCATCTGTTTCATTCTATTGTCAGTCTAGGTTTTCTTGGTGGTGATTCAAAGCTTTTGCATAAAAGCCCATTATACACTGAATGAAGAAAGTCATATTTGTTTCTCTTTTCCTAAAATAAGTGTGCTATAGAGGTTGCAAATTGTCTACAAGGCAAATGGGGACAGGGAGATTCTCAACAACTTGCCAAAGTCATATATTGTACTATCAGTAGAAGTAAGGCTCCTTCACTCTTAAATAACCAGTTGGTTCTCTGGGTTTCTTTCTGACTTTGCTCAGGTTCTGGCTTGCTTGGGGTTAAGAGGGGCCTCAGTAACACGTTGCCACGAAACAGGATGGAAAACACTGCACCCAGTTTAACTATAGATTCCTCCAGAGCAGGGTTGGGTTTGCAGGGTCAGTGTCATCCTGAAATAGCCTGTGAACAGCAGGATTTTGTCAAACCCTGTCCACCATATTAAATTACTCCAAATAAATAGCTGACCATGTTTTATCTGAAATATCGACAATATCACATAACAGTATCACTTAACAAGCCGCACTTAGGAAACTTGTGATGGAATGTTTTAAAGCATTTGCCATTAATGAATACTATGGAGTGTAGAGCTCATTACAGTATTAGGATGAATTAAGGCCTTCGAGATGACTAAGGATTCAGAATTCCCCTGTTCTGGAATGTGACATCCCACTTTGAGTCAGCTGGCCCAGGCGTAATTCAACAGAGGTGTTTGTCCTTCTCTGCCTTGTGATAGGATGCATTTAAGAGATTTCCCTTTCCTTAGAAACAGTGCAAGAGGCCTTATAGTAGTGTATACATCATCATATGAGTCAAAAATAGAAGAAAAGTGGACAACATCATTACACTAATTACAACAGTTTGTGATTCAGATTTTACATAGTTATAGAATTTTAGGAATAGAAGACATCTTAGAGATCATTTGTCTAATACCCTTAATTGACAGATGAGGGAGTTGAATCCCAGAGAGAAGTGATTTATCCCCTCTCCTGAGGGGTTCAGTGCCCATTCTGCTGTACCACACTACTGATTTTAAATATAATCAAACCCACCTAATGTTCAGTGTTTTGAGGAAGGCCAGTCTGAATTAGTGTGAAATCTTCTTCACCAACAAATTCCAAATACTTATTATTACTCCTTTAAGACTCCACTTCAGCCATGAAAACTTTCTAGTCTTTGAACCTTTCCCCCAGACTGAAACCACCTCTTTCCTTGAAACTCTCATAGTCTTTTGTGGTAACTTTCTTATGTATTTATTATAGTCTCCCTCATATCAAGGCTATTTGTATGTCTGTTTTATTTTCACAGTAAGATTATAACCCCACTGAAGTCAAGGAAATGTTTCAATTACTTTTGTATCTACAGAGCCCAGCTCAATGCCTTGCTCAAAGTAGGCCTTGAAAAAAATGTTTAAAGAATTGAATTTATTAGAATTAAATGCCAATAGTGTTTCCAAATTATGGTTCCACAGAACCTGGTTTAATTAATAGGTTAAGTAATGATAACAAGTTAAATAAACATTTGTAATGGGCATAATTTTGCCTGTGTGCTCATGTCGTAAAAAGCCTCATTAGCTTAAGTACTCTACACATGGCCCTGTGCCATCTTGTATTAACCACTACTTTTTTATTTTGTGTAAATTTTAATTTTTATTAGGAAAAAATCAAATATACATTTAGCTCAATTTGGTTGCAAGTTCCTTAGCTTTTCCCTTTTCCAGCTTGGCAATACAAGCCACTGATTTTGGACCCAGAATATTGACATCCCAGTGATGATGGATCTCATCATATCTGTTGTTGGAATTGGTTTTGATGGCTTTTACCAGCTTAGCTGGGGCTTTCTTGTCTTCAGGGTTAACCTCTGTGAAGGCAATGCTCGTGCAAGTCTTTCTGTGAACTAAGTGAGCAAGTCTGGCTTTACCTTTGATAATACAGTAAAGAACCTCCATTTTTTGGCACAAAGCAGGTAGGAAGACCACTTGCTCAATGGGGTCCTTGTCATGTGCAATCACTACCAACCGTGCTTTCTTTCTACCAGGGTGGTACAAAATCTGAGGATATCTGAGGATAGGTGGTCTCTTAGTGGGGACATCTCCTTTGCCTACAGCATTTTGTTCAGCCTTAGCCAACAGCCTTTGCTTCTTATCTTGCTTTGTCTCAGGTCTATACTTGTGAACCAGTTTAAGCAGCTGAGTAGTTGTTTGACGACCCAAAGTCTGAGTGAACTGGTTAATTGCTGGCGGGACTTCCAAATGCTTATAAAGGATAGACTTTCGATGCTACAATCTGATGTACTGAGGCCATTTGACAAATGGAGTAAGGTCCCTTTGGGCTGGATGTCCGGAGTAATGCCAAAGTTCTTGGGCCGCTTCTCCAACAAAGGATTGACCACTTTCTTGGCCTTCTGATTCTTTACTACAGCAGGGGCTGGAGCTGCCTTATTCCCTTTTGCCATCTTGGCTGGCTGAATGAGAAAAGAAGAGACTTGTCTACACAACTAATTTTCTTATCTGGTTCTTTCTTCATATAAATGTAATGGCAATTTGAAACCATCCTAGGTTGACTCATCAATAGGTCTGATTGAGTGGGATCTCAACAGTATATCATGTTCTGTGTAAAATCTCCTACTGCAGTAAAAAGATCATTGGATCTGGAGCCAGAGACCGGGATTAGAATCTTGGTGTTGCCATTCACCACTATTGTGGCCATGGGCACATCACTTAAGCTCTCCATGCTTCAGTTTTGTTGTCTTTAAAATGAGAGGGTTAAGTGGTCCCTCCAGCTCCTAATGTGCAATTTGTTAACTATTTAATGGAACTAACTATAATATTATATTGTCAATTGAAATCAACAAACATTTATTAAACCCCATTATGTACTAGGCAAAAGGCATAGCAGACAGAAAACTGGCCTCTAAATCAGACAGACCTAGGTTCAAATCCTGCCACTGATATGAAACTAATTGTGTATCATCACTTAATATCTCTCACTTCCCTGGCAATTTTCTAATACTATGGAAATGACAGATCAGTCGCTGATCAGCCTAAGTGGTGACACTTTCTGTACCACTAGCTCCCTAAACTGACAAAATACTATGCTTAGACCAAACTAAAATAAAATAAAAAAAATGTGCCAGACATTGTGTTAAGTACTGGGGATACACAGCCAAAGTAATGAAAATAGTCTACTCTCAGGAAGTTTACATTGTGTCCTGACATTTCTATATTCAATGTAGTTAAATGAAAACCAAAGAATGTGAAAATGTTTACTAAGAATTATGATGAATCCATTTTCATGGACTTTAAAGGTTAATGAGTACAACTTCCCCTCCAAAATAGGATTCTCTTTCTTTGACATCCCATATAGACTATTACTATAGTGAATATATATACTGAATATATATAGTGAATATATATACTATATATAGTGAATATACTATACCTAGTGAAAGGTAGCTCTTTGATGTGTGTGTGTGTGTGTGTGTGTGTGTGTGTGTGTGTGTGTGTATGTTGAGGGCTAGGAGTTGGAAGGCAGTCCAGAGTATCTCCATTTGTGGATGGGCTGAGTTGTGCTTCCTGGAATGATGTGTGACTAGGGCATGCTCTGGTAACTGATATTTATAGTTGTTTGTCAGGGGTGCATAGCTGTTGGTCTCTTCTCTGGCTTAGGTTTTGCTATATTATTTATGCAGCACACTCCCCATTTGGTAGTCAAGGTATGCTTCTGTCTGCCAGCTAGTGCTGTTCTAAATGCCACTGGGAGACATGAAAAAGATCAAATTAATAATTAATAATGCCATTTTGAATACTTTCGAAATAGACATTGTTTTATTTGATATTTTCCAAAACTTTTGTATGTAGACTGGACAGGCTGGACTCCTGGTCTTGGAATTGTTGACATTTATGTAGCATTTAAAAGTTTACAAAGTACTTTCTTCCCAACAACCCTGTGACTTAGAGATCAAAAAGTATTATTGTCCACTTCTTATTTCCTCTTAGGTAAATGAGAATTTGCTAATTGACTTGTCCACATTCACACAGTGAGGGGGCAGAACTAGTTAATGAATCCAATTTCCTTCTATTTCCAGTACTTTTTCTATTATAGTCTCTTGATAAAGAAGTAAATGACAAAATCAAAGTCACAAAACTAGGTAGTGGCACAGCCCAGAGTTGAACCTAAGGCCTCTTGATTTTCAGGCCAATGCTTTTTTTTTTTCCATTAGATGATCCCTGTGTTTAGAGTAGACAGCAAAGCCTTGGGCTTTGCCCTTCATTATTTTAGTAGACCTGCAGCCTATGTCTGGTTCCTCCACTATTTGACTTTATGCTATTTACTCTCTTTAAGCTATCTCATCGAATGACTGGGAATATAATACTGTCTGACATCTTACTTTATTGAGTTATAGTGAGGATCCGGTGAACTATGTGTGGAAAACTATTTTGAGCAACTTCAAGTTGCTATGTAAATATAAGGTATTTTTATTATTATTGTTAATTTCATTAAAATTCTATTGTGATACCTCATTGTGGCATGGGGCTGATCCTGCATTCTTGAGGGCTCATTTGACAGAGTGGAAGCTCTAACTAGTTGAGAAGGATTTGAGTAGGGTCCTGGTGATGGACCATTTTTCAAGCTGTCCAAGGACCAGCCTATTTAAATTCAGAAAGTACCATCGCGAGGTTGTTTATAAGATGATGCATTTGGGTAGGACCATAACAACACTTGAGATGTAATCCAACATCTGACATTCACTAGCTATTGATGTTGGGCAAATCATTTTACCTCTGTGAGTCTTGACCAACTCCCTAGGATTTATCTATTAAGTCATAGATGGGTTGTGCTCTGAATTGGCAGGTGGTATTTCCAAGCCAGTAGATCCCTAAAGTGATGAAATCAGAAATGCTTTAGGTATTCAAGTAACCTCTTTATCAGGTTGATGAGGGTCTGCCACCTCTGTGGGTAGAAGGACTGCCCACCCCCACAAAATCATACATCCTTGAACTATTGAAACATCAGAACATTACTGTTTTAAAAAATAGTCTTTTGGTTAAATGCTAGAGACAGCTCAAGGTATGACCTTCTCAACCAAAGTTACATGAAAAAAAAGTATCCAAGGCAGATAAAGAACTCAGGACTTCTGAGTTTCTGCTCAAAGTTCAAGACAAGAAAGATTCATCTGAAAGGTCAGTGAAGTTTCTTCTGTATCAAAAGACTTCTTTGTATAATCTGTGATGATTTAAATATAAGTGAGTCAGAAACATATGGATTACATTTTCTTTTAAGTAAACAGTGATTTTTTAACATCCAGGGGAAAACAATTGGCAAAACATACTCAGGATCCTCTAAATCCCAAAGAGTGCAAGATATTTATTGACTAGAAAACTTGGTGCTGGATATTCTGACCTCTGCAATGATATAGACCTATCTATGAGTAGTTCCTACACTAATAGGCATCTTGAGTCCTTTCTGGTGCTAAATCAAAGTTTATCTATAATAGTGCAAGTGTCAGAGGGGGAGATGTGGTAGGGTGTTTTGTTTCCAAAGTGAAATTGTGTGACTCATTGCTCCAAATGACTACAGAGGGAATGCCATGCACACACTTACATGCCTAATAAGTGCTTCTTGCTCCAGCTGATTAGCTCAGATGGATAGAACATGATGCTAATTAAGCCAAGGTCTTTGCTTCAGTTTCCTACATGGGCCAGTCAGCTTTGCCCTATTCCGTGGCTATTGACAGCATTTGTAATTCCATGTTCCAAATATGGGATATGAAGGGACTGAGTGAGGGATTGTGGATGGTTCAGCACATTTTCATTTCCAAATCCTAGGTAAAGTAACTCAATAATTAGTGAGTCTAGTGCTTAAGTACCATGAAAAAGACCCAGGGAAAGCAGTGTGGCAAATTCAGTTTTTGATGGGGAGGCAACTTTGGTCCCCAGAACACAGGGCCCTATAAAAGGAGGAGATCCAGTGACATTCCCCAGTATTTGTGGTGAGACGAAGACTGTAGGAAGCTGCTTCTGGGAAGGCTGCTGCTAGCTAGATCAGATGGGAGCTCATCTGCTGTAATAGGGGCAACATTTCCTAGGGCACTGCCACAGAGACTGAGCTAGCCTTTTTAAAGTTCCTACCCCACTCTGACTTAGTTTTTTTTTTTTTCTTAAAAAATCATTTGAACAGTCCTTTAGACTTAATCAGCTTAGGAGACAAAAAATTCTGGCCATTGCTATAGATTCCCGTTTGCCACAGTATACAGGGCCTGGGGCATGAGGAATTCAATCTCTTCTCTGAGGAAGGCCTTCAGACAAAAATCATAGTTAATATCCTAAGTTATGCTCAGCTGAATTAATGCTGTATTCTTGTCAGGTTTCTTTTCCCTCCCGCTGTTTCTGAGGAAAACTCCTTTTGCTAACTGCTGAATATTCCAGAAGTGTCTCATTTTGTCCCAGTTTTGAACTCGATGTCCCAGACCCCTCTGAGCTAAACTTGATATATGTAGGATGCAACCACTAGTTTGAGGAAGTTCCTGTATGTAACTTCCGGTTTTAACTAATTATATTTGCTAATTAGGTTGGAAGCTTAGTTTATTTGCATCTGCTAAAGAACTTTGTAACTGCCAGTTCTTTCTAACTTTTTTGCTCTGAGGCTGGCCCCCATTACTCTGATGTAGTATATATATATATCTCCTAACAATTAGAATGAATAGGTTCATCTTCACAGACAAAGGAAAGTTAGAACTAGAAGAAACCTTAGTCATTAAAACTTCTCATTTCATAGCTAAGGAAAATGAGTCCCAGCTGATAGTAATATAGCATTAGGAGACTGGAAGGAGCGAAGAAATATATGCCAGCGGTCTTAACTCCCACACACTGTTGGCAATACTAACACAAAAGGCAATTACTGTCATTGCTGTGGGTACCTGCTGAAGTGGATGTAAAGATATTGATTCTTTTAAATGATAAGCTCATGGATGGATGAACGAATCTATTTCTACTCTCTTACTTTCTCCATGATTGAGATGAGCCATATTACATGGAAAAGCAACCAGGCATAGCTGATTGAATTTTGGAAAAGCAGTTAGGAAGACCAGAGTTCAAATCCTGCCTTTGACACTAAATAACCATGTGAGCAAAGGCAAATCAATTTACATTTCAGTCTCTTAGGCAACTAAGATTATAAATTACAGTCTGGTTGCTGATTTGTGTAGAGAATAGAAGTTTCCACACTTGTAATTCCACAAATTGATAAAATCATAGGCCCAGACCACATCAGAGGAGGATGGATAGGGAAAGGGAGGGAAGCAGCTTACTTTAGTCCAGGTATGTCTGGCTTTCAGGTTACAGCTTAGGTGAAGAAACCCAAGATCTGAGGAAAGGCTGAGGAATGGTAGCTAGTGGAGTACCTAGCATATCTGCAGCGAGAACCTGTTTAAAGGCAGAGTAGCAGTTGGTTGTGTCTAACTGACATCTCTATTATTATTAGCTGTAGTACCAGTACCAGTACTGACATTTAATGGTCATTTATACTTAGGTGGCTCTGAGAAGATATAATATCTTCACCTCTGAGAAGGTGACTCCTCTTAACTTGTACAGTCAGGAAGAATGCCCAAGGCGAGAGAGATAGCTGGATGGAGCAGGAGGTAATGGTACCAGACTTGGAATTAAGGGGACCTGAGTTCGAGTCCCATCTCAGACACTTGTTGGATATGTGACCCTGGACAAGTCACTTAACCTAAACCTCAGTTTCCTCATTTGTAAAATGGGAATAGTAATAGCTCTTACCTCAGAGGGTGGTTGTGATCACATATGTATATATACATACTTATATACAGCACTTTGAAAATCTAGAAATTATTATTATTATCATATTATTTTAAGCAGACAGTAGATTCCATTGCTTTGCAAATCTCTGGTGAGACTGAGAATCCAGACATATGAGTATAGGATCTGACCAGGGACAAAGATGGGAATAGAGATTCAGGAGTTAGCTAGAGTAATGAGAAAGGCAAAAGGAAAGACTACATTTTAGTATATCAGATGGGCACATTTGTGGACAACTGAGAATCTTGCTCAAATCTCTCACAGTCCCCTCTTATCCCACGTGCAGGTTGTATTGATAACGCAGTGAATAGCCATTCATTTTTTCTCTCCAACTGCTTGGTTTTCTGATAAGTGAGTGGCTATTCATAAGGCTTTAAAGATGACCATACTCTCTGTGAGCAAGATTCAGAAAAGCATAGCCACATTTACCAAGCAATCAACAAATATTTGTTGAGTCCCTAATATTGTAGTGGAAAGAGATTTGGACATAGACCCAGAGAGACCTAGGTTCTGATCCTAGCTCTGGCATTCACTTATTAGCTGTGTGAATTTGAGCAAGTCAGCTAACCTCTCTAAGCCACAATTTTCTCATCTGTAAAATGAAGATAGTAATATGTGAACCATTTACATCACTAGGTTGTGAGTAAAGTTCTCTCCAAACTTCCAAGTTCTTTAGAAATATGAACCATTATGTACTATATGAATAGTACTATCATCTTCTGCCATGTCATCAGTCCCTATTCTATACACTACAAAGGATACAAAGAAATATATGGTTTTTGTCTTCTAGCTAGGAGAGAAAATGAGCACGAGGAAATAAGGGATAAATCCAGTACCAGTCATAAATTTAATGGGAGTGCAAGAAAGGATAAAATCAGTAAGGTAGCATAAGTAGGGTTTCTTAAACTTTTTCTACTTTCTTATTGGCATTGTGTGGCTTGAGGACATGCACAGCACAAAGTGCACATGCTTTGTGTTCAGAACCAAGGCTGTAGTGAAGTTGCACAATGCAACACAGGCAAGCGCTGCCAGAAACACCTCGGATTCATTACGTGTTTGATTTTTAATTAATTTTTTGTCATTGAACATTCATAAACCTTTTACTGTTGCCAAATTTTTCACAACCCCATATGGGGTTGCGGCCCACAGTTTTAAGAAATGCTGGATGGAGAACATGGAGCGTCCCCAGGTCTGTAACAAAGGGGAAGTCTTGGAAAAAAATGTGTTGTGTGCCTGCTGGTTGGGGAATCATTTAGGAAGTTATAATATTTTAATGTAATGGAAAGGGCAGCTAGGTGGAACAGTGGATAGAGTGCTGGGCCTGGAGTGAGGAAGAATTTTCCCTGAGTTCAAATCCATCTTTAGGCACTTATTGGCGAGGCAAATAAGTTAACCCAGTTTGCCTGAGTTTCTTGGCCAAGTATCTTGGCCAAGAAAATCCCAAATGGGGTCATAAAAAGTCAGACATAACTGAAAATGACTGAACAACAAATGTAATGGAATATTATTATGCTGTAAGAAATTATGAATATGAAGAATTCAAGGATTAAAAAAAACCCACGTTGAGAATTAAGGAGTATTAAACTATTGTGGAAGAAAGTAAGCCAGAACCAGGGGAACAATTTCCATCATGATGTAAATAATATCAAGGAAAGCAATGGTGAAAGACACCAGGATTCTGATCAATGTAGTCACCAATTGACTTCAGGGCATTGATGGTGAAGCATATCTCTGTCTTCTCAGAAAGGAAGTGTTATATTCCAGGTGCAGAATGGATCAATCATATGTATCTTGGCCATTTCAGTCATTACTCAATCAGCAAACATTTATTAAGTATTTGTGTATCAGATACCATGCTATGTGTTAGGGAGGCAAAACCAAAAATGAAACAATTCCAGCTCTCAAGGAACTTGCATTCTATCAGGAGAGACAACATAATATAAAATATGTTCAAAATAAATAGAAGATAATGGGGAGGGGGTGCGGTATCAGAAACTGGAGAGATCAAGAAAGGTTTGGTATAGAAGATGGTAGTTGAACTGAATTTTGGAGGAAGCGAGGGCTCCTTCTTCAGGCAAGATGGGAAATCATTCTAGGCATGAGTTACAGCTTGTGCAAAGACAGGGAGATTGGAGATGTAGATTTATTTGTTTTGCTAAAGTGTATTTCTTTGTTATAATGGAGGAATTTATGAGTGCATGTGTGTGTGTGTGTGTGTGTGTGTGTGTGTGTGTGTGTGTGTGTGTGTGTGTGTCTGGGGAGCCATGTCACTGGGAAGTTAATGGTAAAGTTGAAAAATCAATTAAACATAGATAAGAAAGACTGTACCCTGATAAGATTTCTCCCTTCAAGGTGAGATACTACTAGGGAGAAAGGTGTTTTTCACTAGATCAGAATCTGAATTGTTTATGAACCTCTTTAGATTACCTCAACTAAGTATTTGTTTATGAACCTCTTCAGATTACCTCAACTAAGTATCCAGTGGGCCCTGGAAACTTTCCAGCCTTCTTTGCCCACAGGACACACAAGATCAGGCTCAGGCTGCCAGAGTCACGCTAGTTAAAATTAGCCCAGAGTGAATCCATTCACATAAACGCTGACGTGAGCCCTGGTGGAAAATGCTAACCAGACCTAAACTGACCCCTCCCCCCTTTCACTAACACTCTACCCCCCACACCCTTTTATTTAGGTTCAACAAATTTTGGCTAGTCCTTTTTTTTTCCAAATTAATTTCTGACTGTAACGTCATATTAGCTGGTTGCTGCTGGCACCGCGCTGCTGAGAGAATGACAAGAAATAGGGAGCCCTGGAAATTTAACATGTCTGATTTGGAGAATTCCAGCCCCATTTTTATAACCCAAAGAGGCTTAGCTCATTTGGATCTGATTTAGATAAGCAGACCAGAATGAAACCAAGTTGTTGAATCTTCTGAGCTTCTCTCAGTCATCCCTCATTAAAGGAAGAGACTTTTTTGCCTTTTATGAAAAGTCAGAGCCAAGAAACCAACACTCACTGGCTCCCTTTCCATCTCAGACTTTTCCCACAGCTCTCTTGCCAACTCAAGAGCAGAGGTTTCAGCTTTTGCAATAATGTTTTTCAAATGCGGGAGAAGTTACCCAGGGATGATCCCTCCAGTCTTGAGGGTCCATTTGTGCTTCCCCTCTAGTCTAGAGAGAGTGTGCAGGCCCATGCACCTGTGCCCTGCACAACACCAGGCACCAGTTCCCTTGGTCACGGTGGTGGGTGGGTCCGGCCCAGCCTTTGTTGCTGAAAGCCCAAAGTAAACAACCTCTGAAATTCTGCAAGTGCTATAAGCCTCTCCCATGTCTTCTTTCATCTCTAGCCAGCTGGACAGCTTGGGACAGCTGCAAGAGTCCATGTTAAAAAGGTAATACATACACACACTCTCATCTATAGCAACACACGCAGAAAGACAAATGTACTCTGTGATTTCACTATAATGCCACTTCTAGAGAGGAAGTGGGGAATAGTGACCATTTGGGGTGCTACCTCATGGGCAACTCTGTTTTCTGGTACCAGTTTAACTAAATGCCTGGAGGATAGGGATCTTTTCCTAAAAAAACAAAAACAAAAATAAATTCCCATTTGTCACAGAATCATAGAAATGGCTAATCTGAGAGGTGTCCAAGAGATCACTGAGGCCAAGCCCATCATTTTTTTTTCAAGCCCATCATTTTACAGATGAGGAAACTGAGGACCCAGTAGAGAATGACATTCTAGGGCATAGTTTCATAATTTCTTTTAGACATGGACTCTTTTGGCAATCCTGTGAAGCCTAGAACTCCTCAGAATAATGTTGTTAAAAGCATAGAATAATATACATAGTATCATAGAATAACACAGTCATATTGAAATACGGTTATCAGGATTAAAAAAATGGACCCCAAGTTAAGGACCCCCATCTTGTGGTCATGTAGTCAGTTAGAGGCAAAGCTTATTTTATGTACCCAATCTTGTCTAATCTTGGAAGGTAAGCAGAGTTGAGCCTGGCTATTACTTGGATGAGAGACTTTCTGGTGATACTGATGCTGTATGCCAGTGGTGGACCCTGTTGGGCAGCAAAGCACAAATTAACATTATTTATGTAGTATTATATTTTATTTATTTTCTTAAACATTTCCCAATTGCATTTTAATCTGGTTCAGCCTCACACTGGAGTCTCATGGCAGCAAGGACAAGAATTTGACACCTTAGCTATACACGTTTCTGTAAGGGGAAAAGAATGTGAAACTTGGAGCTATGACGCGTGAGTTCAAATCCCACCTCCAGCACTTGCTTATGTGATTTTGGCCAAGTTTTTTCAACTATAAGAGGCGAGGGCTGGGCTAGATGACCTCTGAGGTCCTTTCCAGCTCTAGATTTATGTTTCTTTGACACTAGGTTTCTTGATACTGACTCTTACTCTCTTTCTAGGAGATTAGCCTCATTAGTAGCTTCAGACTGGTCCCCGTAGAGAGATTATTTCTTTTATTTCTCTGATCATTTGGAGAAGTTCCAAGGGATGTCCAAATTGTCTTTTTTTTCCTCGAAAAAGTCTCCATTCTGAATTCTGGTTGAATTCCCAAGAATTCCCTAGAGCTGAATTGACACTTTAAGGCTTCCCAACATGGTGATTAAGAATTACTGAGTATACGGTTGAAATAAAGTTCTGGACAGCGGAAAGAGTGATGAGCTTGTTATCAGGGTTCAGCTTCTGCCTCAGACATCTATTAGCCATGTGACAATGAGCTAGTTACCTCAGCTCTCAGCATCTTGGTTTCCTTGGCTCTAAAATGAGAATAAAAATTTAACTATACACCTTATAGGATACTTGAAAGGATCAAATGAAATAACCAATCAACAAGTATTAATAAATGCCTACTATGTGCTAGGTGCTGGGGATACAAAGGCAAAAACGAAGTAGTCCCTGCCTGTAAGGAACTCACATCCTATTGGGGAGAGAATTTATGCATGTGTGAGTATACATAAGATATGGCAAGAATAGATTGTCTGTGATTTCACTGGTATAGGGACTCCCAGGTGAGGAAACTCCATCTACTGACGTTGGTTGGTTATCTTCTCTTCCAATTATCTTAACAGCATCTTAGGGAGTTGTCTAAAGCGTTGAGAGATTAATTGATTTGCTCAACATCATATAGACAGTATGTGCCAGAGGCATGAATTGAACCAAAGATCATCCTGGTTTTGAGGCTAACCATCACTATGATTACCTCTCTCAATAAAACACATATAAGAGAAATATAAGATAACGAGAAGAGCACTAGGAGCTAAGTGTATACATTTCAGGAATAGCATAGGGGATACTGATCCAGTTTTTTTTCTGACTCAATTTTATCACACTCAAGGTTGTGATAAGGTTGTGCACTGAGCAATTTCCTGGTTCATTTCAGGGTAAGATTATGGTAATTTCAATTTTCCCTTTATCGCTAACATTCAGTTATCTACATTAATGAAAGGGATCAGTAGTTGAATGTTCCAGGCACCAGACTAAGCAATGGGGATATATAAAAAGACAAAACACAGTTTCTTCTCTCAAGGAGCTCCTAGCCTAAAGTGGAGATGGCATGCAGATGATGATATTCAAGCAAGATATATTTAGGTTCATTTGGAGGTAATCCATAGAAAGAAAGGGGGTTATTATTAATGGAGATCAGGAAAAGTTTCTTGTAAAAGGTAGGATTTTAGTTGAGGCTTGAATGTGTGAGGAATAGTTGATGCATACAATAGTTAAAAAAGAAAAGAACACTTAAAAAACCAACCAGAGTATGTTATATGGTTTGTTTCCATTTATTGTCTTCCTAATTATGCCTGGTTTAGGATATCCTGAGATTAATTTGCATTTCCCAAGCACATACAAATTTATAATGACAGGAGTAGGCCTGGGAAACATAACTTGATTGCATTTTTTTAAGGCTTTATTGAAGCTTTTTGTGTTTAGACCACAATAATTCCCAATTCACTCCCTCCCCCCCAGAATTCTTTGAATGTAGAAAAATCATGCAAAACTTAATCAACCAAGGGGCCATGTGTGACAAAGGCCATAGCATTCTATTATGTCATAATCTCTAACCTCTCTATGTATTATCATCTCTAAATAGATGACTCTTATTTCAATATATGTATGTGTAGAGGCACACATTTGTGTAAGTGTATACATACATACATAAACTGAGTCCCAGCCTTTCTCTTGAGTGAATGTCCTGTAAAACCAAAGGCCTGTTGAGACATTTTGAAGTGAATACAACATAAGACCTCACACTCAACATATCCAAGACAGGACCCATTATCTTTCATGCCAAACTCACCCCCTTCCTAAATTCACCATTAATGTTGAACTCATCATCATCCTTCCAGTCACCCAAGTTTGCAACTTTTGCATCATCCTCAATTCCTCATTTTAATATCTAATCAATTGCCACGTTTTATAATTTCTGTCTCTACTCTGCTGATGGATTAAAACTACCCTCAGCACCAAGAAGAGGAGCTAAAGAAGAAATGAAAAGATGGAAGCATGGGGATGCAAAATGGACAGTCATGTGTGAGGAACAGCAAGGAGACAAGAACAGCAACAACCCAAACCAAACATTAATTAAGTGCCTTCTATGTGCCAGTCACTGGGCTAAGCACTAGGAATACAAAGAAAGACAAAACACAGTCTCTTTCTCAAGGATCTCCTAATCTAAAGGAGAGATGATATGGAAACAAAGATGTACAAGCAAGATATATTCAGATTAAATTGGAGGTAATCCATAGAAAGAAAGCATTAAAGGGGATCAGGAAAGGTTTCTTGCAAAAGGTATAATTTTAGTTGAGATTTGAAGGAAACCAAGGAGGGCAGGAAACTGAGATGGGGAGGGGAGAGACAGAGGTTTTATACCATGGTGCTGAATATAAAAGATATAAAATTTAGAAGGAACTGAAAGCCTAAAAATGCCTAGGGACAGAAAATAGAGTGTCTTATTCAAGGGACAAGAAGGCCAATGTCACTGGATCAGAGGGTACATGAGAGTAAGGTATAAGATCAGATGGATGGGATGAAGCCAGGTCATGAGGGGCTTCAAATGCCAGAGGATTGACTTTGGAGAGTGAGAAGGGAAGTAATACATAATAAGCCTGAAAAAAACAGGTTCTCTCTTGCAGCACAACCACCACCCAAGTTTGGTTCTCCTCTCTCCTGGACCATTTCAACAGCCTCTTTTTTTTTTAACCTTTCTACCTCCTGTCTCTCACCACACTACCATTTTCCACACAACTACCAAATTGATTTTCTTTGATTACAGGTTCGATCATATTGCCCTCTCCTCACTAAACTCTAGTGGCTGTCTATTACTTTTGCCATTAAATAAAAACCCCTTTGTTTGGCATTTAACACCCTTCATAACCTGCCCCAAACTACCTCACAAGTGACACACTATATCCTATCTTTCTATACATTCATACTGACCATTATCCATACCTAAAATCCTTTCCTTCCCCATGTCCACCTCATGAAATCCTTGGTTTCATTGTAGACTCCATTCCTAGACCATCTTCTGCATGAGAGGTTTCTCTTATTATATCTAGTGTTTTCCTACCCATACCCTCAAAGTTACCTTGTCTCCAGCTGCTTTGTATTTTGTATGTATTGATCATCTCTCTCTCTCTCTCTCTCTCTCTCTCTCTCTCTCTCTCTCTCTCTCTCTCTCTCTCTCTCTCTCTCTCT
>CM053626.1:240025016-240049770 GCA_028646595.1 Phalanger gymnotis | reverse complement strand
GTTGCAAAGAGTAGGACACAAGTAAAATGACTCAACAAGAAATGATGATCTAATAATAATATTTTCTCAAATGACTTTATGGAATTTTCTGAAAAATAGTATTTATCAATACGGATTACTCTCCTATCTAATGAAAGAGTAGCATTTTCCTCCTATTGGCTTTTTTATAACTTAATACTGCATTTATTAAAAAGATAACCCTCAAGTAGTCAACAAGGAGTTACTAAGTGGCCATCCCCTAGGACCCGATGTTGGTGATACATATAAAAGGAAGAGACTCAAAGGATGATGGGTTCATAGACTTTGAGCTGGGTGGACCTTTCAAGGTTATCTAGTTCAAGTCCTTTCTTTTACAGACAATGAGTTTTAACACCTATAGTGCTGGATCTGGGGAAGAGGTACAAAGTTGCTGCTTAATAATAGTAATAAAAGCTAATATTTGCACAGCACTTTAAGACTCCGTAAAAAAGCCTTTCATTTATTACATTTTTATATATTTACATAATACTACTTTATATTTGCATATGAATATGGAGCCTGGACCCCTAAAAAAAGACCGTGTCTCTGAAAACAACCCAGGCCCTGAATTTTTCCATACATAGCCCAGATCACTGGCACCTCCACCCGAGGCATCTGGCCCCCCCCAGCCCATCTAGATCACTTAATTAGCTTATTTGCCATTTCTTTCACTTTGTATTTACACATGTATTATCTCATTTGACACTCAAAAGACCCAGTGACGGTAGGTGCTTTTATTATCCCCGTTTTACAGATACGGAAATTGATGCTGAGAGACTAAATGAGGGCCACATAAGTAATAAGTACAGGAGCCAAGATTTAAATAGGGGTCCAAAGACCTAACTCCAGACCCAGTACTCTATCCATTACCTGACTCAGCTGCTTAAGAAATGCCTATTGATTGATCTGTAGAATGGACGTAACAACGGCTCCTTTTCTACAATGTTGTTGTCCTTACAACAAATGAGATCATGTGTACCCTAGGCTACTACTATTATTATTATTCAAGTAAGTGACACAGCCCACTGGACTCCAAATTTGGAGCTCTTTCCAGTGTCTCACATTGCTTCCTGTCCTTGTATGCTAAAAAGTAAAAAATGAAGCCCATTAACTGGCTCTTTTATCTCTGCAACATCAAGCAAACAGCCTGACTTACACACCTGGCATAAATCTACCTTTCTAGCTTTATTACAAATACATCATCCCTCTTTATGCACTCTGGTCAGGCCAAACTGGCCTTTTTGATGTTCCTCATACATAACAACTCCCCACTCTCTGAGCCTTCGTACATGCTGTTCCCCCATTCCTGGAATGTACTCCTGACTCTCCTCCCTCCTTTAGAAAACCTCATTTCCCCTTAATGCTTAGCTCCAGTGCTTCCTCCTACATTAAGCTTTTCCTGATTCCCTCAACTGCTAGAATTATTGAGCCAAACCATCATATATTTTTTAGGAAGTGCTTGCATGTGTGCATGTTAACATAAGCATCTTGAGGGCAGGGACTTTTTTTTGTATCCTCAGAACAAAGCCAGTGCTTGGTGCAAAGTGGGCGCTTAAACAAACGTGTATTTACAGCAAAATCAGGGCATCTTCTGGGGGCCTGCGGTAACTGGCAATTTGAATATTCCTATCTTCTTAAGAAAAAGTAAAGGGCCCTCCTCCCCAAAGCCCAAATGACAAGAAAGGTAGCAAGCATCATGTGACATCAGTGAGTTTGACTATAAAACTTTATGGTGCTACCATTTATCCTTGTCAATTTTAAGAGTTAACACAACTTCTTGAAAAATCATTTAAGGGCAATGTGGTAAAACATGGGAATGCCTTGCAGCCGAAATGTGAGATTTACTCACATACAAAATCAAAATGAATCATGAAACAGCCACTGAAACATTTTGCCAATTGTCTGTAAAAAGAGAGCCCTAATAACCTACAGTGAGAATAGAGATGCAAACTTGTACTTTCCTCCATGCCCCGGGGAGGTTTCTGGCTTTAAGATTTTGCTTCCTTGCTGCCAAACGCTAAAGCCAAATGCATTGCTAAGGCTTTAGACACATTTTCATCAATAAAATTTCTTATAAAACAGATCCTGCAAACACCGAACTTATCTGCCAAATAGGTAATTAATTATTTTACATCCTCGTAGAATAATGAAATAGTTTATGAAGGTAAAGGTTTTGACCAGTGCAAATTTGTCTTCTGGAAACCACAAGGCCTAGCTTTCAATTAGCAAGAGGCATCACCTTTAGGGATGAAAAGTAAAAATGCTACAGGCTGGCAGCTTTCCTGCTAGAGAAATAAAATTCCCTAGCCAGAGTGACCCAACTAATTTGGGGGAGTTGTGTTTTAGAAAAACAGAATCCTTGCAGGAGGGAAAAATTTGAGCCCTGCTCAGATGCATAGATTCATCAATCCCTTTCCTTCTCCAAGGGCCTGAATTAGCAGATACTCCCATGGCCCCTGCTCTCTTGAAAGGCAGTTTGTTCAAGAATCGGATCTGTCTCCCCATGAAGTGCCGGTGTGTTAATCCCACTGCAGGCACTGGTTGTGAGCTCAAACTTTATCTTTCACAGTTGAAATTTCCTGTGCTGGGTTGAAGGGAGGGATGATATTCTCTGCGTCTTCCACCTTCACTGTTTCCAGGAAGGAAAAAAAAACCCACCAAACTGGACAGCAATAGCATTCCTCGTTGATCTGACTTCTCGAGGCCAGACCAGACCTGGCATGGAATGAAAGGTCTCGAAACAGATGACATCCCAGATTCGCTTTGGCTTGTTGAGATTTTAATATGATCCATTTGCAAATCATGATGTCAAATAGTATCTGATGATATTTTTTTACTTAATAACTATGGGAAAAACCAACAACCTAGAGGGTAGAAAGCAGGTAGGCATGAGGGCCAAGAATAGTCCTTTTTAGAATTTGTAGTCCAGAGTAGGATGGGTTGGAGTCTTCATTTTGGTTGTAACCCTTGAACCTTCTGGCCCATGGAGACCTATAAAAGGAAGTAGATGTAGGATATGCTTGGAAATATGCAAACATCTTGGATCCTTTCCAATTGATATAACTGGACCTAGCTTGGAACTGCATTTGGCTCCTACAGGATCTGCAAACCACCCAGGGCTGCTTGGTATTCATTTGCTTCCAAACTCTAAACACAACTCCAGGCGAGAAACCTTGCCCATTCAATGAACTCCCACCCTCAGTTGACTTTGCTTGACCACAAATCTCTAGGGGGGCAGATTTTGACCTTGGAATCATAGGGGCGGCTCCTGTTGGATTTCCTGGAAGCCACAGTCTCCATCAGAGAGAATTTTGTCTTTGTATTCTCCTCACCCAGTCTTGGTTGAAACCTCACCCTCTCAGAAAAGAAATGCAACGTACAAGTAAAACATATTAGGAGTGTGTGTGTGTGCATGTTAAAGATGTGTACCTTTCAGTGCTCTGTATAAATGAGTACTCAGCTGGTTCTAGGCATGTTTTAAATACCTATGCTGCTAGCCAAGTTACATTTCCTCTTTGCTATTATCTTTATAGCAGGTATTAGTCATCCTAATCTACATCCTACCACTGGACCCAGATGGTTCTGGAGGTTGTGAGGCTGGTGACTTTGCAAAGCCTTCCCTCACTTAAATCCCATTCACTGTCAAGTCATGGCATTGCCTTCCTGATGCCATGGTCCTCTTAGAGAACGCACGACAAACAACGACAATTAAGAAATCTATAAAAGGATGCTTTGCTGTGGGCTGCCTGCTTTACACCCCTTCCCACTTACCATCTCTCTGTAGTCCCCACTTCAGTGTGTCATTATGCCCCACTTTAAGAAATGCCAAATCCATACCAAAATATTTACAGTAGCACTTTCTGTAGGAGCAAAAAATGGGAAACAAAGTAGATGGGGCACAGCTAAACAAATTATGGTACGTGAATGTGTCGGAATATTACTATGCCATAAGAAACAATAAATATGAAGAATAAAGAGAAATGTATGAAGATAAACAGAAGCAAAATGAAGTAATTAAACCCAGAAAACAGTAGTGACACTGACCACAAAAAAAGCTAATGGATAGAATGTGATTATAATAAGCAAACAACTTCAATGAAGAGAGAAAAAAATGTACTTCCTTTCACTCTTTGCAGGCACGTGGGAATATAGGTATGGAAAACTGGGAGGCTTAGTTGACTTTTTTGAACTCTTCTCCACACCACCCTTTTTTGGGGGGTGGGGGAAAGGAATAAGCATATGTAGCATACATGCCAGGAACTATGCTATGCTTTTATAAACATTGTCTCATTTGACCCTCATGACAGCCCTATGAGGTAGGTGCTATTATATCCCCATTTTCCACTTGAGAAAACTGAGGCAAACAGAAGTTAAATAACTTGCCCAGGGTCACATAATCAGCAAGTAACTAAGGCCAAAATTGAACTCAGGTCTTCTTCACTTCAGGTCTAGAGCTCTAGCTAGAGTGCCACTTGGCTCTTTGTTACAGGGGAAAGGGGCGGGGGGTATATCAGGAAATGATGATGCCAAATAAAAGATGTCAATTTTTTTTTAAAGAAAAGCCAAATCTAATAAATTTTTTAAATTCGAATTTCTAAACAAAATAAATTAGATGGGAGATTATTTGTTTTACAAAAAGATGTATCATTTTACAAACTATATCACCATGGGCTTACTCTAATAGTGTATACGGTGTGTAATACAAGTTATAAAAAGGTGATTTCTGCATTATTTTCAAAGTGGGTACACTTATTGTATAAATTATGGCATTATCAGTATAGCGTTGGGAACTCCAATTAGTAAGCCCCATTTCTAGAATCAATCTTACTCGTATGCCTCGTGAACCTATGATTTTATTGGTAGGGATACTCCCTCAGATACTTTAGCCCACAAACCCCCCATGCCTTGGCAGACTGGCATTATGATTCACTAGCTGGTAGTCAGTCCTTTGGAGATGAGCCTTTCTGACGTAACCAGGTTGGTGCTTAAGCAGTAGACACAGTCCACTGGGGAACCTGAATTGGCCATGTGGTATAACCTACCAGGGCTTGTGCACCCACCCTGGCACAGACTCCGAGAACAAAGGTTTACTTCCACACCTCTGATGTGGAGTAGAATATCAGTAGGTATCAGGTCACTTGATCAATGTACACCTGACTATTAATTTTACATTGGCATAGTAGTTTTGTCGAGTTGAAAATCCTTGCTCTTTTCCAGTATCCAGTAGAATAGAAACTCTTTGACATTAGGGGATTGTTTGATTTCTGTTTTTGCACCCCTAGTACCTAGCATAGTTCTTAGTACGTAATAACTTCTTGATAAATGCTTGTTGCATTTAATTTCAATCATATAACATAGCCTGAAACTATAACTCCCTGTACCTGCATAGAAATGGTGGAAAAGAAGGGTAGCAACAACTTCAGTCCAGTAAACATTAAGGGGTCTTCTATGTGGAAGACACTGTGGGAGACACAAAGGGGAGAGGAAAGGGAGGGAACCAACATTTATGAAGTGTCTACTATGTGGTAGTAGCCAGGCACTCAAAATAACCCTGTGAGATAGACATTATTATCTCCACTTTACAGATGGGGAACCCGAGGCAGCCAGAGAAGTTAAGTAGTCTGACTAGAGTCACACAGCAAGTAAATATCTGAATTTAGATGTTCCTGACTCCAGGTCTAGTGGTCTAATCACTTAGCCACCTAGATGCTTCCATTGGAAAGAAGAATAAGACATGGGCCCTGTGTTAAGAAACTTGGAATCTATGGAGGGGTATCATTAAGAAACATAAACTTAGGTATACCCCTCAATTGCTTATTTCTGAATAAAAGCATTCTTAACTTCTTGGTGCAAAATGATGACTGCTACATATTAACACATAGGAATGATATTATGAGGTAATATGCAATTAGAAGTAAATTGTGTATCTGAAAAAATAAAAAGTCATTTTATTGATTTCCCCTCGTAAATAAGAAAGTAAGACAAGTATCTAAAATATAAAGCAGAAAAAAATGGCACAAGAGAGTGAATATTTTGGGAGTTAGAGATCACAGAAGGATTGAGGCAAGAGGTGGGGAAAAAGAAGCCTTCCTAGAGAGGTGATATCAACATAAACATTGAAAGATGGAAAGACTTCCCACAAAGTGAGGCCATTATAAAAGGAAGAGGAAAGTCATGGAAATGTGCAAAGCAATGGTACATTTGGGAAATGCACTAACATAGCCAGGCTGGATTATAGAATATGTGTTAGGGATTAAATGGGGAATATGTTAGAATGATAGGCTGTACCATATTGGTGAAGGCCTTGACTGGCAAGGTAAGGAGGTGGAATGTTAGTCCGCAGGAAATCGGAGAATCACTAAAGCTTGTTGAGATGGGAATAACAATGTTAGTGCTAGAAGCGAAGTCAGAAGACGTGGTTTAAAAAATCCTGGCTGTGCCCCTTATTATCTGTATGATCTTAAACAAGTAATTTCTCTGTAATGCTGTCCATTTAGCATCCCATTTCAAGAACTAAGCTAGCAGTATCACATCCAGTAGAGACCTTTAGAAGTTTGCATTAAGGAATCATTACGAATGATCTGTAATTAATGTAAATATTTTTATGTATTGGTGTTTTTCTAAAGGGCCCGAGGATGCTTGTTTTCTTCTTTTTGATAATCGGTCAGTTAATGAGCATTTATTAATTACCTATTATATTTTACTAATCATCAGGGATAGAGAAGTACAAGTCCCTACTCTCAAGAAGCTCCCAGTCGTGAGGAGGAGACATGAAAACAACTATGTACAAACAAGCTAGTTTGGAGACGGTCAACAGAAAGAAGGGGCTAGGATTAAAGGAGGTAAGGAGAGGTACCCTGCAAGCTTACACAATTAATTTGCACTTTTTGTGAAATGTTGATTTGTTAAGGAAAAATTAACGTTAGCCAGGTTCTGTCCAAACTATTCCAGATTTTGAGGTAACAGAGCCTGAATTTGTGAGATTTCGCTTTCCTTGGTGATTCTTGATTTCTAATGAATTTTTAACTAGCTGGTAGAGAAGATGTAATCCTCTTCCCTAGAGAGCCTTAAGAATAAGGCAAACTTCTTTGTGTCTTAGTTAGTGATTAGATTAAAGGAGGCAGTGGAAAGAGTACAGTGGAAAGCACGTTGACTGTGGAGCCAGAAGCTCAATTCTGCCCCTCTTGTGTCACTTTGGCCAACCAAGTGAATGAATTGGGACTCAGTTTACTCATGGGTAAAGTGGACTGGGTTGGATGTTCCCTTCTAGCTCTAAATCTATGATCTTTTGATCTTTAAAATGAGGTGGTGGGATTATGTGGCCTCTAGAATCCCTTCAAGCTCTGATTTTATGAACTTTCACCTTTGTTATTCTCAATTTTGTGGTATTTAGACTATAAAGTGAATCATGGGAAAACCTATTGGTGATTGGCTGGAAGATTCTCAGGAGATCTGGAAAGTTGGGCCTCACTTCCCCAATGTTAGCACGCTCCCAAGCTCTTAGGTCCCCAGAATTTTAAACTTCTCTGGTCACTTTTCTATCCTTCATGTCTTGCTTAGGGCTGTGAGCCAAGCCAGGAAGATATTTTTGTATTCCCTTGCCTCCTCCCTATGAGCACTGAAGCAGCATCGACATGAAAGACGGAGGGAAATTATTTAGGGTGGCCGGAGGGGTAATAAGCAGGATTAATGGGATGAAATTGAGCAAAGGAAAATTTAAACTGAACATCAGGAACATTTTCCAAAGATTGAGATCAATGAGCCTGTGGACTAAGGTCCCTAGGGAGGTGGCGGGAGCCCCATTACTTGAGTCATTTCAAGCTAGACTGGCCCAAATATTTGAGTATAATCCTACCTTGGCAGGGAGTTAAACCTTCAATGACTGGAAGATGGAAAAAATGACCTAATAGGTCTTTTCCATCCCTGACTTCTATGAGTCATCCAATGTATGCTGTTGTGCGTCACGTGGCAAGGCTAGACCCAGGTCACTCACTATATGTTTCAGACACAAAATTCTGTGATTTTGACTGAGCTCAAATTAAACAGCTACCTCAGAGGGCTCTCTTGGGATTCTGTGCTAGTTTATAATCAATTAAAAGAAAAAATTAATGCATAAATAAGTCATAGAAAAGTATGACCGGAGAAGGCCATTTAGACTATGACCTTCAATTTTACCTCAACATAGAACCGAAGTTCTGTTTTGCTTCAGTCACCATTTGCAGAATAACAATAAAAAAACTATAGTAATAGCTGACTTTTAGGGACAGCGAGGTGGTACAGTGAGTAGAGCACCAGCCCTAGAGTCGAGAGGACCTGAGTTCAAATCCTGCCTCAGACACTTGACACACTAGCTGTGTGACCTTGGACAAGTCACTTAACCCTAATTGCCCTGCCTTCCTCTCTCCAAAAAAAAAAAGAAATTAAAAAATAGCTATAGTGTCTACAGTGTGCCAGGCACTGGGTTAAGCACTTTATAAATATTTTCTCTTTTGACCCTCACACAGCTTTGGGAGGTAGATGTATGATTATCCCCATTTTACAGTTGAGGAGAGTGAATGGAACAAAGGCTAAGTGATCTGCCCTGTGTCACACAGCTATTAAGTGTCATAGGCCAGATTTGAAATCCTGTCTTGCTGACTCCAGGCCCAGGGCTCTATCTACTGAGCCACCCAGCTGCCTGCCAAGTCCGCTCCCAAATGCAGCACAGCTGCTGGATGTGTCTACACCTCAGCCCCTGGTGGCCTGGGTCAAACAGACTGTTTAGTACTTTATTCCCAGCCTTCTGGCTTCTGGCAAGTCCCAGCATGAACTCTGCTTCTGGATGTCTGGTGGTTCACCATTTGACCTTCCAAAGCTCATAAGATTATAGCCATGTCCAGTTTCATTCCCCTAAAAGCAGAAAGAATAATCACAACAGAGATAGTAAAGTCAACAGCTCTTACCTTTATTCAGTGGTCCCCATGGGGGGAGGAAGGGTTCAGGCTTCTCTCTCTACTTCTTACCTTCCTCAACACTAGCCAGTCTGGGAAAAGCCAGAAAGAAAATGGTAGCCTGGGCTGACTAGTACTTTTTAAATCCATCCCAGTTTGCACCAGTTAGTCAATCAAAAAGGCTAGGGGGTTAGCAGATTGGAACCTCCTTTTTTCCCCTTATCCCAGGCACTGTGCTGGGTATTCATAATACAAATACCATAAAAGAAATGATTCTTATTCTTAAAGAACTTATATTCCAAAGGAGGAGATACAAGTACATATGTGTTTTATATACACACATGTGTATGTGCATGTATATATATACACATACACACATGTATATATAAACACATACAGAATAAATATAAAAATGTATATACAAAATAAATAGAAATAATTTAATAAAAATTAATATTATATATCACATTACAATATTCTCTTATATGATATTATAGAACTATATGTATAATAATATAAATTTTAAACAGTAGTTAAATATATGATCATTTTAAGGGGAGTTAGTAGCAATTGAAGGAGTTAGGAAAGTTTTCCCACAGAAAGTGCTGCTTGAGGTGGTGAAAAGAGAGTGCATTCCAGATATGGGAGATGGAGCAGCAAGGATGGTCAATACAAAGGCTTGGATGTGGGAAATAGAGTGTTGTGTTTTAGGAATAGGGAGAAGGCCAGGTTGTCTGGATCTCAGAACGTAGAAGGGCATATAATGTAAACAAACTGGAAAGGTGTGGTGGAGCTAGGTTTTTGAAGGGTCAAAGAAGCTAAATAGCAGATTTTATACTTGATTCTAGAGGCAATAGGAAATCACTAGTATTGATTGGATAGGGATGTTACATGATCAGGTCTGTACTTAGGGAAAATCACTTTACTTTGAAGGTAATTTGGAGGATGGATGAAAGTGGGGAGAAACTTTAGGCAGGGAGACTGATTGGGAAGCTGGGGTAATGATCTGGGAAGGGGTGATGAGGGCTTTGGCAAAAGAATATTCTCCCTGGGTCCTATGATATTTGTCCAATAGATGGTGGATAAGAGGTAGAATGAAGAGTATTGCTGGAGCTTGAGAAGGAACTTGAGGAAATAGCAAATTGGAGTTGTACCTAATAATGATAACTCTTCACATTTACAGAGTCTTAAGTTTTGCAAAGCACTTTACTTACATTATTTTATTGATTCTTATGACAACTATATGAGGTAGGTGCTATTATTACTTCCATTTTGCAGATGAAGAAACTAAGGGTGAGATAAGGTAAATGAATTGTCCAAAGTCATACAGCTATGAAGTGTCTGAGGAAGGAGGACGGAAAGCAAATCTTTTTGTTCTCAACTCACTAAAACGCTCTTTCCCCAGTGTGGTGCCGATAAAGACCCGAGATGCGTGTACACACATTTGCCTATGACTCTTCTTTCTCTTGTCACTAAGAAAAAGGCAAAAAAAAATCTTTTCTTCTATAATTCCTTTCCTTTTTACATCTTTTGAAGCTATAGATTATAATTTTAAGACTTCTTCTTTTCAGTTTGGCTTGCTTGTAACATTCATTTTAACCTGGAATAGAACTTACATTATAACTTCTCTTGGCTCCACAACCCCTAGACATGACCCTGAACCTCGTAAGGATTATCTTACTCCTAGACACATACTGGAACAAGAGTTTGACGCAACCAGTCCTCCATAATCCAGCTAGATGCTCACTGGCCTCCATGATATTTTCCCTTCATGGGAAAATATTTGGACAGAAGTTTCCATAGAGGGAAAATCTCTGTCAGGAGAAGACAGTGATCTGGAGGGTTCCATGTCAAGGCATCAAAAGTAGATGGATTGCATACATTTGAGATCCATCAATGCTGAAAACCTGACAAAATTTTTCTTTACTTTTTTAAAAAAATAATCTATTAGTGAGACCTGGATTAAAGTCCTAGCTCTGCTACATAACAAATCATTTGAAAAGGCAATCTTACATCAACAGAAAGCAATGCAGTAGTTGAAAAAGCACAAGGTTTGGAATCAGAAGTCCTGGATTCAAATCCTGATTCTCCTATTTACTATATATGTGACTTTAGGTAAGTCATTTGACTTCTATTGGCTTCATTCATTCTAAAATAGGGGAGGGAGTGGATTAGATGATTTCTATATTTCTTTGAATGCTATGTTGTACAAAACCTTATTTATTCCCAAGACACCTACCTACCTCTTAAAGAACAATGACAAAATCGGCGACAAAGTTCATTGAACTCTATAGATGTTTTCAGAAAGCTTCCTTATTTCACAAATTTTTCACATTCCTGATATCAGGCCTGTTCTCAGGAGGCAGGTAGGAAAACAGGGCTTGTTAAATATGGGAACTCTTTGAATCCTAGTAGTTCGACATGTGTTATAAAATGTTAGAGCTGGAAGGAACTTTTAGGGATAATTTTCTCAAACTTGTTCACTTTACAAATGAGAAAAGGAGAAACAGAGAAGTAAAAAGCTTGACCAACATCACACAGCTAATTAGTGACAGAAGTTAGACTAAGATTCAGTTTTCTTGTCAATCCATTGTTTTTTGTCTAGTGCTACACTGCTTCCCCACATTGCTTCGAGATCCAGAAATGAGGGGGAGCAATACTGGCAGGAAAATGGAGCTTCTGTTCTTTGGGAGGCAAATCTCCTAGAAGGTGGTTGAAGGCCTCCATGTCAAGGCATCAGAGGTATATGGATTACATACATTTGAAATCCATATGTGTTGAAAACTAGACAGGAGAAAGCTCTTGGCAAATGAATTTGTGTGCCTGTATGTATGTGTATGTGCCTCTGTGTGTGTGTTTATCAGATTTCAAACATTTGAAAAGTAATCCCAGGCGTTTCAGCCCAAACCACAGTGAGGTTCATCTATCTTCAGTAATAAGTTCCAATCCTTCTGCTGTGTGGTCTTTTGATTCCACAGGTTAGGACCTTCCTTGGCCTGTCATACTTCACTCTGAGTCTTGCCTGTTTTATGCATTCTTTAAAATATGTATAAAAAAGCTAAATTCTACCCTGTGATATAGGAACACTATTCCCAGGAGCCAGCTTTTGGCCTAATAGTTTCACTGTGTTTTAGAGTGTTTTAAGTCCACTTATAAATAAATTGGGTTATACCAGCCTTTTTTTTTGTAATGCATATCATGAAAAATGAACAGTCATCTTTAAATAGATTTTCTCTGACTGCCAAATGCATAATGTGAAAAATATACTCCACATGTCAGGCCAGCCCCCAAGGTCTAGTGGAGGGAGCACTACTCTGGACTAGGTGAGGCTGCTGCTGTTCTTTCCAGAAAAGAGACTGCCTAGACAATGATCTGTATTTTGGGCAGGGCTGAGAAGACCAGGGAGTGACAGAAAGTCTCCTGTGTATCTCACATGCTGAAAGCAGTCCTTTACATGGACAGGACCATCCATGAATCTGACATTGATTAATTTCTGCTTCAGCATCTAAAACATTTCATTTCCCCAAATCAAGAGTATGTTTTGGGTCCCTATCATCAAGCTAGAGCTAAACTCCTTAGCAGACATCAAGTGTCTCCTCCTTACCTGCATCTCCTGCTCTTTCCCATCATGACTCCCCACCATCTCCATCAATCTGGCAATTCCACAATCATCCCTACAGGAATCTTTCACTCTTGCCTGTCCTTTTGTTGGGAATCTGCCTGGAATGAATGTTCTTCCCTTCTAATTCTACCTTAGACTTCAATTTCTTCAAGATTTGCATCAAGATTTATCTCTTCCAAGAAACCTCGCGGACTCTAACCATCATCATCTCTCTCTATACTTAATTCAAATCGTTTTCTTGTTTTGTCTTCCTAATAACTTTCATATGCCATTTGACCTTACTTTACCTAGTCTTTATTCTCAGTCTGTCTTCTGGACTTTTGTCTTAACTTTTTAGCTAGATTGCTAATTTTTAAAGGCACTTTTACTAACATTTTTGGTGGCACCTCTAGAATCATGGTACAATCACAAATGCTCTGGGTTTGGAGACAAAGGACCTTGAATCAAATCTCAGATACGAATCTACCATATACTACCTATGTGACTTTGGGTAACTCACTTAATCACTTTGAGACTCAGTTTCCTCTCCTATAAAATGAGGGGCTTGGATTAGATGGTTTCCAAGGTCCTTTCTGGCTCTGCAATGATGATCCTAAGATCTAAGATTCCTACTGAACTAGGAGAGTTGGTATTAAGTAAAACCATGAATCAGTATGGGTTTCAATATCCCCCAGCCCACCTCTTCTTTCAGTGTTCTAGTCTCCTTAGCTGACACCTGCCTATACTGTATGTCATTCCCACTAGGCTCTTCAGTCAGTTTTCTGCTAACGTGTTATCTGATGACTGCTTGAGCTCTTGTCTATGGAAACTATTGAAGACTGGGGTGCAGCTAGGTGGTGGAGTGGATAGAGTGCTGGGCCTAGAGTCAGAAAGACTCATCTTTCTGAGTTCAAATCTAACCTCAGACACTTACTAGTTGCATGACCCTAGGCACAGGTCTTAACTCTGTTTGATCTATTTTCCTCATTTGTAAAATGAGTTGGAGAAGGAAATGGCAACCCACTGCACCAAATGGGGTGGCAAAGAATTGGAAACAACTGACGATTAGAATGCTTTTAATGCTCAGTTATTAATTTCAAAATATAGAACTTTACAGAATGTGACAGATACTGGGGAACTACTTTTTGGATAAGGCTTATGCCTTAATCAATTCAAATACTATCCCTTAGGAAGCTGTTGTTCTATCTACTACTGTCAGCCTTTTGTCATTAAGTTCAATGTAGTGTCCACAATAAGGTGTCAGTGATTCTAGAAAGAAAGATAAAAGGGAAGGAAGAAGTGAGAGAAGAAGAAAAAGGGGAGGGAAGATAACATTAATGAGAGGTAAGTGGGAGGAAAGGGGAAAAGGAGGGATAAAAAGAGGGCAGAACTGTTTTCTCCTAATTCCTTTCACACCTTTTGGTCAAAATAATCAGCCACAGTTTGTGTATCTGTATGAGTCAATGCTAAATACCCCACTTTGTTAGAGGACCATGGTCAACTGGCTTAGCTGAAAACTGCAGAGTTCTTCATGTGTGGTTCTGCTAATGATTCCATTGATAGGGCTTCTGGCTCATGATCTACTGTATTTCACCATGTATAAGATTCACCTTAATTTGGGGGCCTGAAATTTGAAAAAAATGTATTACATAAAATTGTTGAGCTCAAGTTTTATTTATCAGCTCACAGCTTTCAGGCTGCTTTTGGGCAAGTCTGGTGCATGTACACATGCTTAGTCCATTCCGTTTCATGAACCTGAAGCACCAATTGTGTCCTCCTTTGAAATCAGTAACTTCTTTTTCATCAATGATTCTTCGTGCCTCATGTGGAGCCATCTTTGTGGACATAGGAATTCTGATTGCCCTTTGCTCTTCAATCCATATCTTCAATTCCCTCTCTAAATAAGGCCATTTTGCTCAGACTTACCTCTCATGGCCTTTTTCTGCCATGGAGTTTTCAGTAGGGTTTCTTCTTCCCATAGCCAGTCTTGGATTGTTTTCTCAGTTGGAGGAGGACCACACTTACGTTCAGCAGCATGATTTCCTTTCACTTTTGCAAACTGGATCACTTTTAACTTGAATTCAGCACTGTATGAAAATCTTTTCTGAGCCATTTCTGGGCAGAACGTGGCAAAATGTAACCTAATGTTCCTGTAACAAATGCAAAACAATAAGTGCAAAGACAACAAGTGCAAAAAAGTGGGAAATGCAAGTAAAAAAAATCTACAACAAGGAGTGCAAGAACAAGTGCAAAAAGATGGAAAACGCAAGTAAAAACATCTATAACCACTGTATAAGACGCACCCAGCTTTTAGACCCCAATTGTTTTGGAAAAGAGTACGTCTTATACAAGGGGAAATATGGCACCTGAAACCTTTGTACAGGGAATTTAAAATTAAATTCTTCAAAGAAGCATCCCTTCCCCAGCTTCACACCTCTGATGAAGATTTATACATTAATAACGACAGTCACAAGTGAAGGAAAGATACCTCATAGATAACAGAATAATTGAAGCCCTCATGCCAAAGGGCTCTATGGATAGATTTCAAGGGATCCATGAACTTGGGAAAAAAATCCATCCTACTTTCATGAACTACTAAAATTTATCATTTCCTTCCATTATTGAATGAAGCCAATAAATGTTATTTTGGGGAGTCCATAGTTTCACTAGACTGCCAAAAAGGTCCATGACACCAAAAGTTGATAAGAACCCTTGATCTAGCTAATTCTTTCAAGTAAGGCTTAGTTTGCTAATTTTTTTCAATGAACAAGTGTTTGTTTTGTCTCCCTCTAATCCCACCTCTTTTGGAAAAAGGAAAAAGACACAGTGCTACAAATATGCATAATCAAGCAAAACAAATCCATGTTGTCCATGGCCAAAAATGTATGTCTCATTCTGCATCTTAAGTCCATTTTCTATCAGAAGGTAATTATCATGTTTTATCATCGTTCCTCTTGAATCATCGTTGTTCATTACGTTAATCAGAGTCACTAAGCCTTTCAAAATTGTTTGTCTCTACAATGTTATTGTTAATAAATTATTTGTCCTCTTAGTGCTCATTTCATTCTGCATTTGTTCATACAAATCTTCCTAGGTTTCTCTGAAACTGCCCCGTTCATCATTTGGCACAATAGTATTCAATTATCTTCCTATGCCATACTTTGTTCAGCCATCTTCCAACTAATAGAGATCTACTTTTTCCCACATTTTTGCTGCAAAAAAGTGATGTGATAAATATTTTGATATATATGGGGACTTTTTTGTTACATAAATCTTTGGGGTAGGTGCTTTGTAGCAGAATCTCTGGGCTAGAGGGTATGGACATTTTTGTCACTTTCATTGCATGATTCCAAATTGCCTTCCAGAAATGGCTGGACCAATTTATAGCTTCACCAAAGGTTGATTATTTTTTTTCAAGTACTTTGCTCACAATTAGGATATGCTGTCATTATATAAGCAGAAGTTTCTTGGTTATATGGACTCATGGCTAGGAAAGCAATCCCAAAGGAAACCAAGAGAATTATTGGCATGTTCTTCTGTTCAATTATCCTTTTCTGAATAATCAAGAATTTTTTTTACTAAAACAGTTACATATGAATATTAAAGAATGAAGTAGGAATCTTTAGACTATGAAGTATAAAAGAAAAATAGTTAGGGGGGAACTGAAACCCAAGCTATGTGAGAAAACAATGAGAAAGTCTAACTATCCTTACCAGATTCATGTCATCTATCTTAGCCAAATTATATCCTTAGACATTGCAAAAGTTTTAAATGGGGACTAAACCACAGCAAGTGATTATTAAGGATTTGTGAAAAACAAAAGGGCTATAATAAGACTACTGATAAATACTATTACCTATATAATTTATTTACAATAGACAATATTTGTTGTTGTTCAGTCATTTCAGGCGTGTCTAACTCCTTCTGACTCCATTTGAGGTTTTCTTGGCAAAATATTCTAGAGAGGTTTGCTATTTCCTTCTACAACTCACTTTTACAGGGGAGAAACTGAGGCAAACAGGGCTAATTGACTTGTCAAGGGTCACACAGCCAGGAAGTATCTGAGGCCCTATTTGAACTCATGTCTTCCTGACTCTAGGTCTATTGCTCTATCCACTGCACCACCTAGCTCCTCCTACAATTAATGTATGATAATATGTTATATTTAATATCAAGTATAATTTATTCCTATAATAAATTGATAATATAGATAAATTCTATGATTCTACATATTTATAAAATTATGATTTTTTAAAACAGAAAACAAACTAGTAGATAAAACTTAGTATCCATCTCACTAATTCTAAATTGTTCTTTACGTGGCTTATGGAAAGTATTTTTTGAATTGCAAACGCATAAGCTTGAACGATTAACCTACCAGTTACTGGATATGTATGGGCAGCTAAGTGGCACAATGGTTAGAGTGTCAGGCCCGGAGTCAGGAAGACTCATCTTCCTGAGTGCAAATCTGTCCTCAGACACTTACTAGCTGTGTGACCCTGGGCAAATCACTTAATCCTGTTTGCCTCAGTTTCCTCATCTGAAAAATGAACTGGAAAAGTAAAAGGAAACCAATTCCAGTATCTCTGCCAAGTAAACCTCAAATGGGGTCATGAAGAGTCAGATGTGACTGAAAATGACTGAACAAAAGCAGTTATTATAGGTTAATGGATTTAGAGCTGGAATGGAACTTAGAGACCATCAAAGTCCATTTCACAGATGAATAAATTAAGAATGAGAGGAGTTAAGGGATAAGCCTGGGGTCATATAGCTCTAAGTGTCTGATATAGGATTTGAACTTAGATCTTTCTGATTCTAAGCCCAGTCCTCTATGACCATACCGCCTCACTGAATTAGAGATAGTGACTCAGACAGGGATCAAATTCACAATTTTGACATTATTAGCACCATATTCTAACTTACTGAGCTAACTAGCTTGTAACTTTGCACTTTTAAGATTCTATACACCTAAGGAATATGGACGTTCATGGTCTCCACCAGGAGAACAGAATCTATCAGTAACTCCCAAGTTTTGATGGATTTCTGTGTGATTGCTCGGCATCATGCTTGTTCAAAAGTTCTTTCTTACATCGACTTGAAATTTGCCTCTTAGTAGCTCCTATGCATTCCTCCCAAATTTGCCTTCTGGAGACAAGTGGAATAAGATTAGTCCTTTTTCCATATGACAACTTTTCAGTTGATTAAATACTATGGAATTTAAGGGACTGAAGTGATATTAGAAAGCTATCTAATCTAGCCTGTGACTGAACAGGTGGTAGTTTTCTGACATCCCAGAAAATAATGCTTTACTACCCCCCCTTATTCCTTTTCCTCCTCAAAATTATTTTCTATATATTGTATACTTTATATATATATAAACATATATATGTGTATATACGCATATAAATACACATATCTATACATATATACACACACATACACACACATATATGTACATATATATATATACATACACATACACACACATGTTGTCTTCTCCCCATAGATTGTGAGCTTCTTGAAGGGAGAAACTTTCAGTTTTGTCTTTGCAACCCCAATGCCTACGTAGAACAGTGCCTGACACATTCTTCAGTTGTGCCTGACTCTTCATGACCCCATATGGAGTTTTCTTGTTAAGATATGAGAGTGATTTGCCATTTTTTTTCTCCAGCCCATTTTACAGATGAGGAAACTGAGGCACACAGGGTTAAGTGACTTGCCCAGGCTCACATACCTATTGAATATCCAGGGCCACATTTGAATACAGGTCTTCCTGACTCCAGGCCCAATGGTCTATCCACTCCTCAGCATCTAGCTGTCCCAGTGTGCTTGGCACATAGTTGGTGCTTAATACTTGTTGGTGGACTCTGAGTAGTGAGGAGAGGGCAACTGATTCCTTTATTCCATGTGGAATCTTTGCTATTTTCAACAAGCCTCTGTCTTGTTCCTCTCTGACAAAATGCCAAAGGGCTGGGTCCTATTGCTATAGACGATAGAAAGTTCCTGAAGGTTTCTGAGCAAGTTAATAGTTGAATAAAAGCAGAATTTTAGGAAGGTGAATCTGGTGGTTGGGTGGGTGTAGGATGCATTGAGCTGGGTAGAGGCTGGGGGAAGAATCCTAGACAGATGACCCTCAGCTCTAATATAATAAGAACTTTGGGTATGGAAAGGATGGATTGGAGTGACTTTGAGAAAGAAGAGTCAACAGGACTTAGTGACTAAGTGGATTTTGGGGGTTGGTGAAAGGGGATGAAAATTCAATTTGGCATTCATGACCTGGTCTCTTCCCCCCACGTTCTCAGTCTTCTTACACTTTCCTTACTTAGATGCTGCTATGTGCTTTTTGATTCAATGACACTGGCTTCCTGGCTGTTCCATGAACAAGACACTCTATCTCTTGACTCCATGCATTTTCTCTGATTGTCCCCCATGCCTGAAATGCTTTCTCTCCTCCCTGACTGCTGACCTCCCTGGCTTCCTTCAAGTCTTACCTAAAATCCTATCTTTTATCAGAAACCTCTCCTAATCCCCTTTATTTCTAGTGCCTTTCCTCATAATTATTTCTTATTTATCCTGTATACAGCTTGTTTATACAAAGTTGTTTTTGTTTGGTTTTTATTTTGTTTTTTTCACATGTTGTCTCCCCTATTGGACTCTGAATCCCTCAAGGGTAGAAACTGTCATGCTTTTCTTTGTATCCCCTAGTACTCAACTTTAGTGCCTGGAACAAAGTAGGCGCTTAATATATATTTATTGACTGACTGACTGAATCAAAAATCTAACAGAAGGATCCTAAGATTCTATTATACAATGATGCTAAGGTTTCAAACCTGGGCAACCTACTGAGCAGTGGTATCTTCAACACTGGAAGGAAAGACAGGAGTAAGCTGATTTGGGGGTGAAGGGGAAAATGGCGAGTAGGTTTTAAATGTAAGGTAATAGGATCATAGATTTAGAGATGGAAGGAATCTTAGAGGCCACCCTATTCTATGCATGAGCAAGCTTGGAAAGATAAAGTGAATTGCTTATGACTACACAGCCAGAAGGTGTCAGAAGTGGGATCTGAACACAAATCTTCCTGACTCCAAAGTCAGCACACATGATGAATTTGAGGTGATGGTGGTACATCAAAATGGAAATTTCCAGCAGGCATTTGAAGATGTGGGCGGGAGGTCAGGGTTGCTAAGGCTTTGGATCTACAGAACATGTAATTACTAATTTACTGCAGAATATTGAATACAAATTCAAAGTTTTTGGACTGGGAGTTCAGTCATACCCATGTCGCCAGTGCCCATTAAATTCATAGATCTGCTTTCCTTATTATGCAGAAATTCCATTTCATAACTGCCATTAGACCCTCCAGGCAGTGTAATTCAGGAAGATTATTCTTGGGTGGCTCAAACCTTGGACTTTGACTTTAGGAATGGAGAACACCACTCGGGATGTTCCATCTTTAACCTTTATTACCACTGTGATGCAAATTCACTAGGGTCTAGGAAAAAGCCCTTCATCTAAACATCAACTTTTTTTGCTTATGCTGTTAACTTTTAATTATCCACATTAAGGAAGGGAGGGGAGAAATATTTAGATAGATAAATAACTTATTAAGCACTTACTTGTGTCAGGCACTGTGCACACAAATATGAGCACTAGGCACGCAAATATAAGCAAGATAGTATCTACTCTCAAGAGTTAACATTCTAATGGAAGATGACAACAAAGAAAAGAAAGGTAGGTGGGCAATAGGGACATGTGGCAGCCAAGAAATGTCATGGAGTTGAAGTCAGCACAAGATGAGACAAAAACTTACCTGTCAGAGCTTGGCTTCCTAGAGCGCGAATCCAAGGTTCCAGTGGGAAGCATGATGTGGGGATAGCTTAGAAATGGAATGGAGGCCAATTCAATGATTCCTGAGTTCTCTAAGACTGTGGTAAGTGGAATATGAGTTTTGATAGATTCTATCAAGCTTGAAAAGCTTCAGGTATAGGTTTGATGATAGACTGAATATGTCATTTGAATACCTGTCCAACTCATCATCAGAAGGTCTCTTAGGGCATTACAAATTATTTTTTGGCCTTAGAAATTCATGAAGACAATATGCCAAGTTGTGGAGGGATTGAGATCTATGTTGGAGGTAAATCATGACTGGGATAAAATTATGTTTCTTGACCTACTGAAAGAAGTAAAAGTAGTTCAACAGGGGTAGCTAGGTGGCACAGTGAGTAGAGCACAAGCCCTGGAGTCAAGAGGACCTGAGTTCAAATTTGACCACTTGATACACTTACTAGCTGTGTGACCTTGGGCAAGTCACTCAACCTCAATTGCCCTGCCTTCTCCCCTCCAAAAAGCAAAACAAAAAAACAACAAAAACAGTAGTTCAACAAGCTGAGGAGATACAATAATTATCCTGTGAAGATATATGTAATAATATAAGCTGGTTAGAGGCAGAAACTTCTGTTTTTCTTTGTATTCCCAGTGCCTAATATTGTCTTGCATATAGTGGGCACTGACTGTTGAATTGAATGACCTTGGCAGGAAAGGTCACAGTCATAATCAATGCCAAGAGATGTTATAGTAGATAAGGATATAGTAATCATTCTCTCTACAAATATAAAGTCCTAGTCCTTTCTCATGCTCTTTACCAACATTCCCTATCTGGCCTGTGGGACACTCTATTTCTTCTATATACCCTTGACCTTACAATGAACATCCTTCTTTTCTTTTAAGGCTTTCCTTATGTGTTCAAAATGATATGACCTTTACTACAATAATCCCCTTCTTTGAGCTACTGTCGTTGAGGTTGGATATCACCAGCCTGGAAGTATAGCAATCCCTTATGGTCCTGAGCTGGTGGCTCCTTACTCCCAGGGACCCAATGTACTGGTGTTGAACTGATTGCATACCTCTCATCAATCTGAGCATTACTACAGCTCAAAACTTGTAATCCATGAGCCTCAATCATTCTAAGTAGCAGGAATTACAGGTATGCACCACCATCACCAGATTCCTTGAGTTTTAAAGCTACATTCTATACCTCAGCACACTAGTGGAAGTCATTTGATCAGTCAACAATCATTTATTAAGCGTCTAGCATGTGAAAGACGTTATGGTGAGCTTTGGGTTATGAAGACAAAAGAAAAGCAGCCCCTGCCCTTAAGAAGATTTCATTCCTGTAGGGAAAATAATATGTACATGTGCTGCTATACAGAGATTATATAGAGTATTATGCAGAATGAATACAGAGTAATTTTAGGAAGAAATGCTTTAGCACCTAAAAAGGCTCTATGAAAAAAGGACAATCTTAAGCTGAATCTTCATATGAAACTAAGGCTTTCAAGAAGCAGAGATGAGAGACCATTTCAATGATTGGGGACAGCAAGTAAAAATGCAGAGATGACAGGGATGTTGTATATGTGAAACAGGAAATATGTCAATATGGCTGGACCATTGAGTATGTGGAAAGGTAGGAAGGAGCTAGGCAATAAAAAGCTTTAAATGCCAAAAAAGAGGTGAGAAAGGTAATAAGGAGACAAAGGAGTTGAGTAGGGGTTCTACTGTGATGCGTGTGTGTGATATGCATGTGGTGTATTCATGTGTGTATGAGAAAGAGGAAGAGGGAGATGGAGACTAGGGACACAGAGACAGAGAGACACAGAAAGAAACAGAGACAAAGTCAGAGAGAAACAAAGTGAAACCTGTACCTAAAGAAAATCACTGGCAGCTGTGTGGAGGATGAATTGTAGAGAGAGACTTAAAGGAAGAAAATCAAAAAGGAAAATATTGCAATAGTCCAAGAGAGAGGTGATGAGGTTCTGAACTGGAGTGGTTGTTTCATGAGTAGAGGAAAGGGGACATATGTGAGAAATCTTGTGGAGGTAGAGATAACAGGATTTAGCAACTTATTGGGTATGTGAAGTGAGTGAGCAGTTGAGGATAAAACCAAAATTATGAACTTGGGTAACTGGAAGGATGGTGGTGTTTTCAATAATAATAGGGAACGAAGTAGGATTTTGTTTTGGGAAAAGGTAATGAATTTTCTGTCGAACATGTTAAGTTTGAGATGCCTCAGGATATCGAGTTTGAAATGCCCAGTTGGTGATGTAGGACTGGAATTTGAGAAAAGCTAGGGCTAGATAAATATATTTGGGGATTGTCTGCATAGTGATGGTATTTGAACCTTTGGGAGCTGATGAGATGACCAAGGGAGAAAGCAGAGAGGGAAAAGAGAAGAAAGTCCAGGACAGAGATATAGAGGACACCTATATTTATTTAGAAGGCATGCTAGGAAGAATATTCAGGAAAACAAAACAAAAACAAAACAAAAAACAAAAACACAGAAGGGATGGTAAAACAGGTAAAAGGAGAAGTAAGAGAGAGAGCAAAGTCACGAAAAAACTACGCAGGAGAAAACGTCTGAGGGAAGAAAGTAGTTAAGAGCATCAAATGCTACAGGAAGGTCTAGAACATAGGTGGGCAACCTGCAGCCTCAAGGCTACATGTGGCCCTCGAGGTCCTCAGAGTCCATCCTTTCACTGAATCCAAACATCTCAGAACAAATTCCTATAATAAAAAGGATTTGTTCTGTAAAACTTGGACTCAATCAAAAGGCTGAACCCAAGGACCTAAAAGGTTCCTCACCCCTGGACTCTAGAAAGATGAGGATTAAAAAAAAAACAAAACGAAACCCAACATTGTTTAGATTTGTCAATGAAGAGATTATTGGTAAATTTCCATTGAATGATGAGATCAAAACACAAATTGCAGAAGTTTTAGAAGAGGAGAAAATTGAAAGATCAGGCAATAATTGTACATGGCTTTTTCAAGGAGTTTGCCTGAGAAGGGGAGCAGTAATACAGTGCAACAGCTGGCAGACACGGGAGGACCTAGTGAGATTTTAATTTTATTGTCTTTAAGGATTGGGGAAATGGGTATATTTGTAGGAAGAAGGGAAGAAGCCAGTAGATAAGGGTTTGGTAATTTTTCTCCCTACAAATAAGAACAACTTTTCTTCAAATTGTACCCTGGCACAGGTGGATAGCTGCTAGAGATTCACTACTGCTTGTTTCCCATAGATGTTGGAATAATCACTTTTTTAGTTGTGCAGTGATATTTATCCCATAACCACTTATTTAGAGAACATTTGCTGCTTAATATTGCAGAAATAACAGGAAAGAGTCATGACTTTTCCAGCCTTTGAAGTTAAACCTTTGAGCACAGGACAGAGATTACTCAATTGAAAATGATAGAGGAAGAAGAAAACTGCCCTCATGATCCACCTAAGCCACAGACAGAAACTACAGAAGATACAAAATCTAAGAAAGAAGAACAGGGGAGGGGATCAATTATTACTCACAGGAGAAAATAACAAAGAAGAGGAAAATTAATAAAACACATAATTCCATCTGTCTACACAAAGAAAGCACAGGGAGACAAATTCAACCTCATGATAACAGTGATACTGGGTGAGTTGTTAATTTTGACTGGAAAATGACTTTGGAAGGGTATAGCCTATTGAAATTTTAAAAATATTTTATGTTTTCCAATTACATGCAAATTTTTATTAACATTCCATTTTAAAATTTTGAGTTCCAGATTCTCCCCCTCCCTGGCTGTCCTTCTTCATTAAAAAGGCAAGGATTTGATGTAGGTTATATATGTGCGATCATACCAATCATTTCCATATTAGTTATGTTGTGGAAGAAAACACAGACTAAAAAAAAAAAACAAACCAAGAAAAATAAAATTTTTAAAAAGTATGTTTCAATAGGTGTCTAGACTACATCAGTTCTTTTACTAAATTGGGCTAGCATTTTTTCATTCCTTTGGTTCTGTTTTATAATATCTTGATTTCTCATAAAGTCACTAGCTTCCACTTGCTCCAATCTAATTTTTAAGGTAGTATTTTCTTCAGTGGTCTTTTGGACCTCCTTTTCCATTTGGCTAATTCTGCCTTTCAAGTCATACTTTTCCTCATTGGCTTTTTGGAGCTCTTTTGCCATTTGAGTTAGTCTATTTTTTAAGGTGTTGTTTTTTCTTCAGTATTTTTTGGGTCTCCTTTAGCCAGTCATTGACTTGTTTTTCATGGTTTTCTTGCATCATGCTCATTTCTCTTCCCAATTTTTCCTCTACTTCTCTACCTTGCTTTTCCAAATCCTTTTTTGAGTTCTTCCATGGCCTGAGACCAGTTCATGTTTTTCTTGGAGGC
>CM053626.1:239988581-240024516 GCA_028646595.1 Phalanger gymnotis | reverse complement strand
TCTACTTCTCTAACTTGCTTTTCTAAATCCTTTTTGAGTTCTTCCATGGCCTGAGACCAGTTCATGTTTTTCTTGGAGGTTTTTGTTGTAGGCTCTATGACTTTGTTAACTTCATCTGACTGTATGTTTTGGTCTTCTTTGTCACCAAAGAAGGATTCCAGAGTCTGAGACTGAATCTGGGTGTGTTTTTGATGCCTGGAGAGGTCTGGTGGATGCCACAGCTCAGTAATTCAGGATGCCAGGGCACTCTCAGCTCGTCTCCTGGTCTGGTAGGTCCGTGTCTGGTCTGTTCGCGCCATGCGCACTGGGACAGACCTTACCCAGAGACCATCCAGCTGTCTTGGGCTGGAGCCCTGCTTCCCTCTGCCACTTTGTGGGTTCTGCAGCTCTAGAATTAGTTCAGAGCCATTTTTTATAGGTTTTTGGAGGGACTTGGTGGGGAGCTCACCCCAGTCACTGCTTCCCAGCCGCCATCTTGGCTCCGCCCCAGGAGCTAAGATTTCAAGCAAGAATCACCTACCCAGCAAAACTGAGTTTAATCCTTCAGGAGAGAAATGGATATTTAATGAAATAGAAGACTTTCAAGCATTCCTGTTGAAAAGACCAGAGCTGAACAGAAAATCTGACATTCAAACGCAAGACTCAAGAGAAGCATAAAAAGGTAACCTTGAAAGAGCAATTATAAGAGACTTAATAAAGTTAAACTGCTTACATTCCTATATAAGAAGATGTTATTGTAACACCTGGGAATTTTATCATTATTAGGGAAATTAAAAGTTTACATAGACAGAGGGCATAAGTGTGAGTTGATTATGTTGGAATGATCTCCAAAAAAACACAAAATGAAGGGGTGAGAAAGAGGGTTGCACTGGAAAAAGGGCAAAGAGAGAGGTAGAATGGGGAAAATTTTCTCATATATAGGAGGTATGAAAAAAAGAGCTTTTACAATGGAGATGAAAATGTGGGGAAGAGGGATGTTGGTCAATACTTGAACCTCATTCCAATCGGCGTTAGTTCAAAAAGGGAAGAACACACACACACATTCAGTTGTGTATAAAATATAACTTACCCAACAAGGAAATAGGAGAAGAAGGGGTTAAGAGAAAGGAGCAGGATGATAAAAGGGAGGGTGGATTAGGGAGCCAGTGGTTAGAAGCAACATAGGCTTTTGAGGAGGAATAGAAGAGAGAGAGAGAGAGAGAGAGAGAGAGAGAGAGAGAGAGAGAGAGAGAGAGAGACAGACAGACAGAGACAGAGACAGAGACAAAGAGACAGAGCAAGAAACAGAAAAAAATAGGATGGAGTTAGAAATCAAAACTGCAAATGTGAATGGGATAAGCCCATCCATAAAATGGAAATGGGTTAGAAAACTGCACTATGTATTAGAAAACAGAATCTAATCATATGTTGTTTACAAGAGACATACTTGAAACAGGAAGACACATACAGCATCAAAATAAAGGGCTGGGGGAGAATCTAATATGATTCAGTGGAAGTAAAAAAAGGGAGGGGTAGCAATCATGATCTCAGACAAAGCAAAATCAAAAATAGACCTCCTTAAAAGATATAATCAGGGAAACTACATTATGCTAATAGGTACCACAGACAACTAAGCAATAGCAAAATGAACAAATTCCCTTGATAAAGACCTCATTTCTCAATTATATGTTGGGTATAGAACTGAGTAAAATTTATAAAAATAAGAGCCATTCCTCAAGTGATGAATGGTCAAAGAATATAATCAGGCAGTTTTCAAAAGAAGGAATCAGAGTTATCTATAATCATATGAAAAAATACTCTATATCACTATTGGTTAGAAGAATGTGAATTAAAACAACTCTGAGATATTACCTCATACCTATCAAAAATGACAAATGCTGGAGGGGATGAGAGAAAAATGGAAGTACTAATGCACTATTGGTAGAATTGTGAATGGATCCAATCATTCTGTAAAGCAATGTGTAACTATGCTCAAAGGGCTATAAAACTGTGCATAACCTTTGACCCAGCAGTACCACTATTAGGTCTGTACCCCAAAAAGATCAAAGAAAAAGACAAAGATTTTCATGGCCAACAATATTTATAGCAGCTTTTTTTTGTGTGTGGTGGCAACCACACAAAATGCAAAATGAGGTTATGTCCATCAATTGGAAAATGGCTGAGTAAGTTTTGGCATATGATTGCGATGGAGTATTATTGTGCTGTGAGAAATGATAAAGGGGGAGTCCAGAAAAATGTGAGAAGAACTATATGAACTGGTGCAAAGTGAAGGGAGAAGACCCAGGATTTCACTGTACAGAGTAACAGCAGTGTTGTAATCATGATCAACTGAAACACTTGGCTACTCTAATCAATACAATGACCCAAGACAATCCCAAAGAACTCATGATGAAAAAATACTATCTACCTCCAGAGGGAGAACTGATGAACTCTGAATGCATACTGTTGTAAAATTTCCTTAATTCCTTTTTTTTTGCTTCTTATGATCTCACCTGTATGATTGATATCATATTGCTTGCCTTCTCAGTGGGTGGGGAAGGAGTGGGAGGAAGAGAGAATTTGGAACTGAAAATTTAAAAAGAAAAGAATATTAAAAATACATTAATAATAAAATTTTTAAAACATTAAAAAGAAGTGATGAGCTTATCCTAGGAGGGGTAAATTATTCCTTGGAATTGAAACCAGTTCGTGGTGAAGCTGACCCAGGTTTAGGTATTAGCAGGGTGGAGAAAGTAGAAGGACAAGGTAGGGGAAGAGATTCAAGAATACAAATGAGGATAGCTGCCTTTTTGAAATGGCTGACCATAGGGAGAGAGGGACATGAAGCTAGAGACAAAGGTGATGTATAAGAACATAATAAGGGAAGTAATCAGAGGTTATGCAGATGAAGCAACAGATGTTGATGGTGGAGGTAGGGACTGATAAGGGGCCAGTATACTAGAAGGGTCATCACTATAAATATTGAAGTCATGACAGGTGAGGACAGGGATTGAGTTAGAATGAAAGACAAAAAGACATGTGCAGTTATTAATGAGCATTGGGAAATATCTTAGAGTCCATTAGATTCATCTTTATATAGGAAAGGGTCTTTTCTAGCTGTTGGCACTTAGAAAGATGAGAAAAGATTGGTCAATGGTCATCTCAAGATGGAGACAGATTGCAAAGCACCATCCATACCTCTGTGAAAATATATCAGAATCACACAACGTTAGAACAAGAAGGAAGGTTGGAAATGAGCTGGCTCAATACTCTTCCATCTCACCTCCCCATCCTCATTTTATAGATAAGAAAAACAGAGGGAAAGTTAACATAGTTAACAAAGTTATGGGAGAATCAGAAACAGAATAAACCATAGATTCCTAGGGCAAGGCTCTTTCTACTTTACTATGCTGCCTGCAGTTGGTAAAGTTGCAGTTGGTAGTCTATAAGGTAGTAGTAATAGTAGTAGTAGTAGTAGTAGTAGTAGTAGTAGTAGTAGTAGTAGTAATAGTAGAAATACCTCACATTTTTATAACACTTTAAGGTTCATGAAGCACTTACTGCATATAGAGCCCCATATTGCCTCTAAGGGAAGAGCAAAATTCAGAAAAGACTTGTTTATTGATGTCATCATGGATCTAATAGTATATGAGTGTATAGAATATATGCGTGTGTAAATATATATTATATACTATTTACATAGTATATAATAGTATTATAAATTCATATTATATACATATGATGTATGTATATCATATGTAATATATATGTATGTTTGTGTATACACACACAGGAATAACTATAATACAGGTTTAGGGCATGAGCATAAAAATTAGAAAGGGTTGAGTCTGGCCACATATAAATATTACAAGCATCTAGATGGGAAAAAATATCCTTGTTCTCTGGGCTTAGCTGATGTTCTTTCTTATATTCATTTTTATAATAGAATCAAAACATTTTGAATTTTTTAACAAACCTGATGTGGGTGTGTAGTAGGAAGGCCGAATTTATGATCTCAAAAAGGATCATACGTATATCTGAATGGTTCGAAATCATTGGGTATGTAGAATTCTCCAAGCAGAAGGCATCAAAAAATTTATTCAGGGCCCAGAGCAACAAATTAGTGAACCAACCTCCCCATTCCAGTATTGTGAACACAAGTCTCCAGGCCCAGTAGGCCCGCCTCACAAGAGTAGCCAGGAGGCCACAGAAAAATAAGATAGCATAAATCATATTCACTGGCCTCAAGACCTCGCTCGAACTCCTGGGTCCACACACGGGTTGGCTCTGCTTCGGATTTTTTTTAGCTGTAGTTTCTCGCCTCTTCTTGCAGCCAAGCCTGTGGCATTCTAAAGCCCTGCCTCAACGACCAGAGACCAGAGTCCAGAGACCAATTGGTTCCCGAGTTGGCCCCTCTTAAGTCATTAATCTACGCCCACACAGGTTTCACACCTGATAGGGCTTTGGGCCTGGGGCTTAGCATTTAACAGGCGAAAGTACTTTTACAGTAAACAAAAGCCAAACTCCTCAAGGGCACCCGTTAAACTAAGCCCATTTTGCCTTAGTGGCACAGGGTCATACCTACATGGCTCTATGAGTCAGACTACCCACCCCAATACTGTTTAGCAGAGTCTTCTGAAATAGGTTGGAAATCACAAGATCTTCATGGAGAATTATGTAAGGACTAATATGAAATTTCCAACTCTAAGTCAGAGTGAAGCCTCTGACAGAGAAGTTGCCCTTTGTAAATGGGAAATAGAAATGCAAAAAGCAGATTCAGGTCTGAGGTTCCTAGCTGGTTGGAGCTGTTACTTGTTCCATAGAGCCTATCGCCTCGGATGAGCAATCTTCTTCTGAAGAGAAAATATAAATTCTAGTCAAGACTCAGGGAAGTGCTCGAATCAGATCTCTCTTTATGAAAGAAAAGCTGTGAAGGTTTATCCCTTAATCTGATGGCTGGATGTACTAAGGCTTTTGCTTTTCTAAAAGAACTGTAGCAAAATAAAATAAAATTTTGAAAAGCCTCTGTACTTTAAAAAGATAGTTGGAGCACTGGGGGAGTTCATACCTTTTCCTCAGAAGATGTGGTAGCACGTCAGCTCAAAACTCCAGCTGAAACAGAAGCTGGGAATTGAGAAAGGCTCCATAAACTCATGTCAATTTAAATGACACCTGGCAGCTAGCATGGGACTAGAAGGGAGAAATGACTGGCAGAAAGCATATATGGTTAAACCATTGGGAAGCAGTCCCAGTGGTAGCAGTGAGATGACATCACCAGAGAACACGGGTGGCCTTGAAGCATCAGAGGTGTGAGCTGCCCCTCCATATGCGTACACTGGCCACACAGGGTCCCTACATGTGCGCCTCTCCATGGGTGTTCCCTACATGTGTCCACTTTTCCCACTGTATATTTGTGGGAATGTGAGGCTCTGGTTTATGGGGGAAATGCTTTACTGCTACTTTTCTTACTATGCTATATCATTAAATGCTTTTCCTTTGAACTAGCTGCTTCTAGTAAAAAGTAAACACATTGGTGGGGGCTTGTGAGCTGTGATTTTGAGTGGATGTGGACCCACATAGTATTCTTGCCAGGTGGACCCAGATAGAAAACAAATTGCCATTTGAGGTTGGTTGGGTAGATGGAAGGATCATTGTTGATAATAGAGTGGCATTGGACTAATAATATTTTGGAAAATATGTTCAATTTGATTAAGAATAAGCATTTTTATAGTATTAGGGTTTTTTTTCTATATGGCTTGATCCAATGAATCTTTGCCTTTAAGGAGTAGCTCCTAAAGGGGTAAAATGTTGGAGGGAATACATTCTATCCTATATTCTCCTCACTTGGTGACTTGAAAGTTTTTCCACATCCTTAGACACAGAATATGCTTACAGGATAAATTCCACTACTGGGTCCTGCTGTGCACTGGCAGTGAAGCTGCCTGAGTTAGCCAGTCATGGACCCCTCTCTGATATCATGGAAAAACCAGACTGAACATGAGGAGGCATACTTGAGGCTTGTAGGAACTAGGAATAGGAGAGAGGATGCTCCAAGCTAGGATGAAGGGGAGAGGTCAGAGGAATCAGAATTGGAATCAGAAAGTCCTCCATCTGAATTAAACTTCTGAGATTTACTGGCTGTGTGACCATGAGCAAGTGACTTAACTTTTCTTGAGTCTCAGTTGTCTCTAAAATGGGGGATTAAAAATACCTAGAGTAAGTCCCTCACATGGTTGGTATTAGACACAAATGAGATTTTGTATGTAAAGGGTTTTGCAAATTTAAAAATGCTACATAAAATACTTATTATAATAAAAAAATAGAGTCCAGTTTCACATGCGATTGGAATGTAGTAATTCAACTTAACCTTCTAAAAAAGCTTCTGACTATTATGACACACACAAAAACCTCCCTTGAATTTCTAGGGATCAGATCACCAATTATGATCTCATAAGAGAGAATAAAATAGGGTGGTGACATAAAAGGAGTAGACAACTGAAATCAAATAATCAGAAACCGTGGAACTGGAAAATTGTACCGAAGTGCATGTGCCAGGGGTCAGTTGGGGTCTTGCTGTTTTATACATTGCATATGTATACAAATAAGAATATATAAATAAACACACACAAAAATATGTATGATTCTTGAGTCTGGGAAGCCAGATCTCTGCATCTATCTGCACGGCATGTTCACCCCAAACCGGGCCTAGGGGATGCTAGCACAGCTGCTTGAAAGGTGACAAGGTCATTGAAAAACGCATGTTGTTCTTTTGTGGGGGGAGATTTGCACAATGTTCAACGAACAGTTTTTTTTCTTCCACAAAACATCAGAGTTCTCTCAGGGAGAGAAAGTAGAGGGAAAGGGCTGGAATGGGTAGGAACCTTGGAATGGGAAGGCCATCTGAAAATCCAAAGGATTTAAAAAATTAAAGAGTATATCATGCCAACCTATTTTATGAGGGGGAAAAAAGCTCTGGCTGTAATTTACTGGGGGTGTTGCCTAAGGTAGGATCTTTGGGGTTGTCAGATTTGTGACTGGTAGTATGGACAGTAGTATCAGTAACCCACAAAAGTATAACATTATCTACCCTTTGTCTCGTTGTGGAGAGGAATTAGGAAGTGGATTAACAATTAGATATATAATTTGGGCTGTAAGGTGGTGCAATGGGTAGAGCACGGGACCTGCAATCAGGAAGACTCATCTCCATGAGTTCAAATCTGGCCTCAGACACGTATTTGCTATGTGACCCTGGGCAGATCGCTTCACCCTGTTTGCTTCATTTTCCTCCTCTGTAAAATGAGCTGGAGGAGGAATGGCAAACCACTCCAGCATCTTTGCAAGAAAACCCCAGATAGGCTCACAAAGAGTTAGACACAACTGAAAAGTGATTAAACAACTACAACATGCACTTAGAGTTTGAGACCATTGCTTTCCACATGTTAGACCATCAGTCAAAAAATGAAAAAAACTCAACCAAACTAATTTTTTTTTTCAAATGTGTACTACACCGTGGCAAAGAAATGGCAAAATGTGGAATGAACTGATTTAGCCCAGAGACAGGGAACCTGCAGCCTCAAGGCCATGTGTGGCCCTCTAGGTCCTCAAGCATGGCCCTTTGACTGAATCCAAACTTCACAAAGTCTGGATTTGGTCAAAGGGCTATTCTTAAGGACCTAGTCCTAGAGGGTCACATGTGGCCTTGAGGGTACAGGTTCCCCACGCCTGACTTAGCCCATTTGTTTTTCTTTCTTCATTTTATTTTATTTTTTGTTTCATGGGCATAGTGAAAGACAAGGTCATCAGGAAAATAAAACAACAGAGCTAGCTATTTTCATCAGGCAGCTTTTGTTTGTTTCTTTTTAAAATTTCTCATCCTATTGCACGGAAATGCACACCCTGTCCAATAGGATGATAAAAGAGGAAGGTATGATGAGACCAGCCTCCAAGGAATGCGAATCACTTGGTTCTTCATACCTTCAGGCACCAAGCATTGACTTTATGATAGAAAACATTTATATTAGAAAAGGAATTCTTCTGTTCTATATCAGCTCTATCCTGAACTCTATATCAAGTGTATCTTGGCTAGAATTGCGGCGGGGAAAAAAATGAACATTTTTATGGTCTCCATTGTGCTCACAGAGGATTATTACTCTTCTGTTTTTAGAGTAACCTTTTTCATTCTGAATAGACAAGACTCCTAACCTTGTTCAACTAACATAATTTAAATCTTGCTGTATTTATGGGTGTTGCTGAAAGGGGAAGCTTGGGGTCTTGGGCCAGGCACAACAGGGATGATTCTAATATCTGGTGGCAATAGGAATTAATCATGTGACTGCCTCTGTGGATGCATGTATATGTATGGGCATCTCTGTGTGTGTGTGTGTGTGTGTGTGTGTGTGTGTGTGTGTAGGAAGATTTTTTGATGTTGATTTATATGTATAACAATTTTTGGAGGCAGTTTGTTGTAATGGATGTGGGGTTGGACCTGGAGCTAGGAAGACCTGACTTGAAATTCCACCTCAGCTACTTACTACCTATAGGACTTTGAGAAAGACCGTTAAGCCTTTTACACTTCAGTTTCCACATCTGTAAAATGGCACTTACTTTGTAGTTAAAGAGCTTTGAGAACTTTTAAAGTACTACGTAAATTTCAGAGTATTATGGTTATAATGGTCAAATCAATTAAAAAAAGAATTCAGTAAAGGTAACCAAATAGCTGGTTCTACTGATTGACTATGTATGTATTTTAGAGGCGGAGTGATATCCTTTAAAGAGCCCTAAATCTGAAGTCAAAAGAGATGGGTTTGACTGAGTTTTGCTACTAATTACCTACCTGACCAAGGGCAATTTTACTTGACCTCCCTGGGCCTCAGTTTTCTCATCTGTAAAATGAAAGACCTGCAAAACTTCCCCACTAAGGTACCTCCCCTCTCTAAATCCATGAAAACCATTTTGCTCTAATGGGAGCCATCTCTAGGGTGGGGGAAGGGGTTAGGGAAGGAAAAAAAAAATATGTGGTAATTTTTTTGTGTATTTGAAAAGAATAGCAAGTTGGGTATAGTAGATTTGCAGTTTCACATGTAATCATCATTTTATTGTACTATGTTGTGGAAATGCTTGTTTTATTCTGTAAATTAAAAAATAAATAAAAAATAAATAATTAATAAATAAGTAAATCTGTGAAGCCCATGAAGCCAAACCTGAGTAGCAACAAGGAGATGAAAGGCAGGGTAGGGGATTTGTCATCAATTGTAGAATATGGACTTTCTGAAAGTCCCCAGAACTATACAAAAGAATAAGAACATCTTAATGTTACATGTAATGAGAGAAAAAAGCCATTTATACACATATATACCAGTATGTACATATGTGCACAAACATACATACATACATATGTATGTATATATGGGTATGTGTTTCTGTGTATATACACATGTGCATATACATAAACATGTACATATATACACATTTCTGTTTATGTATATGTACATGTGTTTTTGTGTATGTGTGCATATACATACACACATATATGTACCTATATTTTTGTTGTTCAATTGTGTCCAACATTTTTTTGTGACCCTATAAGGGGCTTTCTTGGCAAAGATACTGGAGTGGTTTGCCATTTCCTTCTCTAGTGAATTAAGGCAAACAGTGGTTAAGTGACTTGCCCAAAGTCATATAGCTAGTGAGTATCCGAGGCCGGATTTGAACTCAGGTCTTCCTGACCTCGGGCCCAGTGCTCTCTCCACTAACAGAAAGGACAAAGGATATGTAGCTATAGCTATAGCTATATCCTTTCTGTTCAAAAGCAATGCTATTAATGTTCTAATGAATTTAGCTTCCTGTGCAGATGTGGCTAAAACGTCCAATGGCTAACAGTCTCTTCCACATAGAAATGCTGCTTAATAAATCAGCGTCACAAATTCCATTTATGGTAGACACCAGGGTTGGATTATCTCCATCTAAGAGACTGGGCAAACTTCCACATTGCCAGGCCAAGGGGCAGAGCTTCTGGAGACAGAATTTCCAGGGATTGTTTATATCATTCTTGATAGTTACCAGTAGAGGGCTACTCCCTCCCTCCCTTTCTCTTCCCTCTCCCCAAGAGCAGGTTGCTAGACAAATGCCCCAATGACTTTTCTCAATCCTCAATCCTCAAAAAAGGCAAAGGCTATATCCACTTGTTGGAGTAAATACAATTTCCTCTGTAATCCCCATTTTCATCTCCTAACTCATTTTGGTATATAGATGCAGGTTTAGTATAATCTTTTTGGCTAGGCATCCCAAAGTAAGTTCTCAGTGAGGTGGCACCACCGGCCATCCTTACCCATATTTTCTTGTGGAATTTTGGAAAGTATCAGAGAACTTTTATAAATATAACGCCCCTTTCCTTCTAATTTTTCCACTCTCTGTACCTTTCTCTCTTTGTCTCTGTTCCTGCTCTCCATCAAAAGCAAACAGGACAACTCTAGGTATTTCCCTTAAAGGCGTTAGCAGCCAGTCTTTAGCACCTAGCCACAGTTCAGAGCAACCACGATCACCTTTGGTGCGCTCTTGCGAAGGCCATTGATGCTGATCAGGCTGACGAAAGCTACAAATGACTTCCAGCTGAAGCAAAATGAGCCCTAATCCAACTGGCTCAATCCAGGGAAAGCTTCCTGTTGGCTCCTCAAACAGACCTACTGCCTTCAGACCAGGTCTTGGTAAGAGTTCAGGGAGTAGTAATGTACAGGATACGCCCTTCACATTTAACCGCTGGAGAGGGGATTCAGTTAATTAAGTCCTCTTTATTGTCTCTCCAACACTAGACAGATGCATTCTCTGTCATTTTGGTATATAAATAGAGCTGGGAATGCCTCAATAACAGGATGGTGCAACTAATTTTCCCTTCCATGTTGGTTTGCCAAGGCCTTGAAAACAAACCTTCTCACACATTTAGGAAGGCACATCCAAGGCTTAGTTGAAGTTTCAGGTGAAGAATCACATTGATCCTTATTTAGCAAGTTCCTTATTCCCCATGAATAAAGTCAGAGTACCCAGCTAAGTATTTATTTCTGATCTGAGGATATTATCTCCGTTGGAGTTTTTTGAAGTGGTAATTTCTTTATTTTAGATTCCTTCCTATGAAGAACTGGAAAGAAGTGGTGGATGTATTTTGTTCAGATGATTCCCCTGGGCCAACTTGGGGTTTCTTAACTAGTTCAAGTGCAAAACTTTTGTGTAATGGGACTGGGCTGGAAAATACTAAGCAAATCCTTTGGACTTGGGCTCACAAACAGTTCTTGCCTGACTTGTATAGTCCATGGGAAGGTCAGCTCCCAGCAGGATAAAGCAGAATGCTAGTGTGATTGTAATGAATGAGTCAGGAGCCCCTGAGAGATGATATTGTCCATTCATCAGCTTGGGGGCAGGGTCACACCTCTACCCTGCCTCAGACATAGAGTCAAAACTCATTTATTTCACAAGAGTTTATCTTTTCTCTCTAGCTAGACTATTAACTCCTGGAGAGGAGGAACCATACCTAACATCTCTTCAACTTAAGGGGGGAAAATCTCGGCTGATCAAGTAGTTTAGTATTAGAAACACAGAATGACTTACTGACAATTTTTTACTGTACCCTCTTTGTTTGGGGGTACCAAACAAAGTGGTTATTGGATCACAGATACAGAGCTTCAAAAGACCATAGAAATCATTTATTCCAGTCCAATCATTTCAAAGATGAGGAACTGGAAATCAGATAGATTGAGTGATTTTACTGATGTTGCATATCTACTATATAAGTTAGTAGAGATTTGAACCAAGAATCCCTTACTCCAAATCCAATGTTCTTTCTAATAAACTACATTTCTGTTAATGTCAATTTTAATGTTGCTGGGGGACTAGACCTCTGTCCAGGGAACTCCTTGCTGAGGAAACTCCCTCTACCAGTGTTTATTGGCATTTGCTTTTCAATTATGGTATTAGAGAGTTGTGGGATCTCTGAGGGATTAAAGTACTTGCCTAGGATCCCATAGCCAGGATGTGCCAGTGGCAGGACATGAACCCAGGTCTTCTTGACTCTGAACCTCACTTTCTATCCACTGGGTCATGCTGCCTCTCTAATAATGTTGCTTTCTGTTAATATATTAATAATATTTGGTACTAGTAGTAATTAGTAGTGCCTATCCTCTGAGATTATTTAGAATTTATTCTATGTTGTTAACAGAATTTTACTGAGCCAGTTTCTAACCTGAGAATAACAAAACAGCAGGCCAGAGGCAAAGAGCCTTCAGGTAGCCTTTAATTAATTAGTTTCATTATGAAGAACAGATATGCAAATCATTAACTCTCCTGATCAGAATTCTACTTTGCTGAAGTGAAGACAGAGATTATGTACACAAATCACAAATGGGAAGAAGGTGGATTATAGACCATCATTCCCAAGGCCAGAGTGGTTTCCTAGGACTAGCCCATAAATCCCACAATACTAAGATACAGGTGTCCTGAAGTTCTGTGGGAACAGCATTGTTCAAGTCTTTGGACGTCATTACTTGGTGGGTCATGGGACCAGAGTTCTGTGATGGGAACAGGTTCTACAGTCTTTGATTCACTGCACTCCAGGTATACAGGCAGTGATTGTGAACTTTATCAAAGTGTGGTTGATCATTGCAAGCTGCATTCTAAGTCTGACTCACAAAAGATAATTCTGAAAAATCTAATTATTAGTACATTCATTACACATTTCTTATTGATTATTAGAAAGAGCATAATTCCACGACATCTTGCTTATACATAGTTGTTTATATGTCATCTCCCTGTAGCACCAATGCGATACTCATAGCATCTACAGCAGCTATGAATATGCCAGCATAGTTCTGAATTGCAAAATATAACAGAACCAAAACATCTATTCAAACATGAGAAAGCCAAATCCCAACACCAGAAAGCCAAATCCATCATAGCAACAAAGAAATCTATACACATCAACAATGCAGGGGTCACCGTCATCCCCAAGCCTTCCCTCTGTTAGGGCCTTCCCATAAACGAACACCCACAAGTGAAATCACTCCCTCTCTCACTCACGAAACTGTTATTCTCTCTGCTTGCCTCCTCTCTCTCCAAGCTGCAACTCCCACCATCTCTCTCCCAGCTCTGACCAACTTCCTCTCAGCTCTGCTCTACCCTTCCTGCTCCATGCCTTCAGCAAGTTCCTCCCACCACAGACTTCATGTGACTCAAACTCATTTGACTTAGGCTTCCATGGGACTTAAGCAGGTCACATGGGCCTATTAATGGATGAGAAAGATCTTCCCATATACATTATCATTACACTATCCCATTAGACAGTGAGCTCCTGAAGGGCAGGATTATTTTCCTTTCTTTGTATCCCAAGTGATAAGCACCTTATGTTCACATTTGTTGTTGTTGTTGAGTTGTTTCAGTCATACTCTTTGTTACCCCATTTAAGGTTTTCTTGGCAAAGATACTAGAGTGGTCCTTCTCCAGCTCATTTTTTCAGATGAGGAAACCAAAGCAAACAGAATTAAGTGACTTGCCCAGGGTCACATGGCTAGTAAGTGTCTGAGGACAGATTTGAACTCAAGAAGATGAGTCTTTCTGACTCTAGGCCTGGCACTGTATCCACTGTACCGCCTAGTTTCCCCATTCATAGTAGGAGCTTAATAAATTCTTATTGACTTGACTTGTTGATTAATTATTTGTAGTTATTAATAGTAGCAATGATGATAACTCACATTTACATAATGCTTTGTGGTTTACAAAGCACTTTTGTCCCAATGACCATGTGAAGTAAATAGTTTAAGTATTATTTTCTGCATTTTATCAATGCATAAACCGAGGCTCAGATGGGTGCCATGTCTTGCTAGAGGTTGCTCAGATAATGTAAGAGTTGGGATTCAAAACCAGGTTTCATGATTCCAAATCCATCACTTTGCCTCAAAAATGAGTGGATATGGATCAGTAACTCTAGACCAATAGATTCCCATTGTCTTTACCTGATGACATTCAAGTAGACCTACTGTAGATTTTATATGAAGGGGAGGATGCTCTGAGGCATGAAAGCAAACAGGGATAGAATTTTCGGAAGGGATTATGAAATCACAAGATTTCAGAGTTGGAAGAAACCTTAGAAATTATTTAATACAACCCACTCAATTTATAGATGAGGAGACTGATTTCTAAAGACATGAGAAGTAGTTTACCAGGAGAATCCAGACCTCCCGACTCCCAGGACAAGATATACAATAAAAACATATGAACTAAAGGCAAGTCTGATTTCTAGTAGCACCTTCCTAACTTGGTCTGTCAGCTGGGGTAGTGACTTTTCCATGTATTTGGCCAGTGTAAATAATCCAAGTGAGAAAGATTTTTTTTTTTGGTGGGAGAGAAGGTAGTGGTTACAAACTAATGGTTCAGACAATTTTGCCACTGTTTTCCTGATTAGACTGTTTTGGTTCAGTTGACTGGTCAATTAAATCAATGACCAATCTGAAACCATAACTGGTTTGCCTGAATTTCTACTAAATCAACCATTTTGGGTTGTCCTAAGGATATGTTGATTTTGTGTAATGTCACCTCAGCCTTTTTAGTATTCTAGTACTTTCAAAAGCTGTATAGTCTCTGGGGTTTCATATAAATGACATTTAAAAATCCCAGAGAGTATTGGTTGGGGAGATGCTCAGTTCTTGGCTTTCTATTTCCTTCAGTGAAATTCATCTCCTGATTTTTAAAAGAAGCTCTAAATTTTTCCTAACTGGAGCAAGAGGCTGACTGAATTTCAGGGCAAGCAGTGCACTTGGGATGGGAAGACCTGACAGTTTCTTGTTTATGAATGAAGCTTTATATTAAAACGTGGCAATCATGGGGAAGGGCACACCTAGTACCAAAGTGATTTGAGCCCCCAGCTCCCCGATGACTGCCTTTCAAGCATTGCTCTTCCATACAAAAACAAACTGGGACTAGATTAAGTGCCGGGCACTCGCATTACAAATGATGCTCGTAATCTGGATTTCTCATCATGGTGCTTCTGCCAAATCCAGACTCCTGCCAAGGATGATTTAACTCTTTGGAGTGTCAAACTGACCTTGTGCCTTAGGGATGGGGATGAGAAGCAGCTTAATTGAATGAGTATTGTTTTCTTGAAAACAAAAATATTTGGAAATCTTTCAAGCACTCTCTTGATGTGTTTTCCCCTCATTCCTAATAATTAAAATCTGCAGCATTCACAAATAGATAGAGGCAATTGGAATTATGTGTGCTTGAGGCTTGTAGAACTTTTAGACATTAAATCCGGCAAATACTTTTAAGGAACATTTTACAGGTGGGTGGGAGGAGATGGAAAGACATGGATTAGAAGGATTGAGTCAGCAAAATGAAATGGGACTGTCCAGTCTTGTTAACTCTAGGCTTCTACCTGAATATATTCTTTACTACCTCAAGAACAAGTCGCCTACAGTGACAGGGCTGGGGAGCGCAGAATGAAATATTGTCTCGGCCCTGGATCTGCAAACTGGAGAGCACTTAAAAATAAAACCCTAAGTCCTCCTAAATATGAGTAAGCACAAATAATGAGCTCTAAGTGCCTTCGTGTCACTGTGCTGGTAGGCTGGTAAATATAATTGTTGTGCCGATAATGGCACCAAATCTCTGCAGTCCTCATTAAGGTCATTAGAAGGGGTACCTAATCACTGCTGTGATTAGGATTTTCTCCCTTTATATGTTGGGTAGAATTGAATGCTCTGATTGTGGCTAAAAGGTTTGGTAAAATACTATGGAAGTAGTTGGATATTTATAGTTTCTCATTATTGCTTTAAAAGGAGGGAAGGCGCCCAATGTGCCTGAGCTCCACCATGGGCTTCCTTTCAGTCAAAGCACTGATTGTTCTGTACAAAGGAACAGAGTCACACAAGGAGGCAAATGTCCAGGCAAGAGATTACTAAGAATCCCTCCTTTGCCCAAATTGGTCATTTCATGGGGGTGGTGGGGAGGCTTCCCAGTCTCTCCTTTCAAGGCATAGTACTTACCCTCTCTGGCAGGAACAGAGTTTCTGATGCTGGGGTGCCAGAGGGGATGCTCATGTGATAGAATGGGTCTCTATTATTCTTGTCCTCTCCAGCATTAGCCCAGGATGGGCGAGGCTATTTGGAAATGGCCTTTCCTCCACTTTGTCTTTCTCTGAAACACTAATCATGTATTATTTTATACTATAGTTATTTTTGTATACGTCATAGATCCCTACAATTTGGTAAGCTCAGCAAGGACAGGCATTCTATGTTAGAGGAAGCTAGGTGACTCAATGGATAGTGCTGAACCTGGAGTCAGGAAGATCTGAATTCATATCTATTCTCAGACAGATCAAAGACCTGTGACATCATTTATTCCCTTTCCTTCCTATAGAAGAGTTTCTTTAAAATATATCAAAAAGTGGTTATTCAACCTTTGATTGAAGACCTTCAATGAGGGTGAACACATTAGGTAGATAAAGCATTTATTAAGTACTTTATCATATGCCATTCTTTGTATTAAATACTGGAGATACAAATAAATCTTTCTTTCAAATATTTCTTCTTGAAATAGTTGGGTCAGGTAAGAACTCATAAATCAGAGGAGGGGCTACAGGATCAGAGCCATCTTCAAGGTAATAATGCTACTTATGTGGGGGTGGAAAAGTCCTGAGAATTAGAAGCAGAGAGAAAAGGGAAATAAACAAGGATGACCTAAACTTTTCCAGAAATAATAGTGCCAGGTAAGAATTTACCAAGAGGACAAGGGACCTTCTGAGGTTACCCATTTAATTTTTGTGTACCTCTAATTATTAGGATGTTTTTTTCCTGGACCTCAAGCTTTAATTTACCTATTTTTTTTCAACCTCCACTATTTCTGCCTCGTGGGACCAAGTAGAACTAGTTTGATTTCCTTTCCACATGACAACCATTCAAATACTTGAAGAATGCTTATCATGTCCCCTGTCATGGGCTAGGCCTGACTCAGGAAGGCCCCTGGTAGTTTAGGTCTGAAATTAGAATGAAATCAGCCTTGTGTAATCCATCTAAGAGTTAATAAATAATTTATTTAACCTTAGCAAGGAAAGGACATCCAGAGCAAGCTATCTAGGATAGTGATCCAAGATAAAATAGAGATTTAATTTCTCAGAGCCATCCATTCTTCTTCTTCCTTTTTTTTTTGAGAGAAGGCAGGGCAATTGGGGTTGTGACTTGCCCAAAGTCACACAGCTAGTAAGTGTGTCAAGTATCTGAAGTCAGATTTGAACTTAGGTCCTCCCTACTCCAGGACTGGTGCTCTACTCACTGGGCCACCTAGCTGCACCTGGGGGCCATCCATTCTACTGGTCTATGGGCTTGGCTATTTTGTACTTAGGCAATCAGGAATCTAAGTCAATGTCTCAGCTTTAGTCTTCTGAGCCAATTAGATCTCTAAGAGGCTTTCAAAAATTTTTAAAGAAAAACTAGCCCAACCTGCATGAGAGGAACGAGCAATACATCCTCCCTAATTCTTTTCCTTTCTGGGTTAAACATCCTCAGTTCCTCAACTGATTAATATATTCTACACATGTGGTCCTTCATTTTCCTGGTATTCTTCCTCTGGATGCTCACCAGCTTATTCCTAAAAGTGTCATCCTAATATGCATCATCTAGAACCAAACCCAATACTCCAAATGTATTCTGACCAGAGCACAGTATGAAATGACTATCTCCCATGTCTTGGACAAGATATCTCTCAGGGCAGTCTGAAATCACATTAGCAAAAATTAGATCAAATGAGATAACATGTGTGAAGCATTTAGCACAGGGTCTGGCACATAGCAGGTGCTTTCAAAATACTTATTGTCTTTCCCTTCACTTCAACATTAACTGATTTGACTACTATATCATCCAAGCATTGTTGGTTAAATAAAATCAAATTGAATTGAAATAATTCTCCAGACTGTCTGGATTTTCATAAATGAGAATCATGCCTGATCCATTATATCTCAGTGTGTAAGGTTATCTTTTGATTTGATCACATATGACTTCCTCTGCCATATAATTATGAATCCAAAAGACACTGAGATCCACTTGCCCTCACCCACAAAGACACTTCAGAAAAGACTTTCTTTTCAGAATTATTTGAATGTAGTCCAATGTCCAGGATGCTCTGGAATTTGAAATTGTGCTGGATGGAAGACCTGAGTTCATATCTAACTTTTACCACTTAGTACCTGTGTGATCTTGTGCAAATCACTTTGTCTCTATGGGAGTCAGTTTCCTAATTCATAAAATGAAGGGGTTAGACTAGATGATATCTGAATTCCCTTATGGCTCTATATCTATGATACTATGATTGCATAAACATGGAACTCTAGATTTCCAGGCAAATCTGGCATTTATTAATGTATTCATTTGCTCATCTATTCATTGTTTGGGAATTTTTGAAGGGCTAGCAAAAGGCCATGGTGTGAAAGTATTCTAAAAGAGGAGTGCAATGTTAATGGGATATGAAGATCTTCCCCATCCATTAATAGGCCTATATGACCTGCTTTGAGCTGTCCCCTAGTTCACTGCTGTGATACATCCTGAGTCACAGAGCCCATTGGAGGAGGAAGAGGATGCTTAGGGGAAGGCTTGCTTGTAGGAAGGCTTTCACACCTTTTGCTAATTTCTAATTAGCCACTGAGTGACTAGGGTTGTGATGCCTTCTGGCTCTGAAAAGTATATATATACATATACTTTATACATATATACTTTGAGTTGGTATTTTGCTTTGGGGGTTTGCTTATGAGAAGGATCTTGTGATTTCCTGGTTGAGACTCTGAGTAGCCATATGATCAGAGCTCCTTGAGTGCTCAGATGTAAAGGCTCTCTTGATCCAGTGATGTATATAAAGTGTATAGAAATATGGCTTTTGTTCAGGCAGTTAAGAGCTCTGTCTGTTGGTCTTTATGCTAATTTCTCTGCTTGTATTTTCTCTGACCTTCAGGATTCTGACTTTTCCCCTGAACAAGTGAATGTATTTGAAAGTAGGATTGTTAAGCCCTTTTTGAGCAGTCTTTCCTAGAAAAGCAGATCTAAGAACCTCTGCTAGCAGGCCATCCTGGGTATGCTAGGGTGCTTGCTGTTATAAGGAGATATGTTATATGACCTTAAGGACTATGCCAGTTCATCATTCACTTTTGAGATCATTCTAAATTTGCTAGACAAAACATTTTTCCATTTCTCCCCCATTATGATTTCCAGTGTGTTATCAGGTTATAAATGAGACATAGTGTTCAGAATAGGAAAAGCTCTTCTATAACCTGGCTTGCTCCCACTATATCCAGAATATTGTGTTCAGAGCTGGACATAACATGTTAAGGAAAACATTGACAAGTGAACATTTCTAAAAGAGAACAGCTAGGAGGTGAGGGAAACTGGAAACTAGCTCATGTAAGTTTCAGCTGAAGGAACTGGGGTATTTAACCTGAAGACGAGAAGACTTGTGGAAGAGAAAGACCGATGTCAAGAAGATCAGATAAAAGGCAGTAGCCATTGTTCGGGTGCGAGGTTAAGAGATTCCATCTGGAGTGATGGCAATGGATTAGCCAGTAAGCACTGGGCACACTATAATGTTTTAGGAAAGCAGAATTGATGAGATGTGCCAAAGGGTAAAGGAAAGATAGAATCAATGATGACTTCAAGGTTTATAATGATGGTGCCCCCTAACAAAAGGGCAATCATTGAGAAAAAGATTGTGAGTTTGCCTGAGTTGCTGCAAGGTTGTCCAGATGTAGATGTCTCATAGGCAGTTGGAAATGTGGGATCAGAGTTCAAGAGAGAGAGTAAAGTTTGAAATATGGATATGGGAATCATTTGAATAAAGATTATAGTTGAAATATGGCAGGGTAGATGAGTTCACTGAAAAAAAGATAGCATTTGGAAAAAGAAGAGGGTTGAGTACAGGGTCTTGATGGATTTCCAAGGTATGGAAAAATAGAGGGAGACAGTAAAGAAAATGGGATGAGAATATAGCTAGAGAGCCGGAAGGAGAAGAATTTCATAGGATTAAAGGACTGTCTATATTTAAGACTGGGAGAGAAATTTAGAGGCTATCAAATCCAATCCCCTTATTTTACAGATGAGGAAAATGAGACACAGAAGGGTAAAATAATGTACTTGGGGGAAACAGTTAATCAGTATATGATGTAGGATTTTAGCCAACTTATTCCTGGCTACATGTCCAGTGCTCTACCCACTATGCCAGTGGTTTCCTTTTAATGGATGGTGGTCTAAGGGATTTGCACTAAAATTTATTTAATTTCACTTTAAACAGTAAGTAACTGCCCAGTTATGTTACAAATATATTTTCTCTCTGTCACAACGAACGTATGCACATTTAAAGTATTATAGGTTTGTTTCTGAAGTGATTCAAACCCATCATGATTATGTACATAATGATTTGGGTGTTGGTGCCCTGATTACATCATTCTGACCACTTCTGACTAAGTACAATCTGTTCTTGCAATTTTTCGATCTGCTGTCAAATTGTTTCCAAACCATCGAGAGTTCAACTGATTCCCAGCAGATGGTCAGACACATATGGGCACCCTCATTTTTGTTCTATACACTGTACCAGAGTAACTCCCTTGTTCATCTCTGTTACTCTGTAATTGTACCCCATCAGTTGTGTAATCAAGTGATCAAGATGTTCTGAACATTTACTCTCTAGTGGCACAAATGTCATAATCACTTGACATGCGCAGTATAAACCCTCTTAAAATTAGCATAGACCATCACAAATGTTCTACTGCGACAAATCTTATATTGCTTCCCATTACAGTAGTAAGGTTATTTTGTTTTGTTTTGTTTTAAATTTAAACATCCTCTGCTTATATTAGTATTCTTCAATCTAGAAGATTTTCAAATAAACTTGTTGGATAAACTGGTCAATAGAGTTTCTTTGAGAGTGAAGCTGCTGTATCGGTGTTGTAAGAGAAGAAATTCACATTGGAAGATATTCTTTCCTTGTGAAAATTAGTTTATGTATACACATTTTAAAAAATAAAGTTGCATATGCTCACAAACTTAAAATATATTTATCATTAAAATAATACTTTACTAGCCAGAAGAAAGATAAATATCTTATATCATAACTATCTATTCATTTTCATTGGTTGATTAGGTAGCTAATTTTTTTAGTGGATTTCCTGCTCTCAACTTTTAAAATTCTATGAATTTCTATCACACATATTTTTGTGAGTGAGCATTTCCATAACTAGGTGGTGCAATGGATGATTGAATACTTTCCAGCTATGTGACCTAAGTCACTTAACCTCTATTTGCCTCAGTTGCCTCATCTGTACAATGGGGATAATAATAGAACCTACCTCCCTGAGTTGTTATGAGGATCAAATGAGATAATATTTTAAAAGCGTTTAACATAGTGCCTGGCATATAGCAAGCACGATACTAATGTTAGCTATTCCTGTTTTAAATCAAAATACAGAAACTAAATAAATAAAAATAATAAAACAAAACATAATAAATAATAATGAATAATATTATAAATAACATAATAAATATAATAATATATAATAATAAATAATAAAAACAAAAATAATAAATAAATAACATAAATAATAAAACAAAACATCCTGCCTGAACTCCACCTGCTTAAGGAACTTTTTTTTTCTCATTCTCCTATTTTGCCTTTATTAAGAAACTTTCTGAAATGAGTAGTTTATACTCACTGCTTCCATTTCCTCTACTCTTACTTGCTCATCATCTTACAATATGTCTTCCTCCCCCACTATTTGACTGGAGCTGCTCTCTCAAAAGTAAATTGCCTCCTCAATCCCTGTTGTAGCCAGCACTCTTGATGATGCCTTCCTTATTGCTGTTCTCTTTCTTTGGAATCAATGGCAGAATGCAGTGGTTCTGAATGCTTTTATTTTCCTTGCAAACTCATTTCAACAACAATAACAAATGTGGGGTAAACCCCTAAGGTAATTTAACATACTAGTCATTATTATTTTAGATCTACTCATTAAGTGTGTACAATAACTACAATGATAGCTTTTGCCTAAAAAAACTCCAAATTAAAATTTGTTATATAATTATAAAATATAAATTATTTTCTACCTAAAATTTTGAAAAGTCTTAAATATACTTTTATATAATGTTTGATTTTTAAACTAGAGTTGATGTGAGAAGAGGAACAACTTTAAAGGGAGAGATTGAAAACATAAGACAGGGTGAGGATGATTGAAGGAACAAAATCCCAGAGGGCATGGGAGTGAATAATGTCTTGAGCACTGGTAGGAGAGTTAGCTTTGGCGAGAAAGAAGGATGCTGTTTGTCACAGAAAATAGCATAGGAGGAAAGAAAGTATGTTATAGAAAATTTTTAAGACAGACATGAGGGACACTGGGGATGCTAATGTCTAATGGCCTCCATTTTATCAGTAAAGCAGGAGGTGAAGTCACCTGCTGAAAATGAGAGGAGTCAAGGTGTTGGGTTTGGGGCTTGAGAAATGTATTAAGTGATGCCCAGCATTATTCCCTGTTTGGTCACACAAAAACTTTAATGGTATAATATGTTTTTCCTGCCCAGAAATATTTGCATTTCAGCAGTGAATTGACAGAGAAAGTAATGATGAATGCAATCAAGCAAACAGTAGACCATTAACCAAGCATTAAACACAGTATGTGCCAGGCAGTAGAAATACACTGCTCAATAAACTCCAGTGACTATTACCTCCAGGATAGAATTAATGTCCTCTGTTTGGCATTTAAAGGTCTTCACAATCTGACCCATTCCTCCCTTTCCAGGTATTTTAAATGTTACCCCCTCCCCCATGAACTGTGCTAGGTGAGGGAATGAGATGTAAAATTTAGTGTAATTAGTGGCACATAGTAAGAATTAATACATGTGTGTGGGCTGATTGAATGACTGAAATTTAAAGAATAAAATGATACCTATTGTCATGGAGCTTGCTTTCTAATGGAAGTGGGGGTGATGGGATAATATTGGTACCTGCAGAGAAGTTTCCTTATCCCAATAGAGCAGTGCCAGTGCTATTAGAGAATATTTTTCAGGTATCTGTTTCTCTAGAAATTTGCTATTGAACTATACAGGTAGCTGGCTTAGTTGATACATTCTGATATATCAGAGGAATAGATGAGGTCAAGGGAGAGAGTATAGAGTGAAAAGAGAAAAGGGACAATGGCAGGCACTTTGGAAAGTGTCTTTATTTAGTGGATGGGAAAAGGAATGGGAGATAGTGATGTCAGGAATTCCCCAGGAAATAACAAGTTTATTTTTAGGGCTTTGTCTTCTAATCCGCCCAACCTTAGGTCTCTCTATCGACCAGTCTATGATTTGCTACAGTTTTGATGTTGACTATATCTCTGAAATCTTCATTGTTGAGAAAGGAGAAAATAGAGGTAGTGATTACAAGCTGACACTTGACATGAATTCTGACCAGGATTAGATCCTTACCAGTGATATTTTCAATCCTGTGTGTTCCAATCACTTTACACTGCATTTCAACCCTAATACCAATATGTAAAGGAATGAAGGGATAGCTAAGAAATATGAGATGGATATAAGAACCTTCCTGGCTTCCTTGTTCTGATTGCATGTTCAAGTTCAATGTGGAGCTGTACCTTATTTACTCAAATGAGCTTATCAAGTGATTCTTCACAACAAAATTATCTCATATAACAAAGTGTAATTCTTACTGTCTTTACAAGTAGCTGATTCTGGCTGGAAGAAGAAAACAAATGAATAGGGACTTTGAAACTGCCACTGCTCTTTTCCCCAATTATTTTGAAAACATGACTTCCAGATTTGACTTCCAGACTATTGACATTGGACATGACAGTCATTGCTCAGGGGATCTCTAATTCTCCAAGTCAATAACTTTTGATTGCCATTTGGGAGCTAGTATCTTCTTTCCTCCCCTGTAGAATGAATGATTTTTTTTCAGCATAATTCAATAAACATCATTAAACATTAACTATGTGGAAAGCACAGTGCTAGGCACTGGGGAAAATTGAAAGATAAACAAGACGGTCCATACACAAATGGTGCTTACAATCTCTGACATACACACTATAGGTATAATACAAAATTTGGCATAAGAAAGAGAAGATCTTTGCAACTGGAGGAAGGAGGGTGGAATCTGGAGAGATGTTAAGCTGATGACAATGGAAAGCCTGTTAGATAAAGGGTACCCAGCTACCTTTTTCATCTCCAGAGTAAGGGCAAACCAAATAGAGTGACCTCATTCAAAGCAAAGTAGAGTGGGTATTTCTTGGGAGTCCTGCCTGTAAATAGTCCATCAGTTAGTTAGAAAGCACCTAATAAATTCTTACTATATGCCAAGCACTGTGCTTAGTGCTGGGATACCAAGAAAGACAAACAATCCCTGCCCTCCAGAAGCTCGCATTCTAAAGGGGAGATAATACAAAAATAATCAGATACATATAAAAATATACGCATATATTTTTATATATATATTCATATATGTATACATGTATACACCCATACACACATATACATACACATATACACACACAGAATAGATGGAAGGTAGCCTCAAAGAGGCTCATACAGTCAGTATGTATGAGAGATAGGTCTCGAACTCATATCTTCCTGGCTCTGAGGCCAGCTCTTTGTTAGCTATGCCTTCAGTGCCTTTCATTTCGCGTACAAAAGAGATGTAAACACAACATCATTTTGATTGGGGAAGGGCACTAGCAGCTGGGGCTCTGGAAGGGCTTCATGTAGAAGGTGACACTTAAGCTGAGTTCTGAAGGAAACAAGAGGGGGGGGGAGTGCATTTCACACATAGACGTCAGGCATACAAAGACAGTCAATAGTCAGTAAGTAAATACACATTAAGTTCCTACTATGTGCCAGACACTGCGCAAAGTGCTAAGGATTCAAATACAAAAAGAAAGGAAAAGAAAATAAAACCTTTGCCCTCAAGGAACGTACAATCTAATGGGAACTAGGAGATGGGTGGTTGTTTATGAAGAACAGCAAGAAGGCCACTTTGGCTGGGCATTTGGGAAGGGGACTAATGTCTTGAAAGACTGGAAAGGGAGGTTGGGGTTAAATAGTAAAGAGCTTTAAAATCTACACCAAAGAATTTATATTTTATCTTACAAACAATTGTTTTACATTGGAGTTTATTTAGTATTCTGATATGGTCAGAAAAAAAAGCTGTCTATAATCAACGCCTCCACTCTCTCTCTTTCTTCACACTCACTTCTTGGAGGCTCAGGGTGAAGTGTATTTTGCCCTCAACAGGATTATTCCTAAGATCCAGAAGAGGAGGAAGAGGAAGAGGAGGAGAAGTTGTAGTAGTTCATATTTGTATAGTGCTTTAAGGCTTGAAAAGCCCTTCCTATATATTATTTCGTTTGGCAGTATTTATGTACAACATTCATGTCTTATTTGAACTGACAACCAATCAGTTTAGACATATGGAAGTGGGAAAGGAGAATTAAATACAGTTAAATTTAATCAACTAACCAGTTCTTTTTGTTCATATGATATTTCATATTTGGTTTGAGTTAATTTTTCACTTTTCGACTGATTTATATTAGATTTGCATAAATACAACTTAATGATAGAAGTATCTAGATGTCAAAATGACTAGATATTCTATCCACTCAATAAGTATTTATCAAGTTTCCACTATTTGTCAGGCACTGTGATAATGTAGCCCATGTAAATTCTGGGTATCTTTATCCCAACTTGCACTCTCATGGATGAATTAGGTTCCCCAAATAAGGCTGGCTATATCTCCTCTCCAGGGTTCTGAGGAGCCCCAGTGGGTAATCCTGTAATGCCTAGGGACTGAGCCCCTGTTGGTGTGATTCATCCTAACAATGTCAGTTGAGAACCAGACCAAAGTAGTCAGCCCTAAGAAGCTTTTATGTAACAATTAAGTTCATTAAGAACAGTTGGTACAATTATGCCACCAAGAATCTATGACACACTTTCCCACAAGTATATACAGAGTCGAGGGGAAAGTGGGCTGAGTTTAGAAAAATACATGTGGCAAAGGTGTAAAATTCATAGCCCCAGTATGCTTGAAATCCTTAACTCCCATTCACAGGTACTCAAGAATATTTCCCTGAAGTATAGGGAATCTCTGTCCATCTACCCTCAGCTCCTAAAGCAAATCTGTGGACACCATTTAGGATCCTGTTGGGAAGATGGGAAATCCAACATTCTCTGGACATTTCCAAGTTGCAAGATCCTTCCTTAGTCAAAGCCTCTCCTTTCCATCAAGGTGGTTCCTTTTTGGAAAAGTGGTACTGCCCAAGGCATGCTTGGAGAACAGTGAGAGGGCTAGTCTGATGAAAATGGAAGTAGTTGTTTCAAAACTAAGTTGGTACAAGATGATGATCACTGAAGTTTCACATTCAGAAGTCTAAATTAATAGATCTAGACTATCTGTATGTATAACCTGTTCAGTCTTTATGACAGAATTGACTTTTCACTAACCAATTACTAATTGTTGTTCTAAAAAAATTACTATCCAGTAATTTAGTTGATTAGTCAACTAAATTTTATTCAATATTGAATAAATTCAATTCAATAAATGTTCAATAATTCAATTCAATAAATGTTTATTCAAAACAGTTGGTGATAAATACTCATAGACTTAGGAGTGGAGTACTGGTGGGTAGAAATACTTTATTTTAATTGTCAGTTTGTTCGAAGATAGAAAATTATAGATGGCACCTACTCCAAAGTGTGGGCTTATGCTTATAAGTGTACACATATTAATTTATAGCTTATGATCATACTACATCCCCATAAATATTCATTCTTACTTGACCAAAAGTCTTGTAGAGGATTGATTGGTGTTGAAACAAAAAGCCTCAGGAATGAACCCATCAATATTAGAATTGAGAAGTCATTATTTTGAAAATGCATCTTGGGTTTTTGTACCTCCTTCTGGGCTTTTACTTATCCTTAACTAGAAGCAGAGCTGACAAGGCACTTTTATTCAGACATTTACTTTAGGCTGGGTTTAATTACTTGGGAGATGTCTTTTACTAATGAGATCGAGCAATTTAAACCTTAGCTTGCATTCCTGAAACTTGGCCTCACTTAGCTAAAAACATAGCTAAAGGGTTAAATAGACTTTTTAAATAAGATTATCTTTTAAAATTCCTATTATTATTTTAAGCACAAAGCTTCATGTTCCAAAGAGATTTCTGAATTTTTTTCTTAAAAATGGTGATTCTCCTAAAAATTCTCAAGTGTAAGCCAGGAAAAACTATTGAAAGATATTTGCTCATCAAATATGAGAAATTAAGTTTTCTTCTCCATTACCTAGTGCTTGTTAATTTATGTTTTGAAATACTTTTTTCTTATTACTGATGTGTCTTTTTTAACTTGTTTCCCAGTCATTCTTCTTTAAATACTAGACTTGTGATTTAACTGATACAGGGAATTTCTAGTGAGAAACTGCCCTCTACCAATGCAGATCTGCAAAGTTTTTACAAGACACTTCTGACTGAAAACAGATTGCTCCTCCAAGTGCTCCTCCACTCCCCAAAGCCTCCATAAAACTCAAACTAGTGTTTGCACATTCCTTTCCCTGAGCCCCATTATCCTTTTCCAACAGCAGATCATTTGTATCTCGAGGTCCTGCTTCAGGAGGGATCACTGATATTTTATCAGAGCAGTCAGGAGTTTCATGAATACAGTTGTTTTCACTAAGAGAAGCCATGGGAACTACATGGCAAGGAGAAGCAAGCCCATGGCATGGGCTGTTGTCTATTATGGCCTTCCCTTGGGTACAACAAGATTATGATTAAGTCTTTGGTGCTTATATCCAAGATCTAAGAGAATCCCACAGGAGTGGAATTGGGAAGGAAATGAGCCATGTGTTTTGAGCCTGGAAAAAGAGAAAGGAGATCCCTGAATCCCATGAGAAGGTAAACCTTTTAACCCCTAGTATTGTCAACTAACAGAAGAATGGGATAGTGAATCAGCAACAATTTGATTAGCTCCTGCTTTTAATGTTTCCCTTAAAAGTCTTGTAAATCTGGATACCATCTCTAGTTGCGCCTATAGCTCTCTGAAACCACTGAATCATGAGATCGTAGAAATATGGGCTGGAAAGATCTTCAAAGATCACATAGTTCATCTCTCCTTATTTTGCAGGTAAGACATCTTAAGCCCACAGAGGTTGGTTATTTCAATCAATTCCTTGAAATAACCCATGGAATCGAAGCTTTCATTTCTAATATAAAACCAGTTAACAAAACTCTTGGGATTTTCCACCTATTTCCCCTTCAGATACAGATTGCAAATTTGGGGGTCTGTATGGGCATTTTTATAAGGGGAAAAACAGGCTTGTATAAGACTATAGTTACAGCACAATCTCGGATTCTTAATAAGGCTGTATTTATTTCTATTAGCATATGGGGATAAACTTGGCAACCTCCAGCCTGACTCCTCCCTAATCTATGGTTGTAGGTGCAAGATTGGATCTGAATTAGATTTTTCTGTTCTCCTTTGAAGACAGGTAGGGAACAGACAAATGTAGTAGAACCTAGAGAATAAAGTGCTGAATTTAGAATCAAGAACTGGGTTCAAATCCCACTCCTGATCCTTACTAGCTGTGTTCCATGGGGAACATTTATTTAATCCTTCTGCTTCTCAGACAACTCCTGTAGATATCTAGCAAGTTATAGATGAATTGATATCTAACTTGATATGTTGACCTAATAGATCTATTTGCTATCTCCTTGATTTTTACATGAAATCTACAATATACCCCCCACTCAGAAATGTTTTACTGTTAAAATATGGATAAAGGAGAAATGATGCAATAAGGCCATTATGACAACAGTCTCCTTCAGAGCCCAGACTTAGACGAACAAATGAAGAGGGTACTCTATTATTGAAATGGTATGTTTGATCATCTACCTTGCTCTGCCCCTTCAACCTCAGTAGATCTTCTGCGCTCCAAGTGTTGTCTGGGACTCTGGAACTGGGCAATTAGGATCTAACAAGCAAAATCAGAAATGAATCTTGTATGGTGTGGTGTGTCCTGGAGCAAAAGTCTTAGATGCGTGAACATGTTTCTTCCAGACAACCAATAGGAAGATAATGGTCTTTTCTCTTATATTGCATAAGATGATTTACAATTTTCCCCCTGTCACATGTATATTAAGAAGTTAGGCAGAGTCCAATGATGCATTTGGTGAATGTGACCAACAATATGTGCCATTATTTTTGAATATTGTTATTGAATCCAAACAATGTGGTAGGGGTGAGGGACACATCTGGAAGCTTGCAATTTCATTTCCAGAACTCACAATACTTGACATAGCTTGGTAACCTGAAGACCTGTTTGCCCCCTTGACCTTTTTGCATATACTGCTTTTCTGCATGTATGGGCTGTTTTACTGGCCTACTTTTTTTTTTCAGGTGTATTAGACAGACAAAAATCCCATTATTCTAAAGTATTTTTTTAACAGAGGTCCCATGATTTCATCAGTGTAGTGAGCTTGTCTTTGTGCCTTATAAGTTTGAGAGAGTTGTCTTGGGAACTGACAGTTTAAGTAGTTTGCCCAAACTCAGATAGCCTGTGTGGGTCAGAGGTAGTAGAGGGTAATAATAATTTATATAAGAATATATGTATATCATTATTATATACAGGTATATATTTGTTTTATGTGTGTATATACACACATCACATACATATACCTAAATTTCAATATATATTTATTATACATAACAAAATAATAATTATATATTATATGATATTTATATTATATAGGTACTATATTTGTGTGTGAATAATCATTTACATAGTACCAACTATGTGCTAAGTACTTTACGAATATTATCTCAAATGACCTTCACAGCAGCCCTGTGAGGTAGTAGTAATTAGTAGGAGTAGTAATAGTCATAGTCGTAGTCAGAGGAAGAGGAGGAGGAGGAGTTAGCAGTTAATAGTAGTAGTAATATGGTGTTAAGGGAGGACTAGCACCTCTTGCGTGAGGATTTTCTGAGCCCTTTTCAGGGCTGCTCAATCCACTTTTGGTGTCCCCCTATTGCCCAACTCTTACCTGTGGGTTCAAGAAGCTGTAGAATGTGCAGTAGCCACAGCTTTGTAAATCTTCAGCATGGGCTAAACCAGGTTGAGGGGAACTGACAGACCTCAAACCCATTGGTGATTTAGGGGGATGTCTACCCCAAGCATATGATGACAGCAGAATGGGAGAATAAGAACAATTTATTCCAGTTGTCATGAAGGCAGCTGAAGCGGGTACAATGGAGCACTTAGAGCTTGGTCAGACATCGAAGACACCAAAATCATCCACTGCCCATAAGTCATCTTGACTTATCCTGCCTCTGGACTTCGCTGATTCTGGATGAGGGAGTGAGGCTGCCTATTTTGTGCAATTCTGCCTCACTTAAATCCAATTCACACACAAGTCAAGACATCATCCTGTGATGTCATTAGTCTTACTCAAGAACGAAGGACAAACAACAGCTAACATTTATATAGTGCTTACTTTGTGTCTTATTCAATCCTTACAATAACTGGGAGATGGGTACAATTATCGTCATTTTAGAGGTGAGGAAACTGAGGTAGACATCAGTTAAGTGACTTGCCCAGGGTCACATTCGTAATAAGTGTCTGAGGCCAGATTTGAACTCAGGTCTTCCTTATTCGAAGACCAGTGCTCTATTCACTGTGCCTAGTTGGGACTCAGCCTCTGTCTTCTAGATCTTGAGGCCACCTTTCTGTTCCAAAGGCTATCAGGTGATAGAACTAGAAGCAATGTCCTAGGTAAATCTGAGGCTTCCAATTAAAACAAACAAACAAACAAACAAAAACAAGCCTGCCTGACATTATAGGGCAAATAGCGAAATGAAAGATTCATGCAAATAATATTGACTGTCTACTATGCGCATAGTGCTATGTAAGTGCTAAGATGGGTGTTTGGGGTGGGGGGATTTAAGGAAGTAAATATAATTGCCCTTCTAAGTAGAGCCAAAAAGGTCAGCTAGAAAGTTAATCCTTTACAATCATATTAACCCGCATTTATTAACTGCCTATTTTATGTTGAGTATTATTCTAGATGACGAGAATCTGAGGACAAAAGCCAACACTTCTTGCCCTCATGGAGTAGGAGAAACATTAGTATCAGTGGAAAGAATACTTAAGTAGATACAATATATATCTGCAAAGTTCAAGTTCAGACATATACAAAGTTCAAACTATATGCAATTCAAAGTTACTCCAGGGCTTAGCATGGGAAGACATTAGAGTCTAGCAAGAAGAGAAAAGGCCTCATCTGGAGGGTGATGCTTGAGGGAAGCTTTGAAGGAAGCTTTTCTATTCTAAGATGTGGGACCGAGAAGAAAATACATCCTAGGCACAGGGTACAGCCTGTAGATAGGCACAGAATGGGAAATGGAAAGTTGTAGTTGAGGAAGAGCAAGTAATCCAGTTTTGACTGGACAATAGAGTACGTAATGTGCAATGAGTCTGGAAAGGTAGAGTAGAGCCAGGCTGTGAAGGACTTCAAATGCTGAACAAGGAAGTTTGTATTTCATCATAGAGCCAATAAGGAACCAATAGAGCTTCTTGAGCTGGGAAATGCCATGCCAAGATCTCTGCTTTGGGAATATTACTTTGGCAGCTATATGGAGGATGGATTGGAATGAGGAGAGAATTGGTCTAAGGAGCCCAAACAGGAGCCAGTTGCAGTAGTCCAGGTGAAAGGTGCTGAGGATCTAAACTGGGGTAGCAGATGTGTATATCCAGAGAAGAGATCAGATACGAAAGATGATGCTGGTAGAATAGAGAAGTCCAGCTGTTTGGATGGGGGCAGTGGAGATGGTGGGTGTGATGCTTTAGAAGCACAAAGACTGTGTCTACACACAAAGCAGTTTGAAACAAAATCCGCCAAAGGCTGCTTTCAGTGAAATCAGTTATTTTACAGTGACTCTGAATGAATGCTTGCCTGAATGCAGCCTGCATGGCATCTTATCATTTTCCCTGCATCCAATATGTCTTTTCTCTTTCCTAATATAAAAACTCACATCAAAGGGTTGTTGTGACATTTATATGATAGGAATCAGTTAAAGAAACATTTATCAAATGCAACTATGTGCTAGCAAATGGAGATACAAAGATCAAAGTCAAATATTCCCTGCCTTCAAGGAGCTTACATTCTATCAGAAGACACAATATGCTCAAACATAATAGTATATCCAAAACTCACTAAAGATACAGTGTAATTTTGGTAAGGGGAACCACTAGCATCTGGGAGAATTAATATATGTAAGCTTTCTAGTGCTATATAAATGCAAGTCTTGATGATTACGATAATACTGGTGTTAACCTGAAATGCCTTGTCTACTTCATTTTCCTCTGTCTAAATCATATCTTTCTTTCCAAACTCTACCCAAATCCTCTCCTAGAAACCTACCCAAACTACTCTGATTCAGTGATTATTTCTTTTTGAGTCTCAGAGGACTTGGCATGTCCTGTCACTCATATGGCACTTACTTATGTTCTGTCTTCTAACATTTCTTGAATTGTGCTATTTCTACATGGCCTAATAGAAATTGTCTTTCATGTGAAATGGAAAGCCCTGCTAGCTACAAGTTGTATAATTTTGGACAATTATACTTCAGTCCTTTTGAAACATGGTTTCATCTTCTGTAAAGTAAATCGATATGACTAGATGACTTCTAAAGTCCTTTCCTGATCAATGAAATGGTGGCTAATTAACTATTCCTGTCCTTTGACCCCAGGAAGCATGTGTCCATAGTTTGGGTAAACTAGCAGTACGTGGTCCTTTTGCTCATTTTGGTAAGACTGAAACCATTGTTTCCTTTTTTAGAGTTGACTTTTGAAAATACTTAGTCATCCAAACATTAAGATGTAACTCACAACTTATAGTTGAATTTCGAAAGGAAATCTTCCCCCTCTCTCCTTTAGTAGTAAGAATACAAAAAAGACAGTCTATGCTCAAAGATCGGTTCTTATTCTCTATTGTCCCTATTTTTTTAAAAAATTTATTCTCAGTGATGGAATGTTGGTATTCTCCCAACTTAACTTAGAGTTCTTTTTGAAGCTACTTCAAAGCATTCAGAGCCACTGGTCCCCATAAACATCTCTGCAGCAAAGTTGAGATATTGCTGCCAACTTAAAGCTAGAGGCAAGAACTCATCTGTCTAATGAGGCACTTAGACCTTATCTATCTAATTAATGCTGACTAACCATTTAAATCAGGCCTTGAGCTAACTTCCTGTTCTAGGCTCTCCTCTTACCTTTCTCTGACTGAATGAAATTAGAATATGCTATTTGTCCTCTTTATCTTAGTCTCACCATTGTGTTCTCTCTCAATCAAAATGAACTAGTCAGAAAACGAAAGCATGATTTTATTCCTTCCACTGAATGTCTCCAAGTTTGCTATGTGTTTCTGCCTTCTTGCTTCTCCTGCCCTTCCCTGTGTAGTAAGGGATGGAATTAGTTAGTCATTGTCCAATGCTTTCTGCTGAAACCTTTAGGCACATTTTCAGAAATGCCTTCTTTTAAACTCCTGAGTAGTTTGTGAACTAACCAATATAACCAATCTTAAAATAGTGATGATGGTATTATTTCCCCAAAGCATGGCAGATTTTGATGCCTCATTGTGGTATGGACCTCACTCTGGGCTCTCAAAGGCTATGCCAGTGGAACAAAAGCTCTTGGCAGGATCTACCCAGTGGGAAAGACTTCAAGTATGGACCAGTGACAGACTGTCTGCTATCCTAGGACCAGCCCAGCTGAGAATAGAAAAGCTCATCACCAGAATATTGGCTACTAAGAATTTCATTTTTATCAACCCTAGTGACCTATGAAAATACAAAATGACCTTTGGGTCAGTGCCAGTCCCCTTTGGCAGAAATGAGGGCAGAGGTTGCTAATAATCACATGGTTATTAGGTTGTCTGTAAGCCTAGATTGAACTGTTGGTATTCTTAATGTACAAGCATTGTACAAAGACCTATGAATTTATAAACTACTTTAGGAACTAAACTGCTTTTATATTGATGTTCTTGGTTCCTGTGATAGATCTATCTGCTCATCCATGTGATTACCCAGCAATCCAGCCCATTCTCTTCCTCTTGTACAACAGATGCTGATCATCTGTTTTTAGTAGCGGTCCAAGATATACATTATGATAGACAAGCTCAAATGAGAGTATGTGCATAATGTACATATATGTGCTATATTTTGTAAAGTTGTCTGGGTTTGTATTGGCACAGATAGATATGATCTGAGATCAGGCCCTACTCTCCAAGGGAGATGGTGGTTATCGCCTATGTGGAGAGTAGGGAGAGAGAGATGACAACACTGCTAGTAGCCTATGGGAATAAGGAGAGGTTTGTTGTTGTTGTTGTTCAGTTGTTTCAGTAATGTTTTGACTCTTTGTTACTCCATTTAAGGTTTTCTTGGTAGAGATACTGGAGTGGTTTGCCATTTCCTTCTCCAGCTCATTTTATAGATGAGGAAACTGAGGTAAATAGAGTTAAGTGACTTGCCCAGAATCACATAGCTAATAAGTATCTGAGGCTGGATTTGAAGTCAAGAAGATGAGTCTTTCTAACTCCAGGCATGATGCTCTATCCACTGTGCCATCTAAAAGTGATAGGAGTAGACAGGATCCAGGACTACCATGATTGGATAATTTATCCTCTAGTTTTCTATATGCAAGAGGGGCATCAGAGATAGTTATGTCTATCTACCATGTTTCAAATATCTCTGTTCAGTTGGTGTAGTTTTAAGGGTTTCATAATGAAGGACATTTCCCTAGTTGCTCTCAAGGGGAGAGAGAGTAGCCCTTTACTTACACTCACAAGCTTAGCTTCCGCCCGCAAACTGCTGGTTACACAAAAAACCATCAGAATAGCTAGCAAATCTACTAGACAGAGAAATTATACTGACTAGAAGAGATCAAAGAATACAAAGTAGTAAATGGAATCTTTGGCTGATCAGGACGTAAAACATCTCATTTCAATCAAGGAGAGAGAGAACCATCTCACCAAGGAGTCTGGTGTTAGAAGTCTCTAGGGTTCTAAGAACTGAAAGACAAAGGACATGTGAGGAGGCTAGCTTCTCTATATCTTAGCAGCTCTAGATCTAGTCCAGCATTCTCTAGTCCAGCTTTCAAAAATCCAAACCTTACTTCCCTTTTGAACTCTCTAAAAATTCTCTTTCCTAGTTTAACCTCCAACAATCTCCCTTACATAGGTACACAGCATCAGATTCAGCATTCTCTCAGCCAATCAGGTCCTATGTGTCCCTCTGTTCACATAGTACCTAAGTCACAGGATTGTCCCTTAAGGAAAACTGCTTCAGGTTTGGGTAGAAGCAGGGTTACATATGTAGAATGTTTTGCAAATTTTAAATATTATATAAATATCATTTATTATCATCCTCATTACAGGTTGTCTACACCATGGCCTCGAAAACAGGCCCCCTTCAACTACTTGATTTTTCTTGTGTGGTTAGTCAACTCTTTTAAGTGAATATGGATCTCACCTAGGAAGCTTTGCTATGTTCTAGGACTAGATGCAATCAGTAGTTTTTCTTTTTCTGCAAACAGGAACATTACAAATATCATACTATAAGAAATTCTTCTTCAATTTAGATCCTATGCAATATTTCTGAGCAGGTCACTTGACTGGTTCTTCATCTATAAAATGAAGAACTTGGACTAGATGGCCTCTAACATTCCTTCTAATACAAAATCTGTGATATCCCAAGATCGTATGCTAGACATCCTTCTTGACAGTGGCAAAGTCACTTAATCTACTTACATAACCTAAGGACCTCTGGGCCTTGCCATGTATTTTCTATCACTGGACCTTAGGACTTAAGAACTGTTCCATCTTCTGAGTGCTGAATTTCATTTCATGTGTCCTCTAATTAGC
>CM053626.1:239955908-239988081 GCA_028646595.1 Phalanger gymnotis | reverse complement strand
GGGCAAGGGCAACAGCCAGCACAAAGTCATAGAAAAAGTAGATGGAATGTTGTGCCCATGGAAGAGCAAGTAGACCTGGATGGCTATGCCATAGAGAACTTGGAAGGGCAAGAAGACTAGAAAATGAGGAAGGGGTCAGGTTGTGAAGAAATTTCAAGTGTCAAATAGGAGTTTATTTTGCATCCCGGTTCTACTCTGTATTATGTGACCTTGGGCAAGTCACTTTACTTATCTGATTTAACTTAATTTCTTAACCTATAAGAATAATAGTTTTGACATAGATGATCTCTCCTAGTCCTGAGCCTATGTTGTTGTTCAGTTGTTTTCAATGGTGTTGACTCTTTGTGCCCCCATTTGGGGTTTCCTTGACAAAGATGCTGGAGTTGTTTGCATTTCTTTTTCCAGCTCATTTTACAGATTAGGAAATTGAGGCAAACAGGATTGAATGATTTGCCCAGGGTCACACAGCTATAGCCTTTGTCCCCAGAAAACTGAGTCTCCGTATAGTAGACATGACTGAGGATTCTTTCTCTCTGACCCCTAACAGCACATAAAATTTCCCTACGAAAAATAAGGCTAGGCCCATATGGAGTCATTCATTCACACCCAATTTTATTGCACTTGTTTTGACTAAGCCTATTAATTCTACCTCCATAGCATCTTTCAACTAGTACCTTTCTCTCTACTGGTATTACTAACAACCTAATTCAAGCTCTCATCCTATCTTCCTTAGACTAGTACAAAAGGGTCCTGATAGGTCTCTCCATTACCAGCCTCTCCCTTCTCTAGTCCATCATCCACAAAATCACCAAAACAATCTTCCACAGGACTGACCATGTCATTCTGTTCTTCAAGCCTTCAATGGCTCCCCATGACCTCAAGGATAAACTATAACCTTTTTAGTCTGGCACCTAAGGCTCTCATAATATGGTTCCAACCTACCTTTCTACTCTAATGTCTAGCCAAACAGAGCAATAGATGTCTCTTCATACCTTGAACTTGAGCTCACTATTCTATCTCCCACTTTTGTGCAGTCATATAGCCTTTCCCCTATGCTTAGAATATGCCTCTTCTCAGATCCTTGTCTTTTTTAAAAGTTTATTTTGCCAGTAAGGAAACTGAGGCTTAGTGTTATACTTGGTCATACAACTACTAAGGCTCAAAATGGGGACTAAAATCCAGGTCTTCCTGCCCTGAGTCTGGTGCCCTTTCCATCATTCTCTTCTTCTTTTTTCCAGAATCTATGAATCGATGCAAATAGGACAGACAAATTGGCAAGTCATTATTCAGATAATACAATAATACAATGATTTGTTGCCAGCCAAATGTTTATTTACATATAACTAATTGACAATTACTCAAACTGGGCAAAGAACCTTAAGCAGCTTTGTAAACAAATTTCAATTATAACTCCATCAGAAATGGAGAAATCTTACCATTTCAAAGATATTTTGAGTCATTGAGGGGGAAAAGGATTTGATTTTCAAAACTGCATTCTGCATTTAAATTTTCTGAAGTAGCTTTTTCATAAGGTGAGGCATGCATCATTTCTTTAGAAGTCTCTCTCATATTCACTGATTTCAAGTAGAAAGAATAAATGTTTTTACTCATTATTACCATTTACACTTCTTAGGCAGGGGAAGTGAAGTACAGAGAAGATGATTCAAGTCCTCTCAGTTTAACAAGCCTTTGCTAAACACCTACTGTGTTCTAAGCCCTGTGCTAAACGCTTATAAAATATTTAGGGATATAAAGACTGAAAACAAAGGCAACCCCAGATTTCACTGTAAAGGAGTTAACATTTAGGGGCAGGGCAAGGAGGAAGAGGCAAATGTCTCCTTTCACTCTGATCAAAAGAGGCAAATTCAGGAAATAAGACAAAGGAGTTTATTAACACACCAAGGCAGCTTGCTGCACTTAGAGTTGTGGTTCAGTAGTTTTACTTGTATCTGACTCTTCATGACCTCATTTAGAGTTTTCTTGGCAAAGATATTGGAGTGGTTTGCCATTTCCTTGTCCAACTCGTTTTACAAATGAGGAAACAGAGGCAAACAGGGTTAAGTGACTTGCCCAGGGTCACAATCTAGTCTGAGGCTGGATTTGAAACAGGAGGATGAGTCTTCCTAACTCCAGGCCTGGCACTCTATCCACTGCACCACATAGTTGTCCTTTTGGAGTGTTACTGGCCTCAATTCAAAGCGTGTGCTGCCCTTACAGGAGTAAGCAACCTCCAGTATTTTTGATTGGTACATGTTATGTGGAGATAGGGTTAGTGCTGTCTCAGGCTCAGTCTCAGCTCCTCCCTTAAGCAAACAGCATAGGAAGGTGGGATTAGTGCACATGTGTGTTCTGACATTTTATGCAAGTTAGCTGGCTAACTGCCACTTACTCAAAGTCTAAACACGGCCTTAAAATGGAGTCGCTCAGAGTGATTCAGCACAAATGACTGACTTTGTGCAGCATGTATACAGATGATACATAATACAAATGTTAAAGTAAATACAAATAAATATAGCAGAAGGGAAATCATTACAGTTGTGGGTTAGGGGTGGATTTGAAAGGGACAAATTCTGATGTGATTTGATGGAACTAGGGTGTCCAGGAGGTGAAGGGCTCATGGAGGGTTAGCATTCCATGTATGGGTGAGATAGCCTTTGCAAAGGTAAAGAAGCAAGAGAATAGAATGTCATTTTGTTTTGGGAACAGCAAGTAGTCCGGTTTGATGAGGAAGTATTGTGTGAAATAGTGAGGCAGCTGGGTGGCACGAGCAGAGTGCTAGATTTTACTTTGGGAAGACCTGAGTACAAATATTGCCCCAAACACGTTATCTGTACTAAGGTCACTTAACCTCTCTTTGCCTCGGTTTCCTCATCTGTAAAATAAGGATATAATAACATCTACTTCCTGGGCTTTTTGTGAGTATTGAATGAGATAATATATGTGAAATGATTTGCAAACCTTAAAGAGTTATGTAAATGCTAGTTATTATATAAATCTAGAAAGACAGGTAGAAACCAGATTATGTTCAACTTTAAATCTCAATCGTGAGAGTTTATATTTTCTCTTAGAGGTAGTTTGGGATTGCTGCAGCTTTAGGTTAGTGGGGTGATTGATTCAAATAGTGACAGAATATTGAAGAGATTGGCTAAGCAAGTGACAGTCAATGTGATGTGAATCAATAGGGAGTTCCTTAGTCCCCTCCAAAATTTCCCTTCCTGTGTTATTTCATTCATGTATGCTGATCTAGAACCTTCTTTCTGTTTCTGCTAAAGACCCCTACTATTCTACAAGGCAAGTACTCTTCTGAAGGATAATATCGAGTCTTTCCTGAGTGTCAGTTTATCATATCATTTTTCTCCTTTCTTGAAGGGACCTGTAACAGTAGGACTCCATTAACAGCTGAAGCAGAGTGGCTGCCTAACAAGGGAGGTGAGGGAAGAAAAGACAAACCTTGACTACTTTAAAATTCTGCTAAAATTGTCCTAGATGCAAGGGTATTGCAGGAGGGAGTTTCCACATCAAGACTTGCTTCCTAGGAAATATCATGGCTTCAACTATGTTCATACCTTCTTCACCTCAGCCTGATGTGATCAGTTACTTTTTGTCATATGTAGACCCGAAGTGAACCGTGCTGGTACTAGTTCCTGCCTCAACAGAAACCATATAGGATAGTGATTCTTTGTCTTGCTCTGGTCAGATACAAGTTGGAATACTGTGTCTAATTTTAGGGATCACATTTAGAAGGAACTTTGACCAGCTGGCACATATCTAGTGGAGGGCCACCAGGAAAGAGATTCCAAACCATACCAAAGGAGGATCAGTTGAAGGAATTAGAGAGGCTTTGCCTTGGAAAGTGAAACAAAGGTTTCAGGGGTAACTTGATAGCTGTCTCCAAATTTGAGAAGGCTTGTCATTGGAAGAGAAATTAGATTTAGTCTGCTTTTCTCCAAAGAATAGAACTGAGAGCAATCAGAGGGCATTTGAGAGAAGAAGAATTTGTCTTGATATAAGGAAACAGCTGTTAATTAAGACTGTCCTAAAATGGAATGGGTTGTCTTAAGGATAATGTACTCTACTAGTGTAAGTCTTTAACCAGAGATTTTATGTACTTACATAGGGATTTATATAGATAGGGATTTATGCTTTCTGTAATGTTAGATTAGATGACTTTGAGGTTAGTTCTAACTTTAGCTACTAACTTGGACAGCTCTAGGCCTAAAGTCAGAATAATATTTTATGGATTCTTCTCACCACAGGTTGCTATTCCTTGCTCTGACCTTTGGTACAATTGCATTTTCCCACCATAAACTGCTCACCTTTGATTGAGCTTAATCATTAGCTTTGGGGAGGCCTGACTGAGCTTAGCCTTCTCTTGCATCTTTCTATTCTACTTTTCATTGTCCCTCAACCCCTCCCCAACAATGGCGACTTGTTTGGGGCCTTTATTGAAGATTTACAGAGAAAATAAAATCAAACAGGAAGAGGAGGCATGAATGAGTTGGGATCCGAGTTGATAATGGGAGTAAGTGTATGAGTAAAACTTACATCAGTTTTTCTTGATATCTGTTCTTTGGCCACTGCTGCCTGTATTAGTGGTACTTATTGTTCTTCAGAACTTTTCATTTCTAGATGAATTCGAGTGATGTCAGACCTCACTAGAGGGACTGGGGTATTGTTTCCTTACTTTCTCAAGATCTACCAGATGGCCAAAGGAAACAGTGGGCTGGAAATTCAGAAGTGATTAGCTAGTACACAGGCTTCCAAGGCAGTCTTGCTTCAAGAGGACATTTGATAACCTGCAGATAATTATAAGTTTATGGTGAACAAATGATTGCTGAAAGATGTCAGCATGCACATCTGTTGTTTGGAAAGAATTGTTGAAGAATAGTTGACTTGGCGCTAGTAATTCACAACTGTGGCTAATGGTGTTTTCTTCTGCAAAATTCTGTTTAGGCGTGTGGAGATTTGAGATAAAATGAGTGTCAAAACTGTAGGACAAAAAAGGAAACAGAAGCTTGCTGTTTCTTGAGAAAATGTGGCCAGGCCTCCCCATACAACTGTTAGCCTAAATATGAGAGGCCTTTTGTTACATTGGTGGTCAATTATAAATCAAATATTGAAAAAGTGCAGCTAATCTCTCAACTAGTAGGATGATTTAGCAAGATATTGAATAAAAGATAATTGAATTTGCCTTCAGTTCATCTCACAAGAGGTAACTCTTGCAGAATGATATTTTGAAGAGAAGGAAGTTACTCAAATGACCAGAAAAAAATTTATAAATACACTCAAAGGATCAAACATGCAAAGCTGAAATGAACCTTTGAGGTCATTCAGTCCAATGCCTGCATTTTGTAGGCGAGAAAATTGAGGCCCAGAGAGGTTAAGACATTAGTCTAAGGTCATACAGTTATCAAGAAGCTTACCCAGGACTTGAATGGAAGCCTCATCACTCCAAATCCTGCCCTCTTTTCATTGTACCAAATTGCACTCTATAGTCCTACCCTTGGTGCTCCATAGAAAGATGGCAGTCATTTTACCAATGTTAGGCTCTAAGCATGGCTTAATAACGTGAAAGTCAACTCAAGGTCCTTTTTCTTATGAAAATCGAAACAAAAGAAAGTCAACTTGTTGACATTAGGAATTTTTCATTTCTAAGTGTTTAGCACAAGTCCTAATAACATCCAGGTCAAGGTCCTAATTGAAATAAGGTGTATGTGAGCATTGTCTCTATCAGATGAAACCATACATGTAACGTGCTTCACAAATCTCAAAGTGCTATATACATTGTAACTATTATTATTATTTATCCAATCAACAAACATTTACTGAACATACTATGTGGGTATTCAACTCTTTTTTGATATTGTAGGGAATACAAGGAAGCACAGAACATAGTTTCTGCCCTTCAGCAGTTATTTTAGGAGATGATATAAATGCAAGAAAAGATAGTCATGTGTTGTCTTGCACTGTTAAGTATTAAATGTACCATTAACAGAAACTATTGGCATTGAAAAGATAGAGAAGTCACTGTGGACTGGGGAAGTCCCTAAGGTGTGAATATTTCATATGAACTCTGTATCTTGAATCTCACTCATTATTAAATTGCAGGATTGAAGTCACAAGAGCTGATTCCTCTGTAAGCAGCTTTAGTTGAAGACATAGCTATAGCAGGGGACAAGTGATTTGATTCTTTGGACAAAGGCTCATCATGAAGAAGTGATGATCTCAGTGCAGATTCAAGCATACTTTTTTCAATTTATTTTTCTTGTTTTCTTTTGTGTGTGTTTTCTTTCACAATATGGCTAATATGGAAATATGATTTGTATGATTTAACATGTATAACTGATATCATATTGCTTGCCTTCTCAAGGTGAGGGATGGGAAGAGAGAATTTGGAATTCGAAACTTTAAAAAATAAATGTTAAATTAAAAATGTAATTGGGAAATATTTAATGAAATAAATAAAATATATATTAAAAAAAATAAATCCACCAAATCTGAGGAGTCCAGATTCCACTTGACTAGGATTTTTTATGCCATTAAATGACCAATAAGCTGTATCTGAAAAAAAAAATCAAGTCCTAAGGGCACTTTTGTCATAGATCTAACTCTTGTTAGCAGGGAGTGGCAGGACTAATTATATAAACTAATTACATGACAGCTTTGTCTTCTTTTAGGTTAAAAAAAAACACATCCAAAGAAACTAAAACTTAAACTTGAAATAAAAAAATTGACAAGTATATTTTACTTTAAAATGAAACCTAAAATATCACATTTTTAATATTAGAGTATGCTTGGGCACACTTGGTGTGCCCTCTGTACACTCATATCTGTGAAGATACTCAGTTTTTGAGAGTGGCAGCTTTGTTGCCAATGGGACTATTAGGTGGGACTATTTGGAGAATGTTGCACCCAGCCCCCTCCCCCCCCCCAAAACAACAAAACTTGGAATCTCAGAATCAGAAGGGACCTCAGATCTGTTGTTCATTCCAAACTGTGTCTGAACAGGACTATTTTCTATCACCAGCCTGGCTAGTGGTCTTTGATTTCTACATGAAGACTTCCACGGAGGGGGCATCTCCTACCACCTGTCTAAGGCAGCTCATGTGACTTTAACGCAGGTCTAATTGAGAGACGTCTTTCCTGAGGTTAAACAAAAATCTACCTCTCTGCTGCTTCTATCCCACTGCTCCTCTTAAGAGTGGCCAAATAATAATTACTAAAGTACCTTAATGTTTGTGAAATGTTTTTCTATATATCCACAATGGATCCTCACAATCACTGTGTAAGATGTTATCAAGGATTATCACCCCCATTTTAATTTTTTTTATAAAAACATTATAGATATTCCTTTCAAATATACAACAAAATTATCATATAAATTTCTTTTTTTTCTCCCCCCTGCCATGGTCCTTGAGAAACACGTAGAAGCTGTGCTACTTAAAAATTTGTTTGTTAAAGTAAATTATCTGACAGAGAATGATTGGAAACAGGATTTGAACCCAGGTTTCTTCTGAGTTCCAAGTTTGCCCCTCTTGCCCTATGGAAGCAGCAGGTAGAATAACTACATAAAATCTTTGTTCTTTATGACTTAAAAAAATTTTAAACCAGTTACCATATCCTGTCAGGTGTCCTTTACTCTGAGCAAAATATCCCCAATTCCTATGCAGTTATAAACATGTGGATTTCACTGTATCCATCACCAGTGAGGACTGAAGAACATATGTGGTCTAGGCATTTACACGGGGGGCACTTACAAATGGCCCTGTGTTGAGAACTGTGTTGTGAGTCATAAATTGTCTTGAGGGATGATGACCAAGGATAATCCTTAATTTCAATACCCAGCCATAGGACAGGCTATGAATTAGGTCCTTTAACATTTCAATCATGTCTATACAAACAATTTGGCCAACTTTTAAAAACAGCAGTAAAGATTTGGGGTGTGTTATGTACTATGCAAAACTAACTACCCTAAGAGTATCTCCTGTAATCCAATGAGTCATTTGTTGTTCATCCATGGTGGATTCACTACAATACAGATGAGAGGAGGGCAGGGTGCCAAGAAATGTCGGTGAGAGTCCGGCAGAGTGAAATCTGAAATCAATAGGGACTTTAGTGAGAATGGAGCCCTTCACTCAACAATAGATATGCCCCACTTCTGCCAATGTATTTTTATCGTGCACATTTGAATAACAATACATGGTTACCTTTGTGGGGGGAGGAATTGTTTCACTGACAAAACTGTGAGCCATTGTCATTTGCAACTAGTTTAAAGGAGAAGTGACTTTACATGGAAACTATATTGGTCAAGAATGAAACTGAATTCATGGAACACTAGCACTATTTCTTTTCACTGGAAAGTTTTTGGGAAAATGTGTCTCAAACCCTTCTCAGTACAGACAATATTTCAAGAGGCAACATAGGAACCATGATGTCTGCTCTTTTCTTTATGTATCTAGCTCGTACTAATCTGAATTTTCCTTTAGCCTGACGATCAGAATCTTCTTCAATCCTATTCATCTGATTCAGTGCAGACCCTGAGTTTCGCTGTCCTGATGTCAACCTGCAAGCAAAGTGGCTCTGGCCTTGATGGGTGATTCATTTTTCTGTTTGCATGCTCTGACAGTGTACTCAGGCCAGCCTGCCATCAAGTGGCAGGAACACCCTCTTTTGCTATCAAGCTTTTCCAAGAATGCAGATGCAGCAGTTACTCCAGTCTTTTAAATCTCTTGTGGTTTCCATGCATAGCATTCTTTCATTTGCAGTCAATATGAATTATCTTCCAGACTTGGAGCCAATAATTAAAAATGCAAAGTTGCATGTTTATAGGAGATGTTGAAAATGTTTCAATTTAAGAGCAGAATATTTTTCATCATTGGATGTGTGATAATTGTGTACATTCCACTGTTTCTATGTTGTACAAAGGGAAATGGAGAGTTGGCAGCTATCCAGTTATTATGATCAATGTAGATAGTGAAAGCAAGTAATTTCATTTAAAAATTTCCCCTTCAGGCCATGATGATCTGATTTGGACATTTACATTGATCCATTCACTAGATAATAACCAAATCTTTATTTCTCTTTGTGACGTGAGATCTAGCTTTATTTATAACCTGTCTCTAAGCCAAAGAATCCTTATACATACCTGTACGTGCATTTCTAGGTTCTAGCATATATATATATCATATATATATATAGTATATATATACATATATATATCATATATATATATATAATTTCATCAATACTGAGACTCCAGTTACCCCAAGCCTAAAATAACTAATATTTATATCAGAATAATAGGTCACATGCTGGTATAAAGATAGCATAACAAAAGTAATTTCTATGTGACAAGGATATATTTAAGACACAGGTGTGATATTTCTACAAAATCTTTGTAAGAATGTATAAGGTTACACTGAATATATAAAAATGTATTGAGGGCACACGATGAAAATATAAGGAGGAAAATAAGGAAAACAGGTTTTTGTAGATAATTTTCCATAGAAGACCACAACCTCAATAACATATTGGACTTCTCAATAAATTTTCATTATAAAGAATATAAGATCCTATGTATTTATTTGTGTGTTGCCCTCCTTCTCTCCTCTACTTAACTTTATAGAGTAAAATATACCCTTTAAAGACTCTCTTCCAACAATGTTTCCCATGAAATATGGAATTAAGATTATGCAAGCCTTGTTGAGAGACATGATCATGAAAACAACTTACATTAAATAATCCTCTTTGATTGTGGAAAGGAACAAACAAATTAATGAGATCATGGATCCATTTGTATATTGGAGCATTATTCATGATGTTATTATTATTAATGCTGCTGCTGCTGCTACTGCTACTGCTACTACTATCTTGCATTTATCTAGTACTTGCTATGTGCCAGGCACTGTGCTAAAGCCTTATAGTTATTATCTCATTTGATCCTCACAATAATCGTGGGAGGTGAATACTATTATTATCCTCATTTTGGAGATGGGGAAACTGAGGCCAAAGAGGTTAAGTGACTTGACCAGGATCACACAGATAGTAAGTATCTAACATCAGATTTGAACTCGATTTTTTTTTCTAATTCTAGGCCCAGTGCTCTGCTGCTGCTGCTACTACTATTCCTACTGCTACTACTACTACCACTACAGCTCCTGCTATTACTGCTACTACTGCTACCATTACTAATATTGCTACTAGTACTATGACTATTCTTCTTTCTCCTCCATCTAATAGATGACACCATATAGTTTTTACAGAGGACTTTATATAATTTTTCATTTAACATTTTAAAGATTTGATAAAACAATTCATTTTAATTTAAAATTTAAATTATATGGTAAAATAATTGACTATTACTTAATCCTTACAACAACCTTGTGATGTAGGTAGTACAAATATTATTGTATTCATTTTATAAATGCACACTGGACTTGGAGCCAGGAAAACTTGAGGTCAAATTCAGCCTCAGCTCCCTGGTCTCTGGGGAAGTCACTTTAATCTCCCTAAACTTTATTTCCCTCATCTGCAATATAGGGATAATAATACTATCAACATCGCAGATTTGTTATGAGACAAATAAATGAGACAATACATGTAAAATGCTTTACAAACCTTCAAGTGCTATATGAATGTTGACTATTGTTTTTATTATTTCGAAATGCAGAGGATGAATAAAGTGATTTACCCCAAACCACACAGCAAGGGAGTAATAAAGCTGAACCGTGGCTTCCTTTTTTGGTGCTTTTAATTTCATTTACTCCCTATCTGAATAGTTGTGAATTTTTTCAGAGCAGTAGATCTCCATTTTTAAAAAAATTTTTATATTTGCACACCCCCCCCCCCTTGCCCCAGGCAACCTGCCAGCTGCCTGACATTCATTTCAGTCAATTGGAATCCCACGGATTCTAACTCTGATAAAAAGAGTGCTACCTATCCCATTGGGAAGTAATGCTTCTTTTAGCTTTGGGATTTTCCCAAGATGTTTTGAATGCATGAACTGAGTTCACATCACTCAATTTAGCTCCTGAGATCATAGCCACTGTGGGTATTTTTCCTTTGACTTCAACCTAAGAGCATGTGCATGGCAGACCACAATTAGCTAGTGCTTTAAACCAGGGAAGGGCCCAAATTGTAATGTGGGCTGGAGTGGTCTTCTAGGGAGAATGACTTTATTCCATTGTTAGAGTCCTGATTCAGCTTCTTTGTCCCATGAGCAAAAGCTCAGTGTCCCTTGGTACAGAAGCACATAAACATACCAGCTTGGTCCTTTGGAACCCTTACCCCAGTTATTTAACTAATATCAAAGTGGAGCTGTCTGCCTTATGTTGGGTCATTAAGGAACAGATAAATGCTTTGGAAAGAGATGAAAGGGATAGAGGTTAGGTGATAAGCAAAATATTTGATTTATTTGGTTCACCCCTTCTGAGTTTTTTAATGGAGGTAGGGTAGGGGAGGCAGAGCTGTGTGTCTTAAGCTATCTCTCTTTAAGGATGTTGTTACTCAGAGATATCTAGGCTCCAGGGAATGATTTGTTCTCTGAGGGCAGAGACCATGACTTGTATTCCATCTTTCATATCTCCCTTCTAAATCCTCAAGCCAAATAACATGTCATTTGATTTAGTTTGGTTTGGTGAAGGCAAAGGGGTTGTCTAGATTCTCAAATATTTCAGAGGTAAGATCTAGAAGCCCAGGGTCAATAGAGTTGGTCAGCATACTGGTAGTAAGGAGGCTAAGTCCAGTGGTCTTTCCTTTATTTCACATGGCTTCTCAGATATTTTAAAAAACAAGCTAAAGAAAAATACAAAAGGGCCCTTGGTGTTTTCAACCCACTTCTAAGGGGTGGCTGCAGTGATGGTAGCGATGGTAGTGTGGTAGAGAAGGGTATGCTGAGTGTGCTAAGAGTCACAGATTTTAGATTGAATATAATAGCTTGGCTATTGTTACTCTAAATATGATATCTATTCTACTTCTTCAATTTATCTCAATCATTCCTTTGAATTCTTCTGAATGGTTGAGGTAGACTGAAGAGAAAGAACAGCAAATTTTATTTGATTTACAAAAAGAATGGTTGAGATTGATTGAAGACTGAGCTAAGGAAAATTGAGGAGGCTGAGTAACTGAGAGGCTAGGGTATAAGAAGACAGAAGAGGTTGGAGTGGAGGAGAAGACTGAAATCTATGTACTGGTCAAGGTGGAGAGGAGGGCAGTGACCTGAAGTTCTGCAGATACGTAACAAGATCTGGATATAGTGGATTAAACTTGGGAGGGGGGATGGTTGGTAAGTGATAGTGACAAAGGGAAAATCAAAAAGAAGTAATACATCATGCCCAAATGATAAGGTAACTTGAGAGAGGGGCAAAAGGGCCACAAGGCTTTGGGATTGTGAGTGGTCTGGGTCAGTGAGGGGATGAGAGAAAGAACATGAAACCAGGGCAGCTGGCACTGGCAAATGGAAGTGGGGGAGGGGGGAGGGAATGCACATGAGGGGAAGAATGTTGCCTTCAGGGATATTAGTATATAAGGTCCAGCCCCAATTGCCTTCCTCTTAGTTTTGTCCCAAGCATTATCTAATTTTATCATCATTACAACATTGGGATACAATGAGATGAGGCATTATCTCTTACATTTCAGATGAGACAATATGGGCACAGTCACACAGGTAACTAACGGCAGAGCTGGGAGGTGGACCTTGATTCTCTGTCTCCAAATTCAGTGCTTTTCCTTAGTACACATTCTTTCTTCTTTTTTTTAATATAATTTATTTTTAGTTTTCAATGTTCACTTTTATAAGATTTTGAGTTCCAAATGCTTTTTCCTTTCCCTCCTCTCCCTCCCCTCCAAGACGCAATCTGATATAAGCTATACAATTGCAATCATATTAAACATATTTCTGTATTAGTAATGTTGTGAAAGAAGAATCAGAGCAAAGGGGAAAAACTGAGAGAGAGAGAGAGAGAATAGTATGCTTCAATCGACATTCAGAGTCCAATATGGATAGCATTTTCCATCATGAGTCTTTTTGAATTGTCATAGATCATTGTATTGCTAAGACGAGCTAAGCCTATGAAAGCTGATCCTCACGCAGAGTTGCTGTTACTGTGTACAATATTCTCCTGGTTCTACTTCACTCAGCATCAACTCATATAAATCTTTCCAGGTTTTTCTGAAATCCACCTGCTCATCATTTCTTATAGCACAACAGTATTCCATTACATTTATATACTACCACTTATTCAGCCATTCCCCATTTGATGGACATTCTCTCAATTTCCAATTATTTGCCACCAAAAAAAGCTGCTATAAATACTTTTTGTACATGTGGGTTCTTTTCCCTTTTTTATGATCTCTTTGGGATACAGACAAAGTAGTGCTATTGCTGGATAAAAGGATATGCACAGTTTTATAGCCTTTTCGAATAGTTCCAAATTTCTCTCCAGAATGATTGGATCAGTTCACAATTCCACCAATAATGCATTAGTGTTCCAATTTTCCCACATTTTCTTCAACATTTATCATTTTCCTTTTTTGTCCTGTTAGCCAATCTGATAGGTGTGATGTGGTACCTCGGGATTCTTTTAATTTGTATTTTTCTAATTGAAAGTGATTTAGAGCATTTTTTATATGACTATAGATAGCTTTAATTTCTTCATCTGAAAACTGCCTTTTCATATCCTTTGACTATTTGTAAATTGAGGGACTTATATTCTCATAAATTTGACTCAGTTCTCTACATATTTTAGAAATGAGGCCTTTATCAAAGACATTGGCTATAAAAATTGTTTCCAACTTTCTGCTTCCCTTCTAGTCTTGGTTGCATTAGCTTTGTTTGTGCAAAACCTTTTTAATGTAATCAAAATTATTCATTTTGTATTTCATGATGTTCTCTATCTCTTGTTTGGTCACAAATCCTTCCCTTCTGCCAGGCAAACTATTCTTTACTCTCTTAATTTGCTTATGGCATCACTCTTTATGTTTAAATCATGTAGTCATTTTGACCTTATCTTGGTATACAGTGTAAGATGTTGCTCTGTGCCTAGATTCTGCCATACCTAGTACACACTCTTGATGTGGTCTGATGAGAACAGATAATAGGACTATTACTTCCTCAGTATTAAATGCTATGTTTCCTTATTGTGTTGTTTCAACTGACCAAAAGGCACTTGTGGCACATTATCCTTGTATTGCAAGTTGTCACTGAATTGTTTTTCAGTCATATCCAACTCTTCATGACCCCATCTGGGGTTTTCTTGGTGAAGATACTGGCGTGGGTTGCCATTTCCTTCTCTAGTTCATTTTACAGATGAGAAAATTGAGGCCAACAGGTTTAAGTGACTTGCTCAGGGTCACACAGCTAGTAAGTGTCTAAGGTCAGATTTGAACTCGGGGAGATTATTCTTCCTGATTCTAAGTCTGGCACTCTATCTACTATGTTACCTTTCCCAAGTTATTTCTTCTACGGGTTTTAATCTCCTTGTGAACAAGTGCTACACTTTATTTTCCTTATATCTACCACCAAATATAGCATATAGACTTGTGCATAGTAGATATTTTGCATATTTGTTGAATGAATGAGTACTGTCAGAGCCAGGACTTGAACCCCCAGTAGATCTGACCAACTGAACACACTGGGTTTTTAACAGCTCCACTTCTTTGGCTGATAATGTCTAGTTGCTGGGGAGAAAAAAAAGGCATTGCCTAGACTTGTTTGCCCAGCCCGTGGCTGAGATGGGATGCTCTTCTTCTGACAGGCAGACCCCCACCCTACACATTCATCCCTGTTGCTTCCCACCAAGGTGGGTGCCAATTCAGATCTCGTTACTTGTAAGGGATGTTTTTGCCTTTCTTGGACTTGTCTCTCCATAGGTAAGCTTGACAACAACTCTTTTGCCTTTCCATTGTCATTGTTAGCAGTGAGGATGAGCACTATGAAGCTGACTCTAGGTGGAAAAACTGAAGGGGCTGGTCCCTCCTCATTAACAAACATGTTGTTACTGGTGCTTTGTGGCCTTTCATGCCTGTGGAGGTTGTTTGTTTTTTTCCTCTTCTCAATACATTCCTGAATCTGACATGTTTACATTCAAGAACACAAAGAAAAGCATGCTGATCTTTAAAAAATATGTAATCATTTCAAATGAAACACATCTTTTGGTAGAATCTACCAAAAAAATGAACTTGATACTCATGAGAAATTGTATTTTTTTAATTACCCTAGGAAAAAAGAAACAACAATATTCATTTCTTTGATCCATTGTCTGTCAGATACTTCTAGCCTATATTTAAATTAAAAGGGAAAAAAGTCTGTTGTTGATCCAAGTAATCCTTATGCATGAACCTGGCCTGAAGTAGTTCCTGCTGCTTCCAGTAACCTTCTTATTTCCATTGGAAGTGGTGATGTTGAATTCTGATTCTTGGGTTTGGGAGGAGACATTGTGAGCTTCACTTTAACTTGTAGATAACCATTTGGTTCACAGAAGAGATAGACTAAATTAATGGTTAGATCAAAGTAATGATAGAAGATGATCCAAATTTCTTCCCCAAAGTTAGAATTTGTTCAGTCCAACTGCAACATGGAAGGTAGAACAGAAACTTTAAATAAGACTTACCAGAGGTGACAATGAATTGTTTTCCTTGCAAAGCACCTTCACTTGCATTTGGTGCACTCTGGTAGCAAGAGAATGATCATTGTTGTTATTCATCCTTTATTTTCAGAGAGGACCATGACATCATGATGTTGGGGTAAAACAGTGGGTGATGAGTGGCGTTTTGACTTGCATGTGAATCGAATTTAAGTGAGGCCAAATCATGCAAAGTTGTCAGCCTCACTCTACCCTCCAGAGTTGCTGAAGCTTAGTGGCAGGACAAAAGTCAGGATGACTGAGGATGGTCCAGGATTCAATGGATGAACCTGGCATCTTTGATATCTGATCAAGCTCTAAGTACTACAGAGTGCCTCTTTCAGCCATTTTTATGGCTTCTTCTTATCTGCCCATTCCACAGAAGGGAAGACTTCCCATGCTTAGGATAGACATCCTCAGTTACCCTCAACCTGGTTTAGCTCATCTACTTAGACAGTTTTACTGGGGTGGGGCTGCTATCATGTTACAGCTTTTTGGAGGGAGAGAGGGAGGGGAGAGAGAGAGAGAGAGAGAGAGAGAGAGAGAGAGAGAGAGAGAGAGAGAGAAGGAATAAACAAGAGAATGATACTGTGTGAGCCAAGAACAAAACCTTGAATTTAGACACATCCATTGGTGGCAAAAAGATCATGTGACTAGCGTGGCATTGACTATAAGCAGAGAGGCAACTTGAGGCTGAGTGGAGTAGAACAGCTATGAAACCTTCCCAGCTATGAAGCTATTTCTTCTTGTGGGCTTATTGGGAGGCTTGGGGGGTGTTCACAACTGTCTGTGTTGGTCTGTAATCAAGAAATCTCCTTGCTCCATGGTCTACAAACCATGTATACCAAGGGATATTGAAGTAGAAAACAAAAGTCAATCTAGTTTCAGGCTCAGCCTAAAATTATGTCACTCATGCCTGGAATTCTCTCTTCCTGACTTCCTGGCTTCCTTCAAGATTCAGTTCAAATCCTTTATTTTGAAGGAAACTTTTCTAGGCATCTCTCCATTCCCCATACTAATTTCTAGATATCTTGAGTTATCTATTCTCCACATATCTTGTGTGTGTGTATGCTATATACACATATATAATTATATATAGCACATACACACATATATACACACAAGATATGTAGAGAACAGATATCTTGAGATATCTGGAAAGTAATCTCGGAGGGGAGAAATTAATATGGGGAGTAATGAGGTGCCTTGAAAAGTCTCCTGCAAAATGGGGGATTTGAACTGAGTTTGGATGTCTGTCCCCTTCCCTCTCCCTATCTGACTTCTTTAGTTAGATACTCCAGTAGAAGTATTAGGTCCATTGGAATCTACTCAATTTCACTTTTCCCCCACTGGTCTGGTACTACAGCAGTTCCCAGGGGTATTTTCTGTTGTAAGGTGCCCTCTGTACCCTCTTGGCCTTTGAGCCCCAATGCCCCATTCTTCTTACAATGAGGACAGGAAGGGACAACAGAGATTATATAGTGCCTTTGGAAATATTTCTGGGTCTCAGTTCCTGTTACCTTTGCCCTGGTCTGCTGCTCACATTTGTCTTGATTGCTGGTATAGGAATCAGTGTCGGTAAGCTCTTCCCTAAAGGATCTTTCCATCTCATTCCCATCTCAGCTCCTGGATTCTTTTCTTTGTCTCATTTTATTGGCATTGAAAAACAAAGCTTTACCTAGCTCTCTCTGGGAAGGCATGCTTTAGATTTGCTGCATGAAGAAGGCAGAGCTAATTCCTATAATATCCAACTGCTAATACTTCTGAACCATACAACTTGAGACCACTCTCCTGAAAAGTTCCAGAAGAGGCAGTCCTTTAATTCATTCTTAGCCAATGTCATTAATCAATTTTCATTATTTCGTTTATTCAGATATTCAATGAACATTTTATTAAGCAACTATGTGCAACTCACTATGGTAGACACTAGGGTTATAAAGACAAGGATGAACTCATCCCTAATCTCAAGGAATTCTTTTCTAAGATATTTCTCCCATTGGGTTATGTGATTCTTAAGGCATGAATTTCAGTTTTTACCTTTCTTTGTATCCTTAGCCTTCAACGCAATGCCTGGCACATGATAGGCATTTCATAGGTGGCACAGTGGATAGAACACCAAAACCGGAGTCAGAAAGACCTGAATTCAAATCTGGCTTCAGACACTTATCAGCTGTGTGTTCCTGGGCAAGTCACAATCTGTTTGCCTCAGTTCCTTCATATTTAAAATGGAGATTATAATAGCACCTATTTCCCAGGGTCATTATGAGAATCAAATGATGTAATAACTATACAGCACTTAGCATAATGCCTGGCACTTGGTAAGTACTATATGGAAGTTAGCTACTACTATTATCATTATTATTGACTTGACTAAAACTACACACACACACACACACACACACACACACACGTATGTAAAATCAATGCAAGGTAGTGTAGAGGATAAAGCACCAGTGGCTGAGAGCATCAGGAAAGGCTCCATAGCAATTGAGAGCTTTGAAGGAATCCTAAGAACCTGTAGAACTACCAGAAAAGAGGCAGAGATGATCCAGTGACATTGACTTCCTTTCTGCTCCTCATACAAGACACTTCTCCAAATGCAGGAAGCATTTTTACTGACTCTCCCCCATCTCTTGGATGCTCTCCCTACTAATCTCCCTCTTGTGGCTTCCTAGTCCTTTTTCAAGCTCCTGCTAAAAATTTACCTTCTGTAGGAAGATTTTTCCCAATCCTTAATTCTAGTGCTTTCCCCCTTTTTATTATCTCCAATTCACTCAGTTACGTTGTTAGTAAATAGTCATTTGACTGTTTTCTCCCTCAATAAACTGTGAGCTCCATGAGAGCAAGAGCTAATTTTTTCTTACTTTTTTACCTTTATTTGTATCTCAAGTACTTAGCACTATGCCTAGCACATGGTCGGTACTGAATAAATGTTTATTGACTGACTAACATTGACTGAGAGGAACGGCAAGACCAGTTTGGATAGACTTGAAGTAATCAAAGTGTTTGCATGCACCAATCAGTGCTTAAAGGAGAATTTTCTATAATAAGGCTAGAAAAATAGTGAGGAGCCAGGTTATGTAGAGCTTTTAACACCAAATAGAGGAGTTTGTATTTGACTCTAGCGGTAAGAAAGCAGAGGAGTTATAAGGTCAGACCTAGGCTCTCATTAAATCACTGGAAATTGTGTGGGAGATGGATTATGAAGTATCTACTTAGAAGATGGCAAAGAAATAACAATACTTGTCTAACTCTTTCAAGAAGTTGCCTCCCTTTTTTTAGGGAGACAAAATAGGCACACTCCTGAACGATTAAATAATGATGTGAGTTAAATAGCAATATGAACCCACAAAATAACATCCTGTAGAAAGAAGCTACATAATTATATGCCAATTGAGTAGTACAAACAATAAGGACTGTGAGTTTAAAGGAAAGAGAGGTCATCATGGGCTAGAGGAATGAGAGAATTCTTGCTACAGTAGATGGAACCTGATCTAGTCCTTGAAAATTGAATAGAATTTGGATAAGCAGAACAGAATTTCATGTGGGGGGTTGATGTGAGAAAAAGAATAGAGAATGAAATGTATATATAGGGGCTGGAAAGTGTGGGTTTAAGGTACAATGAACACATTAGTCTCGCTAAAGTAGAGGCCCACATTAGGGGCGTATTCCGGGAAGCATAAGGATAGAAAGTTAGTCTAGGGTCAGCTTGTGGGGGATCTTGAATGTCAACCTAAAGAGTTTGGATGTTGGTTTCAGTTTTGAATAAGGTGCATAACATAATGAATTAATTTGGTAATAGGGCACGTAAGAGGTTGGAAGGAGGAAGGCCTACCCATAGGAAAAAGAGAATTTTAAATTTACACATTGCCAACACAGCTGGTTGAAATATATGTAGTTATCTTTTCTTTATAAAGCCAAAGAGACAGTGAAATGAATTTTCTCACCAAATTGGCCAACTGTTTGATTGAACTAAATGATTTTTTTAATCACCAGTTTTTTCTCTTGCTCTTTGGGTGTTGAACTGGATTTAATGAGAATTAAGAGACTTGGGTTCATGGCCAGAGCTTCCAGTGCTATGAAAAGAGAGAGAGCCTGTGTCCCACCTCTTTCTATGACTGTTAGTGTGGAGGGGTTGGTGCTTTCCTTCATCCTCATAAAAAGAATAGAGAATGGAAGTTTCTGTAAGTCTGAAATTGGAGCACAGGAGACTAGCAATAATCATATTTACCTGGAACTCTACCTGATCAGTCTACTTAGGAATTCTGAAGTCTATGCAAATGTATTCTTATCATGTAAGTACAACAGTATCCCTCTTTCCTTGACTTGTAAACCTGGAAAATATTAGAGGCGATCAGTGAGTTAGTGTGCAGGAATGATCTCCAAGTAAGCGATGGACTGGAGGAACAAAGGGAAGAATGAAATGCCAAGAGCCTAGATTGAGTCGATGGCTAATTCAGGCTTCTCTGGCATGTGCCTCCTAAGCAGCCTGACAATCATATGAAACCCTGGATTTGAGTTTCAGTAAGGTGAAACTCATCAAGAATCTGAACTGACCCCCAGATCTCTGAGGCATATTTTTCCTGCTGTGCAATCACACCATTTGTGATTCAAAACCCTTGCTAATCATTTCCAGAAATTGCTTCTCCCTGAGGACTATACTGTAAAGGGCTTTGTAGCCTTCTGATTTAATAATAAGATGCCATCTTTCATATTTTAAATCAAATCTACATAGGGACAAAAACTCAATTAGTGTGAGTCTTTCCTCTTCTTTTATAGGATGTAAAGATATGCTCTCTGGAATTGTGTGTGTGTGTGTGTGTGTGTGTGTATGTGTGTGTGTGTATTCTCTCTTATCTCTCTGAGAGGAGGCAAAGCAGGACACATATATTGCTCTACCCTTGAATAATCTATGCAAGAAAATTTGAGCTAGATCAATATAGTTAAGGCACAGTGTGTCAAGAGAGTAGCATCATGGTTATTGGTACAGTTGTTCACATCCAGAGAACCCCTAGCAATGTAGCTTGCTTCCTTTGGAATTTAACCAGAATCTGTCCCCTTCTTACCGTTTCTATCTTTGTTTTTTCCAAATGTTACTTTTTCAATGATCAAGTATCATAGCTTTGTTATCTCTCCTATGTGCCCTGTCAAGGAAGAGATGGAAGCACTATCAGATTTTACATTCTTGGGTTCAAAGATCACTGTAGATGGTGACTGCAGCCATGAAATTAAAAGACACTTGCTGCTTGGAAGAAAAGCTATGGCAAATCTGGACTGAATACTAAAAAGCAGAGATATTATTTTGATGATAAAAGTCCATATAGTCAAAGCTATGGTTTTTCCTATAGTAATTTATGGCTGTGAGAGTTGGACTATAAGGAAATCTGAGTGTTGCAGAATTGAATTGCAGTACTGGAGAAGACTTTGGAGAATCCCTTGGACAGCAAGGAGGTCAATCCATCCATGAGTTAAGGAATTAATTCAGGCTATTCATTGAAAGAACAAATACTGATGCTGAAGCTTAAATACTTTGTCCACATAATGAGAAGACAAGACTCATTGGAAAAGTCCCTGATGGTGGGAAAGATTGAAGGCAAAAGGAGAAGGGAAGAGCAGAGGATGAGATGGATAGATAGTGTCATGGAAGTAATGAACATAAACTTGGACAGATTTTGAGAAATAGTGGAGGACAGAAGGGCCTGGAGTACTATGGTTCATGGGGCCATCAAGAGTTGGACATGACTGAATGACTGAACAACAACAAATATGTCTTGACCCATAGAAAAAAAAGAAAGGTTTAAAAAGGAAGAAATGAAGGAAGGAAGGGAAGGAAGGAATAAAGGAAGGAAGGAAGGAAGGAAGGAAGGGAGGGAGGGAAGGAAAGAAAGAAGGAAGGAAGGGAAGGAAGGAAGAGGATAGAAAGAACCATTCTAATTTATGAGCATAGTCAAGCAAAACAAATTCCAGTGTTGGACATGTCTAAAAATATGCTTCTTATTCTGCATATTCTGAGATGAAGTGTGCAGTGATCTTTCCTTCATAAGTCCTCTGGAATCATAGTTATTTATTGCACTGATCAGAGTTCTTAATAATAATATCAGCTAGCATTTAAATAGTACTTTAAGATTTGCAAAGTACTTTACAAATATTATCTCATTTTATCCACATAACAACCCAAGCAAGGTAGGTATCATTATTATCCCATTTGACAGATATAAAAATGAGGCAAACAGAGGTCAAGTGACTTGTCTAGGGTCATAGAGCTTTCAAGTGTTTGAGGTCAGATTTGAACTCATGGCTTCTGGGTATGGAGGGGGTTAGAGACAGATGTTACCCTCTATAGTAATAGAGAAGGAAGGCGATAAGGGAAAGATAATGAGTTTAGTTCGGACATGTTGAGTTTAAGATGTCTACTGAACATATAGTTCCAAGATGTCTTAAAGGCAATTAGAGATGAGACATTGGTGGTGAGAAGAGAAGTTGAGGCAAGATAGTAGATTCGATACTAAGCATAGAGAAGATAATTAAATCCATGGTTACTGATTATTTGTTTGTTTATTGAATGAAGTAGTATAGAAGGAGAAAAGAAGATGGCCCAGGGCAGAGCCCGGTGGGATATCTACAGTTAAAGGGCATGATCTGGAAGATGATCCTGCTTCTGAGGAGCCAACAGATAGGGAGAGAAACAGGAGAAGGAGATGCTCAAATTGACAGGTGAAACTTATTTGACCACCACCCCTCTCCTTTCAAATTATCAACTTTTCTCAGTTTGCCAAGAGGAAGACAGAAAACACGGCATGCTTTACCTTCCTGAAAAAACTCAGTTAAAATCCTCCAGATACTTTCTCCTGAAACTAAAACTTGGAAAAACTGAGTGAGTTTGAGATTCCATCTTAGAAATTAAATATTCCATATTCAAACTCTATCCATTTCTGATTTGCAAATCTGTCACTGACACCTGACACTGTCTAACTGTCTTTACATAAGGATGGACATTCCAATACAGTTTGGAAGGTTGCTATGACTTAACAATGACATTTTATTTCTAGATAGTTATGAAGAATATACGTATATACATATGTTATATAATACATACGTGTATGTGTGTGTATACATATGTATATGTGTATGTATGTATATATACACATGTTTCTGGGCCCCTTTTTATGAACCCTTTAAATAAGCGAAATTTGTAAAGAGTATACAAACAAAAATAGTTAAGATACATTTTGATACCTCATTTTTATTAAGGTTTATTTTAAATAATGAGCCGAATCGCTAATAAATTGGCTCATTGAAGTCTTTTTCATATGCATAGAGTCCAAATGCACATGCTTTTCATAAGCATTTAAGAGCCACAAAATTGCTCACAAATTCTGCAGTGCATCTTTGTCATACTCAAAGCATCCAGTGTTGTTTGTATCAGCCACTGTTCTGTATAATCGTGCTCTTCAAATGCCTTTATGTCCTGTGACATTTTGTGTTCGAGGTAGACCGCTTCATTACTCTCTGGGAAGATGCTCCATGCCCCTGCAATGAAATTTAAAGAAAAAAATCTTTGCAGTGTTTATTGGAATGTCCAGCAGCATGTTTTGTGTAAGAGAATTGGCTTGGTAAATTCTCCTTTGCATTCTATCGTCCTTCCCTTGTATACATTCCATGGAAATAGTTTGGAATTGCCAGTTAGAGTAAATGTAGTCAATGCACAGCAAAAGTCAAACTTATTCAGATTGACTTAGTCATCAAAATTGTTTGTCTGATATCACAAATGCAAAAGATTCTTCTTCTCATTTCACACGAGGCCAGTGGAGAAACAGCCTTAACTTAAATAGGCTGCGCCTCATTAGAGAGGAAAGGAAAAGGAGAGAATTATATAACATGGAAAAATTCCTGACCCTTTCCAGGGCATTCCTAGAGAATTTCTAAAGGACTTTCTAAACTGTTTTTGAGGTGAGCATATAATTTGCAGCTAAATCAATACTCCTTACACACAATGTTTATAGAGAAGTGAATATAACATTGTGAGCAAGGGGTCTGGGAGAGGGAGAAGTGGCTTCTTGTCAAGTTAACTTGTATTTCTCTAAGAAGGCAGAGTTTAGATAACATACTAACTTGTGCTGAGCTTGTTGCACAAGGCAACAGGTGGAAAATATGTTCTAGCAAATTGTTCTCTAAAATGTCTAATGTAAATCCATATGCATACTTGGTTATTTCATATATGGTGCAATTTTAATTGATTCAGGGTCAGCTTCAGGGAGGAGATAAATAGCATGTTTTATGGTTTAGAAAAGAAGAGTTAAAAAAACTCAATATAAGTTTGACTAGGGGAAGAAGCCAAACAAGGCTCATGTTATTTAGAAAAGGCATGTAATACAAGTCAGAAAGAATTCATCAAAATCATCATTTAATGTCACAAAAGCTTAGCCTAAAATGAATGGCTTTTTGTTGTTGTTGAATTTTCCTTCTTCATCCTTCGTGCCTACTCCCCATCCCCTCATGCAGATGCTCCATCAGAATTCTCGGGCCAAATGTAAAGGGAAAAGTTTAGAATTAGAATTTAAAAGGGAAAAAAATGCAGATAGGTTTCTGGCACCAGCCACCTCAGAAGTACAGGCCAAGAAGTGCTTTTCATTTTGTAAAGACATTTGGAAGTACATCTAAATTACAGAGATGTCTACCTCTGAGAACCATAGCACTGGGCAAAAGAATTTGCAAATACTTGGGAACGAATATGAGCAGAGGCAATAACTTTTTCTGTGGTATGGTACAGGGGTTGTTCAATTGCCCACCCACAGAGCAGTTGCTGACACTCCATTGTAAGATTCCTGGGGACCCACATTGAATTAAACCTGGGCAGGGCCCATTTCTTTGGCAGGGTGGGAAACACATGATGAGGTGCTTTCTGGCTTTCGGAAGCAAGAAGCTGCACGGCTTGGTTATTTACAGCTAATCTGAAAATGATGTCTTTGAAACTAGCCCATCGCTTGACTGGAGGGCATAAACTCTGTATCCTGTCTGCAACTGGGAGGGAGGGCTGGCGAAGGTTTAGAGCATAAGACGAGGAGGGCAGGAAGAGAGCTGGCTTGGATTCTTGGCTAAACCCCAGGTTTGCTTTGGGCTCATGAGGGAAGCCAGTCAATGTCTCTGGGCCTCAGTTTCTCAGCTGCAGAATTGTGGCCAGTTGTTTTGAAAGATACTTGTAAGCCTGGTAAAGGAAGGTGCAAGCAGGCACTTTACCTCTGGTATTTTCCTTTCCTCCATGTTTGCTCTTTCACCTTCCATACCAGTGTGGCTTTCGGGGCTTGGTATCTACAGGAAGACAGGGAACCACATTAAACAAAAGGATGGGAAAAGGTGCAGTGCCAAGTTTAGAACCCACTCAAATGGTGTGAGTTTGATGTTCAGAAGTGGCCTTTAACTTGTACTTTGTTTACCCTTGGCAAAATGGAACTTCCTGTTTTGAAGAAAAACAGCTTTATAAAAACACTTCAATACTCATCTTGGACATCAGCATACTGACTCCAAACAATATTTTGATGTTTAATGTGTAAATGAGTCAGAACAATGTGAATAACATTTCCTTTAAAATAATGTGAGTTTCAAAAAAATGAAGTTGGGGTAGGGGGTGCTTGCTCAACACATTTTGGATGGAGAGGACCAAAAACATTTGAAGGCCAATTTTAAGATGTTTGCTGAATTCGAAATGTGGCCAAAGCCAACCACTCTTAGTGGAAAGGCAAGCAAACAATTTACTATTAAAATAGCTCATGGATTTGATTACTTGTTGGGCTCTGTGCTTCTGACTCTTATAGCCAAAGTAATCTCCAGGAAGTGAATGTGGTCCTTGTGAAAAGTCGTGGGACCGGGGCTCCCTGCCTATTCTTGTTAGGACAAGCCTCTTTGTGTGACTCATTTTCATTTTCTCCCGAGACAAGAAGTTTCAGGCTCATTCATTTGCTACCTTGTCTGTAACTGCTGGTTATAAGGGTAATTTTTATCAGATGTTACTTCCAAGGCTGCTATCAGCCTGTTATGGCCAATTTCAGATGGGTGAGTTTTCAGCCCAGCAGGGTATCTCTACATTGACTTTATTTGCAAGATTTCTCAGACAATAAGAATAACTGCCAAGCAATTGCCTCTGCACACACAGGTGTTTTTGTGTGAGAAATATCTGCTGGATAACTTGCCATCCATCCCACAGGATATCTAACCCCATGAAAGACTACTCCCTGGCCCCCTTGGTAATAATGAAATCAGAGATAGACTGAATTCAAAAGATTCCATCATTTAGTCAGAATTGTTTCTTTGGCACTTTCTTTAATCCTTTGTTGAATTCATGCTCTTACTAATGTGAATACTTATTCCAATAATGTAAATTACAACCCATTCATTTCTTCTCCTTCTTTGAAATCTCCTATTGTAAATCTTCTCTGCAAGGGCTCCTGCTAGCATACTCGTGACCTTCTTTGATGGGTTTTAAAATTTTTTGTCTCAGAAACCATGTTGGCAGTCTGGTGAAGACTATGGATCCCTTCTTCAGAATGATGTTTTTAAATGCACAAAATAAAATACATAGGACTATAATGGAAACTATACTGAAATACAGATATCAGAAATATATATTAAGAAAAAAATCTCATGGACTCCATATTTAGAACTACTGCTTAGATTACAGAATTATAATAGACTTAGAATGGTAGAGGGGTGGAGCCAAGATGGCAGAGTAGAGGCAGGGACTTGCCTGAGTGCTCCCAAATTGCCCTCCAAACCACTTTAAACTAATACCTCAAAATGAATTTTGGAATAGCAGAACCAACAAAAGGATGGGGTGAAACAATTTTCCATCCCAAGAAAACTTAGAGGGTTAGCAGGAAAGGTCTATCTTCCCGGGATGAGAGTGGAACACAGTCCAGCATAGGCTGCATCCCAGCAAGCAGTGGTAGGGCTTCTAGAGCTCTCAGCCCACAGCTGGTAAGGGAGTAAGAAAACTAGTCACAAGGAGATTATAGTAGACTGTTTGCTGGTGCAGGACTCTGTTGCATTGCCCTTATGTGGTTCTGGTTCAGTCCCAGGGACAGAAGGAAAATTAACTCACTAGAGCATGTGACTGCAAGATAGTAGGGGCCCCTGGTCACAGTTTTAGGGCAGAGAAGAGTGTTTGTGGTCACTGACAAACCAGATCAGTCCAAGAGAGTCCAAGGTGACCACATCTTACCTTAGATCATGCCACTATGGAAGAACTAAAAAGTAACAGATCCAAAGAACTAGCTTGGAAAACAGCATCAAGAAAGCCATGAAGCTTGAAACAGTGCTTCCTCCACCCAGGGGCAGAGCCCAAATTTAGGCTGGAAAAAAATGAGTTAATAATAAAAAAAGAACCTGATTATAGAAAGTTACTTTGGTGACAGGGAAGATCAAGACACAAACTCAGAAGAAGGCAACAAAGTCAAAATAGCTACATGTAAAGCCTCAGAGAAAAAATGTGAATTGCTCTCAGACTCTAAAAAGAATCCCTGGAAGAGCTAAAAAAGGATTATAGAAATCAAATACCAGAGGTAGAGGAAAAATTGGGAAAAGAAATGAGAGTGATTCAAGAAAATCATGAAAAAAGAGTCAACGGCTTGGTAAAGGAGGCACAAAAATGCTGAAGAAAATAACACTTTAAATAGCAGAATAGGTCAAATGGCAAAAGAGGCACAGAAATCCATGTAAAAGAATATTTGCTTAAAAATCAGAATTGGCCAAATAGAAAAAGAGGTACAAAAATTCATTGAAGAGAACTCTTAAAAGGTAAAACTGGCCAAATGGAAATGGAGATACAAAAGCTCCCCGGAGAAAATAATTCCTTAAAAATTAGAACTGAGCAAGTGGAAGCTAATGAATTCATGATACAACAAGAAAAAATAAAACAAAATCAAAAGAATGAAATAAAGAAGGAAGTGTGAAATATCTCATTGGAAAAAACAACTGACTTGGAAAGTAGACCAAGGAGAGATAATTTAAAAGTTATTGTACTGCCTAAAAACCTTGATCACAAAAAAGCCTGGACATTATATTTCAAGAAATTGTCAAGGAAAACTGCCATTATATTCTAGAACCAAAAGATAAAATCTAAATTGAAAAAAAAAACTACACTTACCTCCTGAAAGAGATCTCAAAATGAAAACTCGCGGGAATATTATAGCCAAATTCCAGAGCTCCCAAATCAGAGGAAATATTGTAAGCATCCAGAAAGAAACAAATTATGGAGCCAAAGTTATGATAACACAAATTCTAGCAGGAAAATTGGGACACTAAAGCCCTGTTGGTGGAGTTGTGAACTGATCCAACCATTCTGGAGGGCAGTTTGGAACTCCTCCCAAAGGGCCATAAAACTGGGCATACCCTTTGATCCAGCAATACCACTACTAGGTTTGTATCTCAAAGGGATTTTTTAAAAAAGGAAAATAGTTGTAGCAACTCTTTTTGTGGTAGCAAAAAATTGGAAATTGAGGAAACGTTCATCATTTGGGGGGTGGCAGAACAAGTTGTAGTATATTATGGTGATGAGATACTAATGTATATAAGAAATGATGCATAGGATGGCTTCAGGAAAACCTGTAAAGACTTCTATGAATTGGTACAAAATGAAGTGATCAGAACCAGGAGAACATTGTACACAGTAATAGCAATATTGCAAGATGATCAACTGTGAATGGCTTAGCTATTCTTGACAATACGATGATCCAAGACAATTCCAAAGGACTTATGATGAAAAAATACTATATACCTCTAGAGAAAAACCAATGGAATCTAAATGCAGAGTAAAGCATACTTTTTTAAAACTTTATTTTCCTTTTTTTGTGCTGTGTTTTCTTTCACAACATGACTAATATAGAAATATGTTTGTATATATACACACACACATACACACACATATAAACACACATATGAGTGTCTTTTCAATGAAAGATCAAGGGAGAGAAAGAATTTAGAACTCATGTTTTTAAAAATGAATGCTAAAAAATTGTTTTTACATGTAATTGGAAAAAATAAGATTTAGAATTGTAAGGGAACCTCTAAGATCACACTATATTTGCCAACACTCTCATTTTACATAAAGGGAAAACGAGGCCAAGATACTTTAAGTGATTTGTCCAAGGTCACCTGAATAGCAAGTAGTAAGGCCAAATTCAGACCCAGGGCCTCTGATGATATATCCAGAACTTTTCCCACTATGGTATTTATGCTACCTCCCTAATGATGTCTTTATATTTCATGTACACCAGTGAATAAGTATGTGTTATCCTCCCCTTTATTATGACTGTCCCACCCACCTCCTTTTCCATTCATATATCTCTATGATGCCATCTCTGTTGTGCAATTTTTCATTAGTAATGCATTGCAGCCTACTCATGCCTGCCATATCTTTTCATTGCCCTTTGGGTGACCTTCAACTTTAATTTTTCTGAAACTGTGGTATTCTAAGACTGGCAAGTTGTTTTTGATATTCTAGTATCATGAATGTTTATATTAAAAAGATGGGTCTTTTTTTTAGGGAAAATCTCTGAAAAATACTATGTACTGTTCTAAAAACAATTAGGCTTACTCCCCTGCTCCGATTTTAATGTCTTGGTCAACTGCTAGGTTGTTAGATGGTATACCGGATGGAGTTCTGAACCTGGAATCAGGAAGACCTGAATGCAGATCTGGCCTTAGACATTTACTAGCTATGTAACACTGGGAAACATAACAGATTTTTGTCTGCCACAGTTTGCTTATCTTTAAAATGGGTATAATAATAGCACCTACTCTCAAATTTGTTTTGATGATAAAATGAGATATTTGTAAAAATGCTTTGCAAAGCTTAAAGCAACATCTAAGTGCTAGCTAGGAGTAGCAGCAGCAGTGGCAGCAGCAGCAGTAGTAGTATGCATTTATTAAGCATTTACTATGACCCAGGTACCTGAGATACACAAACAAAGCAGTCTCTATGCTCCAGGAGCTAACCTCCTATGGGGAAACAAGTGATGCACATAGAGATTAAATATAAAATTATGAAGAGTAGATAAAGTCATTGGGAAGGGGGTCCTAGGAACTAGGCAGTGGGGTTTGGTTAGGAAAGAGGTAGGAGGTAGCATTTGAGCTAAGCATTCCAGGACATTTTGGATTCTAAGAAGAGGAGGTGACGAGGGAATGCATTTTAGGCCTGGGGGCCAGCCTGTACAAAGGCACCAAGACAGGATTTGGGCACAGAGACAGGAAGACCTGGGTTAAATTTGACCACGGACACTTAGAAGCCTGGGCAAGTCACCTAAATCAGTTTTCGCTTCTGTAAAACAGGGATAATAATAATAATAATAATAATAATAATAATAACAGTGATTATTGTGAGAATCAAATGAGGTAACACTTATAAAGCACCTAGTACAGTGTCTGTCACATAGTAGGTGCTATATAAATATTAGTTATTGCTGTTGTTTTTATTAATTAGCACTGGAGGGGTAGAAAGATATGTGAAAGGTAGTCTCCAACATCAAGAATTTTATAATTTATTTGTATACAAATAATTGAAATACAAAGCAGAATGTGAAGTATCACATTATGTAAATTCCCTCAGGGCACGGTTCCTACCTTATCTAAATATCCCAATAGCCTAACACAGGGCTACATAGAGTAGGTACTTAAGAAAAGTTGGTCATGATGTCCTAAGACTTCTAAGAATGAAATAGAATATTATTGTCCCAAATGAAGAATTCAGAGAAACATGGGAAGAGTTATACAAAGTGAGGTAGAACTAGGGGTATGCTGGAAAAAGGATAAATAATGAGTTCTCTAGGGAAAAGGACACACTTTTAAGATTAATGTGAATTATTCACATTTTTACATTACTTTAGTCTAGAAATCAACAAAACAAAAAAAAATTAAAGCATTTTAAGAGTTCAAAGGAAGAGATTATGTTTACTTAGTCCTGCGATTCTTAACTTAGGGTTCTAGAACTTTATTTTTTTTCTTTTTTTTCTTCTTTTAAATTTATTTACTATATTAAGTTTTCAGCATTGGTTTTCACAAGAGTTTGAATTATGAATTTTCTTCCCATTTCTACCCTCTCCCCCAGTCCAAGATGGCATATATTCTGATTGCCCCATTCCCCAGTCATCCCTCCTTTCTTTCACCCACATCCCTCCCATTCCCTTTTCCCTTCCTTTCTTGTAGGGCAAGATTAATTTCTATGCACCATTGCCTGTGTATCTATTTCCTAGTTGCATGCAAAAACTTTTTTTTTGAACATCTATTCTTAAAACTTTGAGTTCCAAATTCTCTCCCCTCTTCCCTCCCCACCCTGCCTAAGAAGGCAAGTAATTCAACATAGGCTACAAGCATATCATTATGTAAAACCCTTCCACAATACTCATCTTGTGAAAGACTAACTATATTTTGCTCTTTCCTAATCTATCCCCCTTTATTGAATTTTCTCCCTTGACCCTGTCACTTCTCAAAAGTGTTTGTTTTTGATTACCTCCTCCCCCTATCTGCCCTCTTTTCTGTCATCCCCCCTTTTTTATCTTCTTCCTCCTTCTTTCCTGTGGGGTAAGAAACCCAATTAAGTGTGTATGTTATTCCTTCCTCAGGTCAAATCCGATGATAGCAAGATTCACTCATTCCCCCCCCCCCACCTGCCCCCTCTTCCCTTCCTACAGAACTGCTTTTTCTTGCCACTTTTATGTGAGATAATTTACCCCATTCTATCTCTCCCTTTATATCTCTCTCAATATATTCCTCTCTTATCTCTTAATTCAATTTTTTAAGATATCATCCCTTCCTATTCAACTCACCCTGTGCCCTCTGTCTATATATATACACACACATATATATGCATATATATACACATATATACAGACATACACACACATATATATAGACATAAACACATACACACATATATATATATATACATATACATACACATGTATGTATGTTACCTTCAGTTACCCTAATACTGAGGTCTCATGAATCATATACATCATCTTTCCATGTAGGAATGTAAACAAAACAGTTCAACTTTAGTAAGTCCCTTGCAATTTCATTTTCTTGTTCTTTTTTCTTGATTACCTTCTCATGCTTCTCTTGATTCTTGTGTTTGAAAGTCAAATTTTCTATTCAGCTCTCATCTTTTCACTGAGAAAGCTTGAAAGGCCTCAATGTTATTGAAAACCCGTATTTTGCCTTGGAGCATGATACTCAGTTTTGCTGGGTAGGTGATTCTTGGTTTTAATCCTAGCTCCATTGACCTCATATCCTATCATATTCCAAGCCCTTAGATCCCTTAATGTAGTAGCTGCTAGATGTTGTGTTATTCTGATTGTGTTTCCATAGTACTCAAATCATTTCCTTCTGGTTGCTTGCAGTATTTTCTCCTTGATCTTGGAGATCTGGAATTTGGCGACAATATTCCCAAGAGTTTTCTTTTCGGGATTTTTTTGAGGAGGTGATCTGTGGATTCTTTCAATTTCTATTTTACCCTGTGGCTCTAGAATATCAGGGCAGTTCTCCTTGATAATTCCTTGAAAGAT
>CM053626.1:239931547-239955408 GCA_028646595.1 Phalanger gymnotis | reverse complement strand
TGTTTTGGTCTTCTTTGTCACCAAAGAAAGATTCCAGAGTCTGAGACTGAATCTGGGTGCGTTTTCGCTTCCTGGCCATGCTCCCAGCCAACTTACTTGACCCTTGAGTTTTTCAGTGGGGTATGACTGCTTGTAGATTAAAAAGTTCTATGTTCCATGCTTGAGAGGATGCACCAGCTCTGCCACACCAGTACTCCTCCTTCCCCAGAACCCCCAACCAAGACTGGACTTAGATCTTCAGCAGGCTCTGTACTCCTGCTCTGATCAGCCACTTAATTCCTCCCACCAGGTGGGCCTGGGGCCAGAAGCAACTGCAGCTCTAGTTCTGAAGCTGCCCAACATCTGCTGCCCCTAGGGCGGTGGCCAAACTGCGAACTCCCTGTCCCCGCAGCTTTTCACACTAACCTTCTCTGTTGTCTTTGGTGTTTGTGGGTTGAGATGTCTGGTAACTGCCACAGCTCACTGATTCAGGGTGCTAGGGCATGCTCCGACCTGCTTCTGGTCTGGTTGGTCTGTGCCACCCATGCTGGGCTCCACTTCGCTCCCAGCTCCATAAGGGATAGACCTTACCCAGAAACCATCCAGGCTGTCCTGGGCTAGTGCCCTGCTTCCCTCTGCTATTCCGTGGGTTCTGCAGTTCTTCTCTGTTGTCTTTGGTGTTTGTCTGCTTCTCTTTTCTTTAACACCTTTAAACAGGAAGGTTGTTCCTTCCAGCCTGTTGCTATCTAGCAGTTATATTTAAAACCTAAATTTAGAGATTAAATAGTGGTGTTTGGTCCCCTCTCCTATTCCTCTATTTATTAGATGGTCATGACAATATATAAGTAGGGGCAGCTGTGATGATGTAGAATAACTATTAACTGGTTCATCCCTTTTACCCTAATGAACTCTACTCAATAAATACTGGCTGGCTGACTGACTGCCAAAGTAACCTGCCTTGAGTTAACAAGCACTGGTGATATTTCCCAAACTCGGACTGTACTACTGTAAACTTTATCTTGGAGAATCCATGATAGGTGGGTGGTGAAGTTGCTGTGAACATAGGAAGCTTCCAACGGCCAAGTTATGTGCTCTTGGCAAGGAAAATTTCCTGCGTGTCGGGGAAAAAATGTCACTGTATGACTCAAATCACAGGAATGTCCACATCTTCTCTCAGAAAAGGAAGGACTTCAGATGTGCCTTCAGAGACAGGTAAAGGTTTTGGAACAATCCACAGCCACATACCTCAGGCAGGCGCCCCAGCCATTAGTTAACCGCGTGCATGTGGCACAAAGAGTGGAACAACCAATGGCTCCCAAACCACAGGCATCTATCCGGTGAATTAAAGGAAGCAGCCCCACAAGCCCAGACAGAAAGGGGATGTGGTGAATTCTTCAGCAGTCTTGATTTATTGTCAATATGGTAGAGGGCTACGATACACAGAGAAAACCAACCATTTATACTTCTCGCCACCCCTAGGGAAAAAGAAAAAGACCACAGGCTTCTGGTAACCAGGAAGATCCTGGGTCAACAGAGGCATCTTAGACTTTTCTGCCTCTATCCTAGCATCTGCCTTCCAAGTGTGAAGTACTTCCTATGTATGGACCCAAACTTTCGTTTCTAGCCCAGACAGGTTATGGCATTTGTTTACCTTCTTTTTCCCCTTTTTCTTTTAATCTGAGAGTTCAAAAGGTCAAGAAGACTCATCTCACTAAATAAACTGGGAAATGTGTTTGAAGATTGTTTACAAGGACATATTCTGTTTCTGAATCTTTAATTCACTATGGAGAAAGGTCTAGTCAGGAGTCTTTTGCTGGAAAACAAAAGGCAACGACTTATTCATCATTTGGCAAGAATAAGAAAGATCCCTGAGGACCTTGGAACCTCTTTCTGATGTCACTCTTTGTATTGGTACTTCAGTGCTCCAATGGGAAGGAAAAAGAATGAATTGAAATAATTCTTCTTTCAGCTGCTGTCCCACTTCACGTGAAAGCACACCGATGTGATGCTGTTTCATGATAAGTACTAAACCAGGCCTCACAATCTGCCTCCTTTTCTGCTTAGGGGAAGGGTGCTTTTCCAAAAGATGTAGATTTGTTACAGTAGAATTGGGAAGAAATGTGAAGTAGAGGAGAGAGCACTGGGTCTGGAGTTAAAGGTTTTGGGTTCAAACCCCAGCTCTGCCACCTCCTAGATGTGTAATCTTAGAGAAGTTGCTTAATTTTTCTGAGCCTCAGTTTTCTCATTTATTATCATAAAGATGCTGGACTAGATGGCCTCTGAGGTCCCTTTTTGGCCTAAACCTAGGATCCTATGATTTCACAGCACATGTCATGACTTAAAAGTGTGTTCTTGGCCTTCTGAGTATGGATGGGATTCTAATTCACTTACTTGAATACTCTAAATTGTATTCATTGTATTTACTAAGCACCTACTAACCAGACACTTCGTCTCTTACCTCCTGGCATTTTCTCTGGCTATCTCCCATACCTGGAATGCCTTCCCTCTTCATCCCTGCCTCCTGGATTACTTAGTTTCTTTCAAGTCCTAATTAAAATCTAGCCTTCTTCAGGTGCCTTTCCCAATCCCTCTTAATTCTAGTCCATTCTTGCCATTAATTATTTCCTATTTATCTTGTACATGGCTTATTTGTACACAGATTGTGAGCAACATGGGGCGGGGAGGAGGGGATAATGTTTTTGCTTTTGTTTTGTTTTGTTTTGCCTTTCTTTTTATCCCCAACACTTTGCACATTTTCCTAGAACAAAATAGGTACTTAATAAATGCTTATGGACTGACTGACTACTATGTACCTAGCACTGTGCTAATTGCTAGAGATACAAATACAAAAAAGAAAGATAGTTCCTGCCCTCAAGGAGGTTACCATATTCTATTGGGGGAAGATAACACTCAAAAAGAAGCTAAAAAAGGGAGGAGAGGGAAAGTGGGGAGATGAATGAGGCCCAATAGAGAAGTCCTAAGTAGTGTACCCAGATGGGGAATAAAGAGATGACTGGTCTGTGCCCCCTCCTTAAATAGAAGTTTTGGTAGGAGCTCTCTATTCTACCTTCCAATCAGGAGTCTAAGGAACAGAGGGTACTGATGAAGTGTTAGTAAGAGGCTGATGTGGTCTTGCAAGATGATGAGGTTCCTGGGGGCATTGTCAGAAGGCTCACTACCCTTTTAGAATGTATGAATGTTCTTCTGAGCTAAACTATGCTTAAAAACACAGTAAGAGATGAGCTAAAAAACCATGTATTTGTGTGGTAACCTAGGTGGGACAAATTCAACCACACAGCGTGGTAAATTTCCCACAACACCAGGTCCCTAAGTAGAATTTCCAGAAGTTGCAAGCCGCTAGTTCCTTTTCCATTCTGCCTCCCTCATTGATGCTGCCTTCTCCAGAAATGTACAAAAATAGCAGAATAGTTGTAGGCTTTCTACTAATTGCTCAGTTGCTCCCAGGGATCCTGAGAATCTGATTCTGGGTATCTCAGGAAATTTTGAAAAACACTTTGCAAAGCTAAGAAAAAGATAGGCTTAGAATATTGTAGGATGATAAAATACTTGTGCTACATGCTATCTGTAAGCTAAAATAATGTCAGAGAGAGAATCACTAAAATGAACAATGAAAATATACGACAAACTATAATTCAATCAACAAGCATTAACTAAGACCTATTTATTATGATTAGGTAATAAGATCCAGTACTTTAAGGTTTGATAAGCTCTCTTCAAATATTATCTCATTTTACCTGCAGTGTATGGGGTGGACTAGTACCTCTAGTGTGAGGGCTTTTGAGCCCTTTTTAGGGCTGCTCATCCACCTTTGGTGTCCACCTGCCACCCAGCTCTCACCTGTGGCTTTAAGAAGCTGCCACATGCACAGCAGCCAAATCCTAGCAAAACTTTATTGGCCAGCTGGCTAAACCAGGTAGAGGGTAACTGACAGGCCTCAAAGCTGTTGGTGAGTTAGAGGGAATGTCTACCTTGGTCATGTGAAGACTTTCCCTATGGAATGTTCACATGAGAACAATTTATTCCAAGGGCCACGAATGCAACTGAAGCAGGCACTGTGGAGCACTTAAAGCTTGGTCAGACATCGAAGACACCAAGAACATCCACTGTATCTTAGGCCATCACCAGTTGTCTTGCCTTTTGTCTCACCACCCAGCTACGATGACTCTGGAAGAGAGAATGAGTCTGACCAACTGTGGCAATTCTGTCTCACTTAAATCTACTTTTTGTGGGAGTTGAAGGGCATCACGCATACCATTCGATTCTGTGATCATTATTTTACAAGTAAAGAATTGAGGCTAAGAGAGGTCCAGTGCCCTCCCCAGGGTTATATTGTTATTAAGCATCTGAGAGCAGTTTTGAATTCAGGACTTTTTGACTTCAAGCTCAATGCTTGACCCACTGTGCCTCTTAGCTGATGAGATAACATGTTAGGGTCTGTGGACACAAAGACCAATCTGAGAGCTCAGGAAATTTATATTCTATTTGTAGAGGCACATCTATAACTATATGCAGACTAAATACAATAAATAAGTACAAAGTAGTTTGGGGAGGGAACACAATTAGAGGGGATGTCAGAAAGGCTTCATCCAGAAGGTGGCACTAGACCTGAGTCTTAGTTGAAGTCAGGGATCCTGTAAGAGTGAGGTAAAGAGGGAGTGCTTCACAAGCCTAGGAATTTCCAAGGCTCAGATTTGAGACATGGGTATACTTTGTGAGGAATGTCATTTTGGTTAACTTCACAGTATAGGAAGAGGGTATTAGATAAAGAGGCTAAAAAGACACGCTGGAGACCAGTTTGGAAAAGCTTTAAAAGACAAACAGGAGTTTCATTTTTTTTTTCTCTTAGAAGCAATACAGAGTTGCTGGAGTTTGCTGAGTCCATGAGTGATATGGTCAGATCTGTGTTAAGGAAAATCATTTTGGCAGCTAAGAGGAAGATGAATTGAGGAAGTGAAAGACTTGAGGCAGGGGTGCCAACTAGGACACCATCTAAATTGTTCTGGTAAGAAGTGATGAGGTTGAGAATTAAGGCAGTTACCTTTCTTGTCAGAAGGAGAGTGAGGCAGAGGGAGAAAACTTAAGATTTGGCAAATGATTGGGCATGTACAGTAAGATAGAGTAAGAAGTTAAGCATAATGTCAAGCTTCTGAACCTACAAATATGGTGGTATCTTCTGTAGCAATTGGAATATTCCAAAGAAGGCTGTGGGATCACAGAGAGAAAATAAAAAGAACCATCAGAACTGATTATAGAACTCCTTTAGATCCACATAAAGCACATCAGAGAAGAAACATGGAAGAATAGTGGGTAGTCAGATTTGGATGAAGGAAGAACTGGGTTCAAGTCTCCCTTCTGACACATACTTATTGTGTGATCTAGGACATAGATCAATAGCCTCCCACTGCCCCAGGGCATGGTCTAAAACTGTAAGTTATAGCATAGGTGGCATTCTGCTTTGGTTGAGGGAGTTTCTTCATAAAGAGTTACCTCTAGCAATGAAAATTTAGGTCTGGCTGGGAAAAGAAAAAGACACTTCACGTACAAGAGAATTGAAGTTTTTGCTTCTTGGAAAGGATTACAAGCTACTTGAATTACCCAGAGTGAATAGAATTCTTACAAGTTAAAATTTTTGGAATTGAAAGACATTTGGTCCAGGAAGGATAGAGTTCACAGGCATAGACCCACATTGCTGAAGGGGGAGAAGGATAATGGGAAGGGAGGAGTGGCCCCCTATGGAGAGGAACCTAGGGTTGTTTGTTTATTTCTTTCCCCCAGGAGGCCTGAATTGCCAAATGCCTTATAACACAGAGGTGGTCACTGGAGGCTTCCTGTGCATTTTCATGTAAAAACAGTTATGAACATGAACAGGTATCACACAAATCATCCCCTCCCTTCCACCAACTCTCCTGTAGAGAGCCCTGGTCCAAATGCTATAAGTAGCATCCACAGTATGATGAGTGGGAGATTTTCCTGGATAAGAAATATTGGATATTGTTAAGAGGCATCTCAATGTTCACTATAAATATTATTTTAAAAATGTAAACATGAAATTCTTAAGTTTGGGATGGTATAATATTCTGTTAGGGTAACACTGGGTAATAAAATGTTATGTACCTTCATATTAGACTCAGATCCAAAATATCTATTCCTTGTGTAAACCATTTGGAGAGCCCCTATAATAATAGGGTCCACTGAGAACAGTCCTTTCCAAAGTTTTGAAAGCATCAGTGACACATTACTTAGCACCACCCAGGATAACCACAAGCAACTCCAACTGGCCACTAATCATAATTCAGGAAAACGTCACCCAGCCTCAAGTCTGAGAGCCTGCCATCTACTTCTCCAGAATGTACACATCTGTTGTACTGCCTGGGATGATCTCTTAGTTGGGCCATAATTTGGGGGTGGGGGAGGAAGGAAAAAAGAAAATTTGATGACACAAAAGTGCAAGTAAACCAAAAGGAAAACTAATACTACACTTAGTTTGAAATCACATACAAATGGGGTTAGGACCCGATCCATGATCCTTCAACCCTTTTCCTGTTCATTCAGTTGCTATCAATATGCCCAAGGGATGGATTCTTTTTCCAGAGTAACAAACACTCAATTCAACTGGGAACAGAAACACTGCTCCTGTTTTGGTTTTGGGGCTCATTAAGAAGCTTGAATGCAAAATGGAAACCAAAGGCATGTTATCTTCAAAAACGAATGTCAGTGACCTAATTAGGGATGTTGATTGTTATCATCCCTCCAGCTCCTACATACAGAACCCCACAACCAGAGTTTCACTGACATTGTGAGACAGCACATTACAGTGGAAAGAATGCTAGTGTGGGAGTAGAGTTCTGGGTTCCAAACCCATCTGTGCCACTTAACCTTGGTCAAGTTGATTCAGAAAGCTGGAATCAACCTCAGAACTTATGAATTCTAATACTGTCACTTTACAGAAAAGAAAAAACAAAATAAAACAAAAACTAACCTAAGGTTAAGAGAAGTTGAATAACTTAACTAACATCAAACAAGTCATAAATAACCAAGTGAAAATTCAAACCTTAGTCTTTTGATTGCAAATATAGCATTCTACATAAATGATATCCCCTCTCTGGGACTAGGTTTCCTCATCTATATATTAAAATCATCAGACTATGAGATTGGAAGGTCCTTGCTACCTCTAAAATTCGATATGAGGAGAATTGGCCCTGAAGGATTTATTACATTTCAAGAATAGTTTCTCTCATTTTGTTTAAGGACACAACCAAATGATTAAAATCTGACACCTAATGGAGCTTAGTTCCTAGGTTTTAATATCTATAGCAATGTTGATAATAAATGCCATCCTGGCTTTGATGGCTTATACCAAAAAGACAAAGTGATATTGCTATGATTAAACGTAAGTAATAAATTCTTGAACAGGGGCTGATGAAAGTACTATAAAGTAATTTAAACATAAATTAACAACAACAACTACAATAAATTCTGGCCGAGAACCCAGAATCACAGAGTATTAGAGCTGAAAGGATAACCAAAAACAAAATAAGCATCAAAGTTAAGTTCAAGTCACTGTAGCAACAACTGGAGTCGTTTCACATGTATGACTTGAGCATCTGATAGAATTTAAGTAATGTCATATGTGGCAACAATATGGACACTTCTACATAATTATCATATCCTGTGTGTCCTTGGGCCTCAGTTTTCTCACTTGTTATATAAGAGGGTTGGAGTAGATTACTTCTGAGGTTCCTTCTAGCTTTAGATCTAGGATCCTATGAAGCATCAGATTTCCCTTCAAACAACTAGAAATATGCTTCGATTGATTATTGTTAACATATTTACATCAATGATAAAGAAAATATGCCCCTGTTTTTCTCTTCTTTCCTCTTTGGGCTAATTTTCATCTCTCTCTCTCAGTCCCTCAGATCTTTAGCATTGTCCACAATGCTTCCTTGTGAAATAGTTCCATGGCCATTTTCCAGATGAGCAAGCTAGGTCAGAGAAGTTAAGCAACTTGTTACAGATCACACAGGAGTGGATAATGCTAGAGCTGGTATTAAGACCCAAGCCTTACATTTCTTTGCCCAGTGTTCTTTCTTTCTGCCTCTCTCTGAGTTGTGCCTACATTCAACACATAGACAGAAATCAGCATGTTGATCTTGTAAAGTTTCCAAGGTCACATGTGATTTCATCAGGGGTGGGGTGGAGACACACCATTAGACAAGTTTTAAAAGCAGCTGGGTTTGATCCCTCGGGTGCCTGTTGTCAATGTAGCCATCCCATGCTTCCTGTAGGGTTGTTATGTAACTTGCCTTTCCCTACCCCTGCACCACACCCAGAGTCTCCATCTGGGCAGAAAGGAGATGCAGAAGGGCTGAAATGGGTGGGGCAACAGAGCGATGGGTATCTAATAGAAATCATAGCTGATCAGCCATTTGGGTATGCTCTATCACAGAAAACAAATGTTCTAGATGGGAAACCTTCCATCTGTGTGACAGTACAAATTAATTTAAAACAAATGAAATATTTTGTTTGGGGATCAGGTATAAGGGTTAAGCCATCACATGTCACCCCCCACATGTGTGACAGTCCATTTCTTTTCTCTTTTCATAAATTGTCTACCATGTCTCAAGCATACCCTGTCATGACCTCTACATCTTAAGGCTCCCTACCTTCCTTGAGGCTCAGCCCAATTCCTGCTTGAGGAACCATCATGCTCTTCTCCATATCCTTTGCATATTACTTAGAATTTACTTTGTATGAATTTATCTTTACTTGTCTGTGTTCATATGATCACCATAATAATCACTGCGTAAGTATTTTTGGGTGATTGATAAGTTGAAGGTGAGAACTACTTTTTTTTTTGTCTTTGTATTCACAGAGCCTAGAACATATTCTGGAACACAGCCGGAGTTTAATAAACGCTGCTTGAATGAATATTTGGATTTATCCCTCTCTAAATTGTTTGTTGGTGTTGAAAAAGATATGACCTTAATAATGGAGCACCTGGCAATGATGCTTAAACTGAAGCCTATAGAAGAGGAGGATTGGAGAACAAAGGACATTGGCTACAATTCTATCCTCCTTTATGAGACAGCAAAAAGCCAAATGATCCTAACAATAGCAACTCTTAGAAGTTCAAGCCTGGAATATTGGTGAAATGGAATATAGCTTTATAGATGAAGGTGCTCTGGAAAAAAAATATGTTTGGCTAGACCACATATGTGTAATTTATTCAGATTTTATTTCATATTGAAATGCAGCATAGCAGAGTGCAGGAGGTGGCAAACCTGTGGGCCTGGAGGCTGTAGGTTCCCCACACTTGTATAATGGAATGAATTTTGAGATTGGAGACACAATACCTTCGTTTCTAGCCCACTTCTTCATAACCTGGGGCAAATCAATTAACCTTGAAGGGACTCAGTGTTTTCATCTATAAAATGACAGTGGTTGAACTAAGTAGCCAGTAAGGCTGCTTCTAGGACTACATCTATGAGCCTATGGTTATGGTTCTTGGGCTCCAGCCACTCTGGCTTTGCATTTCTCCTCCTCTTATCTCCCCCAAGGCCTTTCTGGAGAGTAGTTAATGATCTATAAACAAGTAATGAAAAGCACTATTTGCTATCCAAAATATCTCTGCATGAAACCTTCTGTAAGCAAGAAAATTTTATTTTTATGACCTAAGAATAACTAATTCCAATTTAAAGGATTCGTAAAGTTGTCTTTTCACATATTGTCTATTCTTAAATTTAAATGCATTTATGCTAGGATGTAGCTGGGCAGTGCTATAGTTGAGCATATACCAGATCTAACCACATCCAAATCAAGATGGTGGAGTTCTCAGACGGAAACTAAATTTCAGAGGATGGAAAGAACATTGACCCTAGGGTTGGAAGACGTAAGCTCAAGCCTGCTTGTGATCCTTAATACCTTAACTTCCTGGGTCTCAATTTCCCTGCTACAAGTATGATTAGGGCTATAGATGTGTGTGTGTGTGTGTGTGTGTGTGTGTGTGTGTGTGTGTGTGTGTGTGTGTGCTTTAGGAATTCCTGGCATCTCTGGCCTTCTTCAAGGCTTAGTTAAAATCCCAACTTCTCTAAGAAAGCTTTCTTTATTGAGTCTTTGTTAATAGTATTTTTCCCATTACGTGTCAAGACAATTTTTAGCATTCATTTTTTACAAAGCTTTGAGTTCCAAATTTTTCTCTCTCCCTCTCTCCTTTCACCTCTTCCTAAAATGGTAGGCAATTTCAAATAGGTTATACCTGTGCTATCGTGTAAAATGTATTTTCCTACTAGTCACAGTTCTGAAAGAGGCAGATCAAAAGAAAAAAAAAACCATTAAAAAGAATAAAGTGAAAAAGTATGCTTCAATACATCTTCAGAGTCCATCAATTCTTTATCTGTGTGCATATAGCATTTTCTTTCTTGAGTCCTTTGTACTGTTTTGGATCATAGTGTTGCTGAGAAGAGCTGAGTCATTCATATTTGATCGTCACACCATGTTGCTGATGTTGTGTACAATGTTTTCCTGGTTCTGCTCCTTTCACTTTGCATCCATTTGTACAAGTCCTTCCAGGTTTTTCTGAAATCTGCCTCTTCGTCATTTCTTATTACCTAATAGTATTCCATTACATGCATATACCACAGCTTGTTTAGCTATTCCCCAATTGATGGTTGCCCCCTCAATTTCCAATATTTTGCTACCATTAGAATTGATGCTATAAATATTTTTCCATATGTAGGTCCTTTCCCCTTTTTTATGATCTCTTTGGGATATAGATCTAGTAGTGCTATTGCTGGATCAAAGGGTATGCACTGTTTGGTTGCCCTTTGTGGATAGTTCCAAATTGCTTTCCAGAATGGTTGGCTCAGTTCACAACTCCACCAGCAGTGCATTAGTATCCCAATTTTCCCACATTCTCTCCAACATTTATCATTTTTCTATTTGTCATATTAGCCATTCTGATAGGTGTGTGGTGGTACCTCAGAGTTGTTTTAATTTGCATTTCTCTAATCAAAAGTAATTTAGAGCACCTCTTCGTATGACTATAGACAGCTTGATTTCTTCATCTGAAAACTGCCTTTTCATATCCTTTGGCCATTTATCAATTGGGGAATGATTTTATGCTCATAAATTTGACTCATTTCTCCATATATTTTAGAAATGAGGATTTTATCAGAGATACTTGCTGTAAAGGTTATTTCCCAGGTTTCTGCTTTTCTAGTTATCTTGGTTGCATTGGTTTTGTTTGTACAAAAGCTTTTTAATTTAATATAATCAAAGTTACCTATTTTACATTTTGCAATGTCTTCTATCTCTTGTTTGTCCATGAATTCTTCCTTTCCTTGTAGATCTGATGGGTAGACTATTACTTGCTTTTCTAATTTGCTTATGGTGTCACCCTTTATGCCTAAATCATGAACCCATTTTGACCTTATTTTGGTATAGGGTGTGCGATATTGGTCTATATCTAGTTCATGTCCTATTGTTTTCCAGTTTTCCCAGCAGTTTTTGTCAAATAGTGAGTTCTTATCCCAAAACCTGGAGTCTTTGGATTTATCAAACACTAAGTAACTATGGTCATTAACTACTGTGACTTATGTGTCTAATCTATTCCACCGATTGACCACTCTATTTTTCAGCCAGTGCCAGATAATTTTGATGATCACTGCTTTATAACATAGTTTGAGATCTGGAATTGCTAGGCCACTTTCCTTTGTATTTTTTTTTCATCAATTCCCTTGATATTCTTGACCTTTTGTTATTCCAGATGAATTTTGTTGTTATTTTTTTTCTAGCTCCATAAAATACTTTTTTAGTACTTTGATTGGTATGGCACTGAATAAGTAAATTAGTTTAGACAGAATTGTCATTTTTATTATGTTGATTAGGCTTAGCCATGAGCAATTGGTATTTTTCCAATTTGTGTGAAAAGCATTTTGTGATTGTGTTCATGTATTTCCTAGGTTTGTCTTGGCAGGTAGACTTCTGAATATTTTCTATTGTCTACAGTTATTTTAAATGGAATTTCTCTATCACTTGGTACTGGACTTTTTTTTGTAATATATAGAAATGCTGGTGATTTATGTGGATTCATTTTATATACTGCAACTTTGCTGAAGTTGTTAATAATTTCAAGGAGTTTGTCAGTTGATTCTCTAGGATTCTCAAAGTATACCATCATATTATCTACAAAGAGTGATAGTTTTGTTTCCTTATTGCCTATTTTAATTCCTTCAATTTCTTTTTCTTCTCTTATTGCCAAAGTTAACATTCCTAGTATAGTATTGAATAATAGTAGTGATAATAGGCATCCTTATTTCTCCCCTGATCTTATTGGGAAAGCTTCTAGCTTATCCTTATAAATATAATGCTTACAGATGGTTTTAGATAGATGCTACTTATCATTTTAAGGAAAATTCCATTTATTCCAATGCTCTCTAGTGTTTTTAATAGGAATGGATACTGCATTTTGTCAAAAGTTTTTTCAACATCTATTGAGATAACCATATGATTTCTGGTGATTTTGTTGTTGATAGGGTCAATTATGTTGATAGTTTTCCTAATATTGAAACAATCTCACATTCCTGGTATAAATCCCAACTGGTCATAGTGTATAATCCTTATGATATATTGCTGTAATCACCCAGCTAGTATTTTGTTCAAAATTTTTGCATCGATATTCATTAGAGAAATTGGTCTATAATTTTCTTTCTCTGTTTTAGATCTTCCCAGTTTGGGTATCAGCACCATATTTGCATCACAAAAGGAGTTTGGCAGGACTCTTGCTTATTTTTTTCAAATAGCTTATGTAATATTGGAATTAATTGTTCTTTAAATGTTTGGTAGAATTCACTCATGAAACCATTTAGCCCTGGGGGTTTTTACCTAGGGAATTCATGAATGTCTTGTTCAATTTCTTTTTCTAAAATAGGATTTTTAAACATTCTGTTTTCTGATATTTTAATCTAGGTAATTTATATTTTCATAAATATTCATTTATTTCACTCATATCAGATTTGTTGGCATATGATTGGGCAAAATGTTTTCTTATGATTAATTTCTTCTTCATTGGTGCTAATTTCACCACTTTCATTTTTGATGCCACATATTTGATTTTCTTCTTTTAAATCAAACTAACCAATGGCTTAAGTATCTTATTGGTTTTTTTCATAAAATCATCTTGTAGATCTATTTATTAGCTCAATATTTTAAAATATATTTTCAATCTTATTAATCTCATCTTTCATGTTCAGGATTTCCAATTTGGTGTTCAACTGAGGATTTTTAATCTATTCTTTTTCTAGTTGTTTTGTTTTTGTTTTAGTTTCATGTCCAATACATTGATCTGTTCTTTTTCCACTTTGTTGATGTAAGAATTTGGAGAAATATATTTTCCCCTAAGTATTGCTTTGGCTGCATCCCATAAATTTTTATATGTTGTCTCATTGTTGTCATTCTCTTTAAAGAAATTATTGATTGTTTCTATGATTTTTCTTTGACTCACTTATTCTTTAAGATTAGATTATTTAGTTTCCAATTAATTTTTACTCTATCTTTTCATTGCCCTTTGTGAATGTAATTTTTATTGTGTTACAATCCAAAAAGAATACATTTCATATTTCTGCCTTTCTACATTTGACTTTGAGGTTTTTATGTCCCATTACATGGTCAGTTTTTGTGTTGGTGCCATGCGCTGCTGAGGAAAACAAATGAATATTCCTTTCCATTCCCAATCAGTTTTCTCCAAAGGTCTGTCATGTCTAACTTTTCTAATATTCTATTTACCACTTTAGTTTCTTGTTTATTTGTCAGATTTATTGAATTCTGAGAGGGGACAGTTGAGGTCCCTCGCCCATACAGTTTTTCTCTCTATTTCTTCCTATAAGTCGCTTAACTTCTCCTTTAAGAATTTACATGCTATACCACTTGATGCATATATGTTTAGCATTGCTATCGCTTCATTGTCTACAGTATCTTTTAGCAAGATGTAGTGTTCTTCCTTATCTCTTTTAATTAGGTCTATTTTTGCTTTTCTTTTGTATGAGATCAGGATTCCTACCCCTGCTTTTTTTTTTCTTCTGCTGAAGCATAATAGATTCTGTTCCAGCCACTTACTTTTACTCTTTGTATGTCTCTCTGCTTCAAAGAACATATTGTAGGATTTTAGTTTTTTAACCCCTCTACTACCCACTTTTCTTTCATGGGAGAGTTTATCCCATTCATATTTGCAGTTATGATTAATATCTGTGTATTTCTCTCCATCCTATTTTTCCTCCTGTTTGTCCTTTCTCTCCTTTCACCCTTTCCCTTCTCACCAGTGTTTTGCTTCTGTCTGCCACCTCCCCTGATCTTCCCTCCCTTCTGTCAGTCCACACTTCCCCTTTACTTAATCTCTTCCCCTCCTACTTCCCTTTCAGGTGAGATAGATTTCTATATTCAACTGATTATTCCCTCTTTTTTTTTTTTGCAGGGGGAAGGCAGGGCAATTGGGGTTAAGTGACTTGCCCAAGGTGACACAGCCAGTTGGTGTGTCAAGTGGCTGAGACTGGATTTGAACTCAGGTACTCATGACTCCAGGGCTGGTGCTCTACTCACTGCACCACCTAGCTGCCCTGATTATTCCCTCTTTGAGCCAATACTGATGAGAGTAAGGTTCAAGTGATGCTCATTGCCCACTCTCCTATCTTCCCTTCCTCTGTAACAGATCTTTCATGCCTCTTCATGTGAAATAATTTATCCCATTCTATCTGTCCTTTCCTTCTGCATCCATTGTACTCCTCTTTCTCATCCCTTAATTTTTTTCATCATTCCCTCAGATTCACCTTCTACACACACCCTCTATCTATGTATATTCCTTCTAGCTGTACTATTAGTCATTCAATTTTTAAGAATAATAAGTGTCATCTCCCTGTGTAGGGATGTAAATAGTTTAGCTCTATTGAATCTCTTATGTTTTCTTTTCCCTTTTTAGCTGTTTATGCTTCTCTTGGGTCTTGATATTAGAGGTCAAATTTTTGGTTTAGTTCTGGTCTTACGAAAGCTTGAAATCCTTCTATTTTGTTGAATAACCATTTTTTCCCTTGATGTATCATGCTTAATTTTGCCAGGTAAGTGATTCTTGGTTGTAGTCCTAGATCCTTTGTCTTCTGGGACGTCATGTTGTATGATGTCCAATCCTTTACGTTGCAGCTGCCGAAGCCTGTGTAATTCTGATTATGACTCTCTGATATTTTAATTGTTTCTTTCTGGCCATTTGTAGTATTTTTTTCCTTGAAAAATTTTGGTTGAAAAAATTTCTTCTGATCTTTATCTTCTTTCCTAATTTGAGGGGTGACTTGTACTTTTACTTTAATTGATGGTCTGTCTGTACACAGATAAGTGATTTGTAAAACACACATCAGTAAATATTTGTATCATTTTGGTAATTATATATTCAAAATTATATTCACAACATAATTGTATGGCTGCTCATTTTTCTGTAAACTTCGGCATCTTTTTTTGGTCCAGACTATATTTTCTAATATATTTATTTTTCTGTATTTCCTGTGGCAACTTTTGCATTGAAGACACTCAGAATCAAGACAAAGCAGTGCTCTCTCAGGTGTATATTTTTTGTTGTTGTTGAATCTGAGGCATGACCTAATCAGACTCAGCGTTGCAATATATGAAGCTTGACAATATAGTCACAAACAACCATGACATCCTAGAGGCATGCCTACAGAAATCAACTCTGAGTTACCATCTAAATATTAGCAGCACACAAGGAGCACATATATATGGACAAGAAAGGGGGAAAAGTAACCCTAAAATCCTACACCACTGCAACTGAGTTCCATTACTGCTAGAAAGTCCTCCCTAGATATTTTCCTCTCTTCCCTGGCCACATCTGCTCCCTCCCCAACCCTGCAGCTCAGCTGCATCACTCTCCCTGTTGTAAGCCACAAAATGCTTTCAGCCTCAACCTCAGTTAGCCATAAAATTAAACTAATGAAACACTTCATTCCCTCAGCATCCTGCTTAATTGAGATTTACTGAGATTCTACTGTCACAGTGTTTACCACTTCCTCTTCCAATCACTTCTCACTTCAGCTCAACACTGAACTCCAAATAGAGAACAAGTTTATTTTTAAAATGATCACTTGATTGAGCTTTGTAGCATTTCGTGATTCAGATTTCTCTCCTAAAAACAAACTCCCGCTATGTAAAAGGAGATTTCAAACTTTATGTACAAGATAACAAAGCTTACAGCACTGAGTGCCTAAAATAGCATAAAGAGACAACCCATACTGTATGGTGATGACAGATACTTTTCTGTTAAATAAATAGAGCTTGCCTGGAGACCCTTCAGTTCTTTGCATCGGTCTTTTAAATGGGAAACAGTTATCCATTGTGTTACTAATAAGGTTGAGTTGTAATGTGATTACCTAGAACATGGGAAAGAGAAGAACTTGTGTTTTCTCCATGTTTTAAAAAAAGCCAGTAGAGCATAGTAGCTGGATAACACATTCCTATGTGTTCTGGGACATGAAGGACAGCATTGTTGTGTGCATTCATTGTATTCGGATCATAATTGAGTCCAGGGCAGGCATTGGGAAAAGGCTCAGGGGATAGCTACATATCCAGATGCCAGAACTACAGTATCTAGTATCTTTGGAAATGGAGTTGGAACCTCAGCTAGGATTCTCAAGCTGTTCTTTTCCTCCCCCAAAAATGAACCCTTTAACTACCAGGAAACATGTCTTAGTGCTGTGAGATACTTGACATTCAGGATGCACGATTTGATTAGATTAGGCCCTACAACCATTCAAGGGTCTTGCTGCTATGGAGATTTCATATTGGTTCTGAGACATGCATGTAGACTTAAGATTAGAAACTGGAAGGGAGCCTGTCTAGTCCAAACCCTTCATTTTACTGATGAGGAAACTGAGGGTTGACCAAGGTTAGTGAATCACAGAAGCTCAGATTTGGAAGAGATCTCAAAGCCATCTAATCCAATCTATATCTGATTATGAATACCTCTACAATGTATCTGATAAGTGGTCATCCAGCTTCGTTTGAAAATTTCCAGTGAGAGAGACCTTATTGCCTCCAGCAACAGCCCATTCCACATTTGAATAGCTCCAGCTGCTAGGGAGTTTATTTTTTTTCCCCTCATATAAAGTATAAATCTGCCTCTTTGAAACTTCTAAGTTTACATGGACAGAACGTGGCAGAATAGGCCTAAATGCCAGTTCTCTGATTCCAAATGTTCACAGATAGTTACATTAAAGCAGGCCATAGCATCGTAGAATTACAGCTGAAAGGGGCCTCAGAGGTCATCTAACCCAACTTCCTCATTTTAGAGATAAAAAAACTGAGGCCCAGACAGTGATTTACCCAAGGTCATAACCACTGATTTGAACCATACCTCTTCGACTCCAAATTTAAGATTCTTCTTGCTATACCATGCTATGCTCCTTTGGCTATAGAATACTGGAGCATTTGAACTGACATGTATTTGTGAGTATCTCTTTTGGATATGACATACTAAATTCAGGTTGGGAACATTGTCCTCATTTGTCCAATACTTCTGCATTCCTAGATTAAGAGCAGTCACCTTTCTCCCTCCCACTATACAACAAGCTCCTTGAGATCAGGGACAGTATCTGATTTATCTCTCTGTATGCCCAAATGGCTCAATATAGCCCCTTTGTGCAGAGTAATCTCTAAGATTTGGGTGAAATCTACCACAGAAAGCAGTAGATTGCTTTACTCTTTCCATGGCTATGCTTCACAAAGGGACTTCAGCTTAGACACTAGAAGGAATAATAACACCTTATGTTTACATAGAGTCATCAAAGCTCTTTCACAGGCTGATTCCCATAAAAACTATCTAATGTAGGCCTTATCATCCCCATTTTAGTGGTGAAGAAACAGGCTCAAAGAATAAGTGATCTCTGAGGATTATATGGTGTCTGTGTTTTTTCCATTATATAATACTTCTAAATTATCCACTAAAGAATTTACTGACTATAAGGAATTTGGAAGATGCTGAGAGGAAAGTGTATTAGCCCTTTTGGAGATTTTCATGCAAAAAAAAATCTTTTAATGGAAAAATTTTTTTTCTTGGCAACAGAAGTGTGTATTAAAGTCCTGGCAATAAAGGTGTGTATCATAGAATTCTAGTCTCATCTCTTCACTTTCATAGATGAGACAATATGATACAGTTCTGGATGTGAACTCGAAGGATTTAGGTTTGTGTTCCAATTCTCCCTCTTACTATCCATATTGCCTTGGGCAAGTCATTTAACCATTTTGGACCTCACTTTTCTCATCTTAAAAAAAAAGGGTTAGATGATCTGTAAGGTGCCATCTACATCTAATTTGATGATCCTTTTAAAGCAAGGTGCAGAGAGAAATGTGACTAGACCAAGATTACACATCTAGTCATAGCAAAGACAAGAGTTAAGCTCAGCTGTATTGATTTCTGGGCCACTCTTCTTTTTATTATGACACTCCTTCTAGGCTAGATGATATTTGTTTTTTCTGTTTTTGTTATTTTTTTTTGTCTTATGCTTTCAGAAGCATTTTTTTTTCTTTTTTCTTTTTCCAATAGGAAACAATGGTCTGAAGCTGGACAGTAACTCAGAAGCCAGTTAGGACAACTTCTTCATTTTACAGATTAGCAAACTAAGGGCCAGGAATGTTAAATGATTGGTTCAATATCTTTTTTTGTTGTTCACAGCCTTATAGGTAGTAAGCCTCAGGGATGGAATTTGAAACCAATTTTTTGAACTTAACGCTAGGAACTTTCCACTTGTGCCTTGCTGTTCACATATAGCCAGCACAGCTAAAAAGCTTCATTTGCTTCTTCCTCTCTCCATCAAGTTGGATTTCATATTCCCCTTTCCCCTTCCATTAACCTCATGGTTCATCTGCTTCTTGTGTCTGTCATCAGCTTCAGGAAAGACTGATTATGCTGGGAGCCTTTCCTAAAGGGAATGAGACAGAGAAGCACTAGAAGATAAGGAGATGGACAAGAGAGAGATTAAAAACCTCTCAGCACCGAACAGTGTTAGGGTCTAGCATTGCTGCAATTCTTTGCAACTGTTGGCTTTTGACTGAGGGAGGGTGAACCAGTTGAGATAACTCAGGAATGGGCTTGAACCTTTGCCCAGACCTCAAAATGAACCACTGAAAGCCTCTGAGCTTCCCCCAAACTAAAACATTGGAAAAAAATGTGAAAGTGTGTTTCAATTTTTCCCCCAGCTCTCTATCTCTCGGGAGCAGCCAGGACCACAAGCAATTTATTAATAATAATGGGTTGGATTCTCAGCACAAATTCCCATCTGGCCATTTTGATGTGTCAGAAATACTTTACAAATGTTAAGTACTATAATTAATCTCCCAGAAAAGGGAGGAGAAGAAGCTGGCCAGCTGTGGGTCGTTGTGATTTCATTTATTTACCGTTTTGCTATCATCTTCAGCAGTAGGATGTGTGTCCTCAGGGGACTGCTAATGTATGTTCAATTTGTTATGTAAATGTACCTTTACTTACCTTGTTTGCTGTACTAAGTTCAGAAGAAGAATAAATGACATTTTTAAAGTACTTTCACGTTTGCAAAGGTCTTTACAGACAATTTCAATTGAGCCTCACAGGAATCCTCTATAATAGGGTCTACAGTTATTATGATACCCATTTTATAGGTAAGAAAGCCAAAGTTCAGATAAGTTACATAACTTGCTCATAATTCCACATATCATAATGAACAGAGCTGAGTTTTTAACCCAGGCCTCCTGATTCTGAGCCAAAACTCTGTAAAATAACACAGGCAGATAGTAAGTAGCAGAGTTGGCATGTGAACCTAGATGTTTTGACTGTAAGTCATCAGTTACCATGTCCCACTAACCCGTGTTAACCCATGCTTGAACATGAAGTGCTGACATGTAATCTCAGCAGCATCTCTCCAGGATACTTCCTTAGAACAGAATGCAGAGCTACCATTGTGTCTGGGCTGTGTGTGTATACAGTTTCCCGACAACAGGCACCAGAGTGCAGTGAGAGAATGAAACTATACTAGCTCTGTCCCAAAGAACTGTCTAACAAATGTGGCTCTTGTAGAAAGCCCATCTGGGCCCTTCAGGGCCAAGTTCATTTCCCCCGCCACCTCACCCCACATAGCAAATGTTTATCATTGTTGTTATTTTTGTTGTTGCTGCTGTTAAGCTAACTGGATCACTCTCTGGACTGCCAATGTTCATTGGACTTAAGGAGAGAGTTGATGTACCAAATGATATCCATCTTGACCTTCTTGGTAACTGGGCAAAAATAGCTGTGGAAGATAGCCGAAGGGGCTTGACAATGTTCTGAGCTCCAGTTAATGGCTTTTGGCAGTTAGTGCTAACACCTCTCCTTCTTCTGTTCCAAATATTGCCTACAAACAACTATCTTTTGTCGGGACAAAATCCAACAGCACGCATTCCTCTTCCCTCTGCTCGGTAACTGTCACCATCACCACCTATCTCATCTCATTCAGGAAGGGAAATGTCTTTATAAACTGCTACCAAATGTTAGGAACCTTGTAAATTCCGAACATGAAATGCTATTTTCAGTCCTGTTTCTTCTTCTTCAAGGGAAATTTTGAATCATGGACTCGCAGGACTGGAAGAGACTTTGAGATGTCATCTAATCAATTGCCTAGCACTTCAGCCATGCCAGAAGGATGTCTTTCCTTTTCTTCAGGAAATTCTACAAGCTCTCAGAACTCTTGGAGCCAGAATTAGGGTCAGCACTAACTGTTCAGTTTTTGCTGAAGTGCTCAAAAGATCTATACAAAGAGCCGAGGTTTAATCTAGGTCAAGAATGACAGAAAAACGAGAATAGGAAGCGTATTGGTGTGGCTATAATATCGATAACTCACCAAAAAGTGAAGTACGTTCTACATTTTTATTACCCTCAGTGGATAGAATGAATAAACTCAGAGAAAAAGTGACTTTTCCATAGAGACACAGCTGGAAAAATTAGGGTCCAAACCAGGCTGTCTAACTCAAAGTAGAGAATCCTTTCTACTATGATAAGCTCACTTTACAAGCAGTTTACAAGAAATCGGAACCCAAACAATCAAGACCCATTAAAGAAAATCTGCCCCTTTGAATTAGTTTTTTGAAATTTCTATCTTGTACATTTTTTGAAAGGAAATGAAATAGATGGTTTCACTGTGTGTATGAGATACCTAAAATTAATCTGTAAGGAAAATGGGGACTTATTTCCAAGGATGGAAGTTGAAGGTTAAAAGAATATTTGCTTGAGAAAGAGATCCACAGGACTGAGATGATTAAAACATACTCGTAATTGAAAACAAAATTGATTATTGCATCCAACACTTTCTTAACCAGAGATATATATTAACTAGCATTCTAGATATTCCTCAATATAAATATTCAATTTATTACCCTAAGTACTGAAGCTAGGGGAATTTGAATTACTTCTATTATTTTGGAGGAAAGTAGTTAATTTCTTCTTAAATAATTATGACAACTTTCATGAATAAATATCTGCCTTTACTTTTCATTTGTAGCCAGCCTATCAACCAACTAGCATTTGTCCTAGAAGCAAAAGCTATGGAAGATTATAGGCTGGCTGACTTCAATATTTGATGGATCTGGAACTGAGGCAGCTAGATGGATCATTGAATAGAGCACTAGATCTGGAGTCAGGAAGATTGGGTTCAAATTCCTCCTTGGACACTTAATAATAATGATGGCTAACATTTATGGAGCATTGACTCTGTGCCAGGCATTGTGATAAGCAGTTTACAAATATTATCTAATTTGATTCTCACAATAAACCTGGGAGATAGGTGTTGTGTCACCCCATGCAAATCATTTAACCTTTACCTGCCTCAGTTTCCTTACCTATAAAATGGGGATACTATTAGCACTTACCTCCCATGGTTTTTGTGAGGATAAAGTGATATTATACTTCTAAAATGCTTTGTAAACCTTAAAGTGCTACATAAAGGTCAGGTATTATCATTTAATTGTTATGGGTTATATGTGTATATGTGTGTATATTATGTGTGCCTCTTGGGTGACTGTTATTCCTTTCCCCCCTTAAATCTTCTGTAAGAATTTTACCCTACATGTTATAGGCCTTTTTCTAGCATTCATGATATAGCTTTAATTCTGAAGGAGTACCCAAGATGTCCATCAGCAATCCCTTGCTCTCAATGCATTACCAGTCCATCTCTTTGTTTGATCACATATCTCTGATAACATCCATTATACCTCTTTTCCCACGCTCTTCTTTGGCAACACATTGGAACCAGTTTATGCCCAACCTCCTCATTACTCTTTGAGTGACTTTCAACTTTAGTTTTTTAGAGACTATGTTATTCTGTATCTCATAGACTCACAACATGCCAGAAAGAGTATTATTATTATTATTTTTAATATTACCTCCGTTTGTTTCAGGCTGAACCTTGAGATCATTGAAAGAGCTGAACATTTCCCCAGAAGCAATTCAGCACCCTTGCCTCCTCCTGTATAACTCTGGGTTCAACTCATTGTCCATTTGCCATAACTTCCCAAAATGTATTTCCATATATAGACATATGTGTATATGTATATTTTGTATGAATTTATGTGTGTGTATATGTATGTGTATATGTATATATGCATATATATGTATGTATCTGTGTGTTTGATTAGTGTGTGTGTGTGTGTGTGCGCGCGCATGCTTTTACTGATGCACTGCCTAAGGGGACATGAATAATCTTTTAGCCAGAATTTGTTCTTCCTCCCTGCCACCATTTAAAAGATGAAGAAAGTGAGCAGCCATGAACATTGGGGTAGAATCTCCCAAACAAAGGCTATCCTCTACCTTAAGGCAGTATATATTCACATTTTTTTTCTCCCATGAGTTTACAACACTGGCGCTTTGTGTTGCCCTAGCAAAGGGAATCCCAGGGATTGTATTTAAACTGCTGTGGCTCCTCATCCCTACCCCCCCTCTAAATACTATTATTTTAATGCACACTTGAATATGTATCTTTTCTTAAGTGAAAGAATGTTCTATTGAGAAAGGAAATGATGCCAGTGTCAGGAACATCAAGCCCAGGAAGAACGCTGGGTCATGGGACCTTAGTCTGGGAGGAGCAGTGGTAGCTGGGGGTTTGGTTAGCTTGTGGGCCATGTCCTAAATGTAGCCTTCTTGGAACATTGTTTGAGTGTGCTTTCTCCCCATTGTCATGTCATCATTAAGCTCTCAGCAGCTTTGAGCTTAGTGCTTTATTCTGGGTGCAATTGGTATCTCCTCTAGGCCTTCCATGATGTGAGACCCAAGGAGAGCTGTTCACAAAAACTATGGGAATTATAAGTGTCCAGTCTGAAGTCTTTCACTCCAGATCTCCCAAATTCCTCCCCAAGTAGGCGTTTAGTCAGACCCATAGAGGCAGTTGTTTTGGAAGAGAGGAATAGTATTTTATTTTTAACCAAAGATTCCCCCTTTTAAGAATTTTTTTAAAAATCAGTCATTTTGATAAATAATGGAAGAAACAAAGTGAGGTAAAATTTCAAATGTAGATGAAGTTGGATCTTATTTATATGAGCAAGGTTTAATGAAAGTAACTCAATAAGGTGATCCTTTCTGGTGAAGGAGCCTTGGAAATTCTTTCAGGTGAAGCTTGTGGCCGATTTATAATATATGTCTTTAGAGGATATTTATAAGAAATTTAAGAGGATGCTTTTTTTCCCCCTTCAATAAAGATTGAAATTTAACTTTATTTACAAAAATGGCTGCAAAAAGTTTTTTGCAATTTTTAAACTTTGGTGATAAGTTTTACAAGAAATATTTTTAAAATGTTTTTACTTTCCTGAAACAGAGA
>CM053626.1:239889704-239931047 GCA_028646595.1 Phalanger gymnotis | reverse complement strand
GGTTATACATAATGATACGCATGTGGCTCATGTTGAATTGCTTGACTTCTTAGGGAAGGTGGATGGGAAGGGAAGAGGGGAGAGAATTTGGAACTCAAGGTTTTAAAAAAATAGATGTTCAAAAGTAAAAAAAAAAAGTCTCTCTTCCATCAAGGTGGCTTCCACGCATATGTTGGAATTATACTTGATTCCTTGAAACGGATATAACAACAGAGAACACTTTGTTCAATGACCCTCTGGATAAGATTATGTATGTTCACCAAAACTACTTGCTACTGTCTTGGTGACGGTCCTTCAAAGAGTTCAAATCAAAGAGATATTTCCTTTGCATGACCATCTCATTGCTTCTGTTTGCAGATAATACACTCACCTCATCCAGCCCTGAATACTGTAGAGCCTCTGAAATGAGGAATAAACTCTCAAAACAATTTCACTAAGTGATCCCTGCAGGAACAAGCAGGTGGATAAAGAAGGTCTACTGTCCAAAATATGATATGGCATTCTGTAGATAATGCATAGTGCTGGTCCATTGGCATATCTTTATAGGACAGATATACAGGACAGACAGTGAGCCAGGCACAGAATGGAACAGGAGAAGAGTACTTTTGGGAAATTGTGTGGTGTAATCACTTCGAATTTCTCTCTGCATCAAGAAAAAAACTCTTTAAATGATGATATTCTTCTAGTGGCAGCATGGCATATGAATAGGGTGCTAGTCTCAAAGCTAGGAAGGTCTGGATTCAAGTCTTATTTCTGATATATACTGGTTATGTGACCCTGGAGAAAATCACCTGATCTTACAGCTCTCTAAGAAATTGTCTCTATGTTTCAGAGGTGTCTACCTGCTTTGGTTTAAGAAACTTCATCACAAAGGACATGTGAAATCAGAGTCCACTTCCTACACCTGTCACTTCCCTTATTCTTCTGATGGTGCAGTAGGGATGTGAATGATGGGATATGAAAGATTCTTGAGTCATTGAAAAATTAAATTTGGAAAGAATCCAGCTTCTGGGTTAAGAATTCACTATTTCACAAAAATTGCTGGGAAAATTGGAAAATAGTATGGCAGAAAATGGGAATAGACCCATATCTTAAACCATATACCAAAATAAAGTCAAAATGGGTTCATGATTTAGGAATAAAGGCTGATACTATAAGCAATTTGGGAGAGCAAGGAATAGTTTACCTGTCAGATTTTATGGGAAAGGGAAGAATTCATGACCCAACAAGAGATAGAGAACATTATAAAATGCAAAATGGATTATTTTGATTATGCTAAACTGAAATTTTTTTTGTATAAACAAAGCCAATGCAACAAAGATTAGGAGAGAAGCAGAAAATTGGGAGAAAATCTTTACAAACAATGTCTCCGATAAAGGCCTCATATCTAAAATATACAGAGAACTGAGCCAAATTTATAGGAATAAAAGTCATTGCCTTGTTGAGAAATGGTCAAAGGATATGAACAGGCATTTTTGAAAGGAAGAAATTAAAGATATCTATAGGCATATGAAAAAGTGTTCTAAATCACTATTGATTAGAGAAATGCAAATCAAAACAACTCTTAGGTACCACATATCTCCTGTCAGACTGGCTAACATGACAAAATAGGAAAAAGCTAAATGCTGGAGAAGATGTGGGAAAATTAGAACATTGTTGGTGGAATTGTGAACAGATCCAGTCATTTTGGAGAGCAATTTGGAACTATGCCCAAAGGGCTATAAAAATGTGCATACCCTTTGACCCAGCAATACCACTCCTAGGGCTATATCCCAAAGAAATCACACAAGTGGGAAAGAGAACTGTATGCACAAAAATATTTATAGCTGCTCTTTTTGTGGTGGCAAAGAACTGAAAATCAAGGGGATGCCCATCAATTGGGGAATGGCTGAACAAGTTGTGGTATATGAATGTAATGGAATACTATTGTGCTATAAGAAATGGGGAAGATACGGACTTCATAATAACCTGGAAAGATGTACATATTCTGATGCTGAGTGAGAAGAGCAGAACCAGGAGAACATTACACACAACCACAGACATATTGATTGTGTGATGACTAACTTTGGCAGACTTGGCTCTCCTCAGCAATACAAGGCTCAAAGACAGCTCCAAAGGACTCATGATGGAAAAAGCTAGCTATACCCAGAGAAAGAACTGTGGAGTCTGAATGCAGATTGAGGCAAACTATTTGCTCTCTTTTTTCCCTCTTCTTTTTGGTTTTGTCTCTTTTCTTTCATGATTCATTCCATTGGTCATAATTCTTCTTTGCAACTTGACTATTGTGTAAATAAGTTTAATGCTGAGGTTTATGTAGAATCTATATCAGACTGCATGCCGTCTTGGGGGGCAGGGGGAAGGGGAGGGAAGGGAAGAAAATTTGAAACTCAAGAACATGTAAAAATAAGTGTTGTAAACTAAAAATAAAAAATCCAGTTAAGAAAAAGACAAAAGAAAAATTAAATTTCGGAGTGGCCTGAAGAGTATTTGTTGGAAAGGTACATGGTCAACATGAGTTGCTTTACATTGTATTCCCAGTGAAGAACTAGGCAAAAGAAGTAGGACAACTGGCATTGTCAGAAACATGTATACCTTGAAAAGGTAGTGGCCAGTTATTTAGCAAGACTGAAAGATAATGAACGGACGTTCCACAAGATCCATCTCAGGAGATCCAAAGAAAGGTCTCTAGCATTTTTCTGGATTATCCCGTGAAGGATATATGTAACATGGACCAGAATATCTTTATAGGAGGAGAAGACATGTATTACTTTTAATTTGTACTTGTCTAGAGAGTATCCCCATTAATGAGCTCACATATCAAGTAAATTTACATACCCACGCATGAAACTTTACATAGCCAAGAATGAAACCTTTCATTTCACTCAGCACTGCTTCTCTTAACATTTGCCATGGTTATAATTAAGAGTGGTCAGTTCCTTAATGCTGTCTGAGAAGTCTAGCAAATTTTATAATTGCAATAAAAAAGAAAATTTGGTATGAATATGGGAATGAGGCTACTCTTACTAAAAATGTATAATGGCTCCCTTCCTACAAGTCCTAGAACTCGAGAATTAAGTCATCATCAAAGGTCTTTGAGTCCAAACTTAATCTAAAAAGGAGTCCTTTATGTAACATTTCCAAAAAGTGAGTGTTTAGCCTTTGCTCGAAGATCTCCAGCGCTGAGAAATGCATTATATCTTGAGGTACTAGATTCCATTTTTTGACAGCCTTAGTTGTTAAGAAGCATTTCCCTTAATTAAGACAGGATCTACCTCTCTGCTACTTCTGTCTTCTACCCTTTGCTCCCTGCTTTATGAGCCAACTAAAGCAACTCCAAGTGTTCTTCTACATGACATCCCCCCCAAGTGTTCTCTTCTCCAAGTTAAATATTTTAGTTCCTTCAGACAATACTCGATAATAATGGCTAGCATTTATAAAGCACTTCAAGATTTGCAAAGTGCTTTACATGTTTTATCACACTTGATCCTCTGAACAATCTTGAGAGGTAGATGCTATTTTTATTCTCGCTTTACATATGAGGAAATTGAGGCAGGCAGTGGTTAAATATGTCCAGGGTCACAGAGACAGTTACTGACTGAGGTTGAATTTGAACTCAGGTATTTCCAACTCCATGTCCAGCACTCCAACCACTGACCCATGTAGCTCTTTGCTTAATGTAGCATGGTCCACAGTTCCCTCACTATTGTGATGGCTTTCTTCTGGATATCCCCCAAACTGTCAATGTCTTTCCTAAATTGTGGTCCATAGTACTGAATACAACACTCTAGATACAGTCTGATCAGGGCAGAACACAATGAGACTATCTTTTGCCTTATTCTGGACACTATGTTTCTATCGTTGTAGTTCAATGTCACATTAGCATTTTTGGTTGCCATATCATATTGTTGACTCATGGAGATTGCAGTTCATTGAAACCTACAGTTAATTTTTACAGGAATGTCTTCCTACCCATATCTGTCTTCATTTGTACAGCTGATCCTTTTGACTTCAAACATAGCACTTTGCATTTATTCCTACTAAACTTAATCTTATTAGACTCTATCATTTCAACTTTTGAGTTTTATGAGTATTTAATAAAATTGCCACTGATGTTTTTGTTAAAATCACTGATAAAAAATTTGGACAGAATAGGACCAAGGAGACCTCTATTGATCTAGCATTTTTCTTGCTTTGAATGATGGACCATTTCTGAATCCATATATCTAGCTTGATCATCTGATCCACATTTCTCCATTTTGTCTGCGAGGATAATGTACTCATTAGACTTTGTCAAACACCTTTCTGACATGTAGATATTCTATGTCTATAGTATTTTATTGATCTTTCAAACTAGTAACTTTGCCAGTTTTTAAAAATAATTATTGTTTCCTTTTTAAGTGTGCCAAAATTATCTGTAGAATTTTTCTAGGAATCAATGATAAAGTCTCCATTTAATTGATCTGTCCACCATTTTCCTTTTGCGAGAATCAGAACAATATCTGTCCATGTTCAGGACTGAAACACTTGTTTCATTTTCTATTATTGTTATAAGATAATCAATATTGGTTCAGGGATCACCACCAGTGTTTCATCATTCCGGGGAGTAGAGCATTTGGGCCTTGTGACTTGGGATTTCTTACCATTTCCTCACTTATCTTGGGTTTCTGTTTCCTGTTGAACAACTGATTTTGTATTACCCTTCCTAGCTTAGATTTATGTTGATTTTATTTGTACAAAATAGCAACAAGACACCTAGAAATAAAATATGAGTTGAATAATTAAGCCTTCTCTTTTTTACCTGTTTACAATTTTGAAAATACTGTTTTTGTAGTAATTTTATGTTTATTTCATTTTTAATCCCATGACCTCCATTTGAACTATTTGGTACAGGGAGTATTATCACTTTTTTTTAATAGCTAGGAAAATTGAAGTCCAGAGACAGCGGTGCACCCAGGTCTCTGGAGGCTCAATCCCATATTCTTGCCACTGGATTATACTCTTCTTACCTTTCAAGATCTAAAACCAAAGGAGCTTTTGGTAGAAACTTATTGGAAATCTCTTTATGGTCCTACGATGTTAAACGAACTAGCAATGAAAGGTTTGCTGTTCTGGTTTCCTGAAGCTCTGGGAGAGTGGAGTTACTTTGTGGACAGAAGGCCTGCAGCTGTCAGAGCAGTACTCTCTGGAATATGCCAACAATTTTACAGTTCAAGACCAGATGTGGATGAAACTGTTGACAAAAAGAGGGGTCACAAGGTCAAATGCAGATTTTTCCATATCAGTTTTAAAAATGTCTTTCCTGATTAAGGCAAAGGCAGTATTTATATATTTCTTGAGGAAGGTACTGGGGTAGTTGGTCAGGCAACAGAAGCTAACATAATTCGTTCCAGGTTAGAAAAATTGTCCGTGAGGCACAGTGCTTGATTCCTATGTGTGGGTTTTTTTAAACGTGTGTTTGAAAAACATTTTGGATAAGTACTGTGGGAATCACCCTTCCCAGAATGCTGGTATATCAGTCTAATGCCATTAATGGAAGCAAGGGGGTACTGGATGGCAGGCTTGCCAACTTAAAAAGCCTTATTAGTCAATCTTATTTCAGCTGGTGCCTGTATTTCAGCCATTTCACGGGAGCAAAGTTAGATCATCCAGAGCTCAGCATAGACATTTGTTGGGGAGAGGACACCCTTTTTCCTCTTGGCCTTCATCTTGTAGGTTCTGAACTCTGAGTGGTTGATGAGTGGTGCCGTTCTGCATGGAAGAAAATGGGGAGCATAAGCTCCAGCTTCCTCTTTCAGAGAGTCATAGGAAAGAGCTGTGGTTCTGGAGAACCTCCAATGCTCATTCTTTTCAAAATGAAGAACCTTGAAATTCAGTCTCCAGTATAAAATGACTCAAATGAAATTCCATTTTCCTATCCAGAAAAATTACAAGGCAGGAGGAGTTTTAGGGTTTCTTTCCCAATTCTGCCAGATTAAACAGACCATTACCAAATATTCCCAAGCAATATTGAACTCAATTAGTGTCTGGGTACCATACCATTATCTCACATGTAAAAGAAAAAGCATATGTTTCCTAGACTGAGCTTTCCATAAAGTTACTTCTGCTTTGTTGAATAATGGCTGCTCATCAGCTAGAAAGAATAAGCTTTCTAGAATTACAGGATGTTAGAACTGCATCTTAGAGATCACCTAGTCTGAGGGTTTTTAACCTTTTTTGTGTCATAGACCCCTTTGACCTTTGAACTATGTTGGCTTATGAACTCCTTCTCAGAATGATGTTTTAAAATTCCTAAGATTAAAGGGACCCAAGTATACTGAAATATATATAGAGATCTATCAATCAAACTGGAGAGATATTAATTTCCTTTCTCTACTTTATGGAACAGAAAATTCTCCTGAAGGAAAAAAGATACTTGTAAAAAGTGTGTCTTGACAGTTCTCATTCATGCTGATGTGTTTGTTCACTTGATCGTTTTCATTTTATATGTGGCTTTCATAACACAAATAAAGTAATGATAGATTAGATTAAAATTATAATTCCATTTCTGTAGCACTTTTCTACACAAGTGTATCTTTCTTACTTGCTTCTTCAATGAATCATCTGTGATTTTATCAGTCATAGTATATTCTTTCATTAATTTTGTGGCCAAAATCAAGCAAACAGTCTTTTGAGGATGAACTTCTATTAACCTAACTAGGGTTATTCTCATAGAGCCAGGCCCATATTCTTTATGAGGCCTACAACAACTTGTATCCTATAAGCAAAATCTCCCAGGATCATCCCCATGCAATGCTAGGGCATCCCAAGTAGAAATTTAGTGAAAGGTCTTTCTCACACTATCTCATTATTCATGAGGTAGGTTCTAAGCCTGACTTATCATTTAGCCATGTGACCATGCTCAAGTCAGCAAACCTAAGCCTCAATTTCCTCAGCTGTAAAACTGAATAACAATGTTGTTTTTCTTGACTATTTCATGCAGTTTTTATGAGCATCAGAGATAATAATAAATAAATAATAGTACCTGACATTCATACGGTATTTTAACATTGACGAAATGCTTCATAAGAATTATGTCAGTTAAGCCTCATAACAACCATATAAGCTAAGAAATGGCATTTTCATACCTTATTTATAGATGAAGAAACTGAGGTTTAAAGGAACTAAAGAGTTTTCTTGTTTGTTTTGGCTTGGTTTTCTTTTTTTGTGGTCATGCAACTAGTAAGTGCGAAAGGCAGAATTCAAACCTAGGTCAATGAAAAATTAGATGCCTACTGAAAAGATAGCTTTAGGACTCAACAAAAAACCCATCAGAAAGTTATACCATATTTAAGAGGAACTTCACGAGGGCTTCCCATAGGGAGAAAACTCACAGCAAAAGGACTTCCAGTTGATGCGAATTATCACCTTTGCCACATATGCTCTGAACCTACTTTCCCCTGGATTCTGTATGGACTTGTGGGAAAACATGCTCATGGTTTTTTGGAGAAAGTTTTGTCCCCACTGCTGATACTACATAACCTTGGTAAACGTTCTATTTCTAAAAACCAATTTTCTGGGTGGCTAAATGATACCAACTGTCAATGAATGGTGGAAGCATACCAGTGGGGGCTTATAAGCAATCATACTAGAAATACCCTCCACCTCTCAGAGATACCTCTAGAATCCCAAGGGTGGAAGCAGCCAACAGTACTCTGGGGACTCAATCTGCCTGTATGATTGGGGTTGGGAGAGTCAGTCCTAGATCCTGCATTACATGTATTCAGTTATAAGTTCTCTGAGGACAGATATCTTTTCCTTCTATCTTCCTTAGCACTTATTATAGTAGTCCAATACTTTAAGGATCTATGATTTCATAAGTATAAGACCTCACAGATTGCAGTGCTATAAGAAATGATGAGCAGGACAGTTTCAGAAAAACCTAGAAAGATTTACATGAACCGATGCAGTGAAGTGAGCAGAACCAGGATAACATTATATGACAGCAACATTGTATGAAGAACAACTGTGAATGACTTAGAAATTCTCAGCAATATAATGATCCAACAGTTCCAAAGGATTCATGATGAAAAATGCTATCCACCTCCAGAAGGATCTGAATGGCATCTGAATACAGACCAAAGTATACTCTTTCTTCTTCCTTCCTATCTTCCTCCTTCCCTCTCTTCCTCTCTTGGTCCCTCCTTCTATCCTTCCTTCCTTCCTTCCTTCCTTCCTTCCTTCCTTCCTTCCTTCCTTCCTTCCTTCCTTCCTTCCTTCCTCCCTTTTTTCTCTGCAAAATGACTAATATGGAAATATGTTTGATATGATTACACATGTATAACCTAAATCAGATTGCTTATCATCTCAAGGAGGTGGGAAGGGAAGGAGGCAAGGATAGAATCTGGAACTTAAAAAATGTTAAAAATTGCTTCTACATGGAATTGGGGGAAAATAAAATATTATTAAAAGAATTAAATAGAAGATTAGAATACTTTGTGAAAGGTTAAGACCATGCAGATCTAAAATTTGCCCTCTCAGAGGCTATTAGGAGGAGCCTTGGGAGGGGTTCTATGAAAAGACAGAATTCACCTCCCCTTCTTTTACAAAGAGACCTCTACAAGTTTAGCATTCCTTCCAGTATACTATACTCCTTCTTTTAGGGGAATGTCTACCTGAAGCATATGAGGACTTCCCCTGGTGGAATGAGTAGATGAGAATTGTTTGTTCCAATAGCCATAAAGGTTCCTGAAGCAAGCACTGTGGAACACCTAGATTGTGGTGAGACATTGAACACATCTACTGCATCCTGGGCCATCACCAGTTGTCTTTACTTTTGTCTTGCCACTGGACTTCAAAGACTGAAAAAAAGAGAATGTGGCTCATAACTCTGTGCAGCTCTGCCTCACTTAAATCCAATTCACGTGCAAGTCAAAATATCACCCATGATGTCACTGATCCTCTCTGAACATGAAGAATAAACAATAACTTAGGAAATATTTAAAGAAATATATCTATATAATCCACCAATTAATCAGCTATTATCTATCTATAGATAATATGTATGTATGCATGTATCTATCTATCTATCTATCTATCTAATATCTATCTTCAACACTTAGTTCCTTCATATCTGCCTGTCTTTCTCTAAATTACCCTAAGATCTCAGCACTGTTCCTTTTCATACACCTAGTTCAAAAGATGTAACTTAGATTTGCAGTAATTATGCCTAATTAAATCGCCCTGACCTGGAGACCTAAATCACTTCATGGGGATATTTATACCTATAAGGAATGATGAAGCCCCTCATACCCATGTGATCAACCAATCTGGGGCATAGTAGACTTCACTATTCCATTGGACCCTTGTATGAATCCAACCTGGTCAGAGTTTATAATCTTCATGATATTCACACATAGCTAGAATGAATAATCAGAATCACAGACTAATTCAAAAGCGATGATCTCATATCTTTTACTTCATCACGTCCACATAGGCTCATCTGATCAACCCACAACACACATTTTTAATCAATTCTAGCAATCTTAATGCACCTATCAAGATGCACTTTTTGAGATCAAAACCTAATTTTCAAAGAACTTACAGAAGGCAGAATGATCTTCAAAGAAACCATATCAACTCAACTTGCTTCTACAAATATTTATATAGAAAATCATTTTATAGGTATTTAACTAATGCTAATTAATTCAAATGCTAATGGCTTCCTTGGATGAGATTTCTTTAAAATGATAGTAACTCATAAATATCTTTACTATAAAGAGCTCAGAATGACAGTACATTATAATACCCATGTGCTTGTGATTACAAGCCAAAATAGCATTTCTCTGTCTCTTCCAGAAAATAATTTGAGTCAAATACCTGGCACAGTGGCATGACCAGTATAGGTTTCAGGTTCCATTTATCCAGTGAACTCTGCAGGTGAAACATAAGTTCATTGCATGCCATTCATTTTTGATAGATGTGAAGATCTCACCACACGTGGATAGTAAATATACATACATACATATGTATATATGGAACATCAACAAAACACTTTAAAATGTGCATGTACAAAACCAAAAAAAACATCAAGAGGACAGAGAACCGTATTGTTACTATTTTTTTAACCAAGCAGATAGATTTATTGATGATAGACATATTTCTTTAAAAAGGAGAGGCAGTGTAGTTTACTAAATAGATTGCTGGCCTTGAAGCCAGAAATAGTAATACCTCGATTCAGGTCCCACCTCTAACATGCACTAGCTGGGTAACCCTAGGCAAATGACTTAACCTCTCAGTACTCTAGTAACCCTTATAAGTCTATTAATCACAGAGAAGATGCTAACTTCCATTGATCAAGGAAGTTTCCTCATCCAGGATTTTCCTGTGCCAATGAAATCACAGATCTAGTCTCTATCTCTGTCATAAAAAATGAAGGAAAGAAAGAAAGAGAGAGAAAGAGAGAGAGAAAGAAAGAGAGAAAGAAAGAAAGGAAGGAAGGAAGGAAAGAAGGAAGGAAAGAAGGAAGGAAAGAAGGAAGGAAGGAAGGAAGGAAGGAAGAAAAAAAGAAAGAAAGAAAGAAAGAAAGAAAGAAAGGAAGGAAGAAAGGAAGAAAGAAAAAAGAAAGAAAACCCAACTGTACAGAACAGTAGTTTACAGTTTCTTAATACTATAAAAACTTCTTTCTTCCATAATGAAATGTGTATGTTCGTTGTTGATTAAGTTTATATATTTAAAATTTTTAAAACTCATCCCTGCTTATTAGGAACATTGACTTAGAGCTGGAAGAGATATTAATTAGAGATTATTGAGCTCTACACTCTGATTTTATAAACAGGTAAACTGAGTCACAGAATGGCAAAGTGACTTGCCAAAGGTTGCACAATTAGTAAATGGAAGGAAAAGGATTTAAAACTCAGGTCCTTTGAATTCAGTAAATTCAGTCCTCTAATTTATTGTGAAAGAGAATTAAATAATGAAGATGAGTATTAGAATTATTATCAGATGGGGTTTATATTGATGAAAGTCTACATTATTTTATAAGAATATGGTTCTGTGTTATAGAAATCATAGAATCACAGAATTTGATAAGTGGAAAGGACCAAAGAAATTGTATTTTACAGATAAGGAATTCAGACCCAGAGAGGTCAAAGGACTTGTCCAGAATCATATAGCTACTTAGTAGGAAATTTCTTAATTTTCAGTCCATTGTTATTAAGAAGATAGTATACTGACTCCTAAAAGGAAAATATGCTTTTTTCCCTTACCTGTCTAAATATCTGGAGCTATCTGAAGTATGAAATGAGGTCAAATCTTATACTGAGCTAAAGACTCTTTTAGGGGCCTAAGACTTTACGAACCTTCCAAAAGTATATTTTTGTCTTTTAAAAATGAAAGTCAGTCAGTTCATAAGTAATTATCATGCATTTGCTTTGTGCCAGGCACTGCGCTAAGCTCTGGGGATATAAAGAAAGACAATTCCTGTCCTCAAGGAACTCACAATCTAATGGGAGAAATGATAAGCAAACAAATATGTACAAATGATATATGCAGGATAAATAGGAAATAATTATTAGAAGGAAGGCCCTAGAATTAAGAGAGATTGGGAAAGGCTTCTGTAGAAGACAGAATTTTAGTTGAAACTCCACGGAATCCAGGAAAGCCAGGAAATGAAGATGAGGAGGGACAGCATTCCGGGCATGGGAGACGCAGGGAGAGAAAATGACAGGAGCCAAGAGGTGACATGACTTTTTCGTGGAAAGGCAAGGAGGTCAGTGTTACTGGATTGAGGAACATGTAAAGGGATGTACAATGTAAGAAGACTGGAAAAGTCAGGGAGGAAAAAGCAGGTTATGAAAGGCTTTGAATGTGTAAAAAAAGATTTTGTATTTGATCACCTTCGAGAGCTTGGGCACAAGGTTCAATTTGATTCAATGAAAAGTTGGTGAATGTCTACTAAACGTCAAATGCTCTGCTAGGCTCTACAGATACAAAAATAAAATGAACTAACACTTCTTCAAAAATCTATCATTGTGCTATAAATGAACAACATTTCTATAAAGAAAATTCAAGACCTTTATATTTGGGGAAGATTATCACAGCTCTATAGGGCTGAGGTTTTGAGAACTTTATCCTTCCTAAAACAAATGTCTGACCATATCACCGCTTCCCCATCATTTAGTAAATCCCTGTGGATCCTTATTACCTCTGAGATTAAATAGAAAATCCCCTGTTGGACTTTTAAAGGCCTTTCTAGCCTGGCCTTTCCATTCTTTGTAGGCCCTGTTTCTCTCCTGTATTCTTTGATCCGGTGACACTGACCTCCTTGCTGTTCCTCAAACAAAACATTCCGTCTCCCAATTCTGGGCATTTTTCCTGGCTGTTATCCATACCGGGAATTATTTCCCTTCTCATCTTTGCCTCCCTGGCTTCTCTGGCTTTCTTCAAGTTTGGCCTAAAATCCTACCTCCTACAAGAAGCCTTTCCTAATCCTCCTTAATTCTAGCCTTCCCTCTGTTAACTCCAATTTACTCTGTCTATATTGTGCTCTAACGTTGCTTGAATGTGATGTCTCCCATTAGACTGGGAGCTTTTTAAGAGCAGAGACTATTTCATGCTTGTGGTAATATGCCAACGGCTTACTATAGTGTCTGGCATGGAGTAGAAGCTTAATAAATAAATACTTGTTGACTTTATCCCAGTTCTACGTTTTATTACCTATGTGACCTTAGGCAAATCATGTAATCTCCCTTGTCCTCATCTATACATAATACGGAGGGGAAGGGATCTGAAGGAAAAAAAAAGACTTTGGAGACCCCTTTAGCTGTGTGATTTGTGACATCCTGTTACAATCGTTAGCTTGTTTTAAGCCTAGAGGTTATATAATGGCCTCTCAGGCCCAAGTGGTTTCCCCCCCTGTTGCTTTTGGGAGTTTTTATTAAATAAAAAGTTAGGAGTAGCCTCACAATCACTCTGAGCCCAGTGAGGAAAATTCCTAACATTTAGGCAGAGGTTTGGATCTCTGACTTAATTTATGTTTATATTTATCTCTTGCTAACCCCTTGCCTCTCTGTGGTTGAGGCAACATTCAGGTTACCAGAAACATTTGGGAAAAGGAGCAGCAGAACGTATTATAATGTCTCTTAATGGATAACACTAGGAGGGATAGTTGGGGGAAGAGCAGAAAGTTTCTTGGAACCCTCCTCAGTCCTTAAGGAGGTTGGTAGAGTTGGTAACATTAGCCCAAGTCTTCTGTTCCAACTTGCCTGTAGACAAATGGCCTCCCTTGATCTCTCCTCTCTCTGCCATGTAGCAGTCCTGATTTCCCATCTTTAACAGCTTGACCTTGTGATGTCTTTTCTTTTTGGCTCAGCTCTTCATGTGTCCCCGGTCCTTCCACTCCACTGCCAGATCCTTGTAATCTCTCTCCAGTTGGTCAATAACTCACAGTATTATGCAAGTTCTTTGGGGCACAACTACATCCCTCAAAAGACCTGGATAAATTTCCAGTGCAACTTCAATTCACTGAGGTGTGTTCTCATCTGATAAATGTACCTAGAACAACTGGGATGGAATGATTGTGACCCCATTCTTATACTCTCCCATCAAGTTTAACATTTGCTAAACTCAACAAATCCACTCAAATGTTTGGCAAGGTCTAGGGCTCCAAATCCTGGATGGCTCTTTAGTGACTTGGGAAAGTTCTGCATATCTGTTTTTGAATGCCTTCCTGAGAACCTTGTATTAAAGAGCCTCAGGAAATGTTTATGTGCCACAGTTTGTGAGGAAACTCCATTCATTAATATTCTTCCCTCTCCAGAAATTCTAATTCTCGCTGTTGTGGAGGAAAAAAGAAAACAAAACTTGGCTCTCTAATTTTGATCCCTCAGCAGCATCCTCTCTTCCCTAAACTGGGAAAAAAATAATTCCCAGGGTCTTTAGTGACTTAAATACCCTTTGCAAGATAGCTAGCCTGAGTTACTGAAATGACTGCTAGATTCAAACTATGATCACTTTGAATGGCTATGAAAAAAAGAGCTAGACTATATGCATATAGCTAACAACAAATTAAACATAGTTAACACATTATACAATAAATAAATATATTGGAGGGGTGACTAGGGGCACAATGGTTAGGGCACTGGGCCTGGAGTCTGGAAGACCTGAGCTCAGATTCAGCCTCAGACGCTTATAGCAGTACGTCCTGTGCAAGTCATCAGTAACATTTATATAGTGCTACATAAATGTTATTGATGCTGCTGCTGCTGCTGATGCTAATACAAAGCACAAAAACATGCAAGACAAAAAATAAAAAGGCAAGAGGAATTATAGGATATATATATATATATATATATATATATAAATTAAGATCAGTGAGCCTATGTAAGTACATGCAAGGCATACATTACATGGGTAAACATTGGCATCATTGTCCAACTATACATGTAACTTACCAGTTTCATCTGAGATACCATTAGTCTAAATGCTGGTTAGATAAGCTTTTGCTCTTCTGTGATTTTCTGACCTATATGATCCTATGCTAGTACTAGCTGATGATATTAGCTGATGATAATTCTCCTCACAGTTTTAGTTCTGGATCCCTGAACTGGAAACTGTGCTGGGATGTAAGGGCAAGCAAAGCGGGGCCTTTTACTGTTTTTTCTTTCGGAGTGCTTCTGAGCACTAACACAATCAAGTGCCTTTGACTGAGTCTTGCCTTTGTTTGTAGGAAGGCCCACACCCTTTTGCTGATTAGGTCACAAGAAGTGTGAAGCCCTCAAGAGGTGTGAAACCCCAGGGCCCTAAACAGGATATATTTGCTCTGAAGTTAGCATTTTGTTTGGGGCTCACTCACTGGAAAAGCATAGTGTGATTTGGCCAGATGAGACTCTGGGTAGCCATTAAGGGCCCCCCTGGTTTTGAAAATCCAGATGTTGGTGCTTCTCTTTCTGATAACTGTGTATGTATTGGTATTGTCAGACAGAAGCCTGTCTGTTGATTTTAGTTATTTTGCTCTGTTGATAATTTCTGCTGTAATTTCTGTTTGTATTTGCTCTGAAGTTCAGGGTGCTGACTTTTTCCCCTGAACTAAGTGAATGATATATGTGTGTTTAATTAAAATGAGATTGTAAACCTCTCGAAGTTGCTTTTCTTAGAAAAGCTGATCAGAGTACCTGTGCTAGCAGCTCTCCTGTGTGATGGTGTTATTGGCCTTACACAGCCACAGTAGCTGCAAGTAACACTGTTGTCACAAGGGATGTAGGAGTATTATTAGGTATTGAGAATGCAGTATGCAAAATCTTCACTTGAAATATCTATTTCTAAACCAGTGTCTAGGTCAAGTAGATGTCGTGTGATTAGTGGGCAGACTCTTTGTATGCTGAGATGAATGACCTTCATTCTCAACTTGATGGTCAAGAAGTCCAACTAACGCATCTTTTGAGTTAAATTATTACAGTGGAATCATCTTTGCAGGGCCCCCACCAGTTTCTAGGACTCATTCATAAACAGGCAAGTTGATTTTTCTCTTTGTTTCTAAGAATGGAGCGACTTACCATTGATCTACTAACTTGTGCAGTCCATGAATAACAAAATTGAGCAGCAAAATTTTGATACTTTGTTTAAGATCTTGACAAAGAACTTGAGAATCAGACCACTCTTTATTTTTTCCAGGGCTTTCCTGGTTTAGAGTTGTAGCTAGGTGGAAGGATCCTTTAGTCAAGAAGTATACTGGTTGTAGGTGTCTATAGTCTCTCCATTTTTAGAGACTTCAAAAAACAAATCAGTTGATAGATGTGGCTCATTCCTACACATTAGCAAATTTTCTGCTGCAATAACTTATTGAAAAGTGTGTGTGTGGGGGGAGAAGCAGGTACAATTGTGGGGGCAAGTTGGGAAGGGAGCAGGGAAAGGAGTGATTTGGGTACCTTTTCAAATAAAGATTCCAGGGAGTAACCCTGCAATCAGAGGAGGGGACAGGTGAGGTGAAAACATTTTTCAGAGTGAGGAAGTGTGCACACACAAAAACACATAGACACATGTATGTATATATGTATATGTGAATATGAGTCTATGTGTGTATACATACATACATACATGTGTGTATGTTGCGTTGGAGGCTATGTACCTATATATGTCTTGTATATAGATATAGTGAGTTCTCTCTGTCTCTGTCTCTGTCTCTGTCTCTGTCTCTGTCTCTGTCTCTCTCTCTCTCTCTCTCTCTCTCTCTCTCATTCTCTCTCGTTGTCTTTCTGTGCCTCTCTCTCCCCTTCCCACTCAAACTCCCTCTCCCCTCCTTCCTTAACCCCTTCTCCCTCTTTTCACTCTCTCCATTTATTTCTGCCTCCCTCCCTCTGTCTCTTTCTCTTCTCTCTTTCCTGCCGTGCTCCCTCCTCTCCCTCCCCCACATCAGGACTTAGATTGTAAGCACCTTGACAGCAATGGTCATTTCATTTTGGTTTTTGAATCCTCATTGCAAAGTACAGTGCTTGTCAAGTAATAGGTACTTAATAAGCACTTTATTGATTGATAGATAAATATGAGCCATTATTATCATCCTATAGTCAAAATACTTAATTTTTTATAAAGTTAAAAATGAAAGAATACAAAATAGTTTGTATATCTACATATATCCCATGGTAGAATACTTTATGGAGTGCTAAAGTGAGGCACTTAGTGGTGAAATGACTTACCTAGAAAGCCAGGAACAAAAATTAAGTATTCACAAATCTTAGCCTAGGGCTTTTATGACTTTATGGCCAAACCTTTAGAAATATGAAGTAGTGCTGTTATAGAGTTCAAATAACTTTAGAAAGTGACAAAGAAAAGAGGCAGAATTGCCATACTAGAAAGGAATTTGGAGCCAACAAAATGAATGGTTTATCTGGAGATTCTGTTCCCAGCCTTTAGCATCTCTGCCATTTTAGGGACTGTTCCTTTATCAAATTTGTGTTTGCTGAACTTGAAAAAAGTGATCTGGTTTTGTTTTATTCTATTTTTTGTTCTCAAAGCCAGATGATTAAGAAAAAAAAAAGTTCTTAAATATACTTTAGTTTTCCAAGGACTCCTAATGAATACTGGTGCAAAAGTAAATAACTTATGAATAGAAACATTAACATAAGTATAATCTTCCCAATTTTTATATTTATACAAATTAGTCTGACTTTAACCACAAATATAAAAAGTCATATGCTGAAAGTGACAGTGACTGACATAGTAATACTTCACAGTTATATAGCTTTGTACAGTTAATAAAGCATTTGGGCATTTGAAATTTGTTCTCTAATTTGATTTTCACACAAATACTGTAATGGGGATAGAGCAGGTACTACTATCCCAGAGAAAATTGAGGTCAGAAGAACAAATGACTTCTTTTAAAAAACTACATAGGATATGGCAGATCTGGTACTAGACCACACATATTAACACTTTAGACCAGACTGCTTTCTATTCTACCATGGTGTCTCTGCTAGGTAAGGAGCTGAGTTGATACCTTCTTTTTCTTCAGCAACATCCTGCCTCATCCTATTTCCACCCCTTTTAATTATTTTTATTATGACTTTATTTTTACTTGTCCCAAGAAAGCAATGCTGCTAAAATTTCCTGGAAGGAGGTGACCACAAATTCGTTCTTCTGGATTTTATTTCTTGCACACAGAATGCAGGAGACTTTGACTTGAACGCAGAATATAACCCAGACAGTATGTTTCCATATTGAGATAATATTTTCCAACTATCTAAGATACCTTAAAAGACAATCAGAATTTTACATCTATTTCCATTCCTTTCTTTCTCTCCCATTTCTTTCCTTACATCCCTTCCTGTCCCTTCCCCCAATAAGTTAGTGCCAAATGGGTTGAGAACTAATAAAACCTATTGAACATTCTCTCTTCCTTTGTAAGGTGCCAGACATTGATTTTGTTCACAGCACCATAGGTGGTGGTCCACTTATTCCACACTCTTTGCCAGTCACTGGAATGGAAAATTATGTGGGAAGAAGAGAGAGTGGGTAGGTTTAAGTGGGGGTGGGAAAGGAGTTGGAGAGGCAGAGGAGGGAGGCATAGAATGAGTGAGTGGATTCTTTGAGCGTAGTTGCCTTCTCTATCATACATACAAAAGGCAGGCCAACACTGTGGTTAGCAATTTCACAGAAAAGAAAGAAACACCCATATTGGAGAGGGAGTACAACAGTCCTTTCCCCCTTTTCTTAGTGATTTATGTCCGAGAAGATGGTCAGCTGAAAATTGCAGGCAATGTCAGACAAAACATTTAGAACTCACTTCACTTCCCTATGGTGTTGAAGGGGGGTGGGTTTCAAGTGAAATCTAAAAAGGATGCAGGAGTGGTAGGCAGGATGGGGAATCAGGCTAAGGAAAGACCACCTCAAAGTTTCACTGTGGCAACCCAGGCCTGGAGAACAAATAGAATAAGAATGCCAGCACAAATGTTAATGTAACGGGATAAGTGGGGGGAAGCAGCCGTTGGCAAGAGAACTGAGTATGCTCGCTTTTATAACATAAGGGAGAGAGAGAGAGAGACTCATTGCATGCTTGCTTGCTCACCAGGTGCATTTTTGCAAGCCTTTCCCTTCCAATTTCATTACTTCCTCTAATATTATTACAAGGCGCTTCAAAGCTGTATATAAATAGTCCAGCCATTCCACTATATTCATTTTGACTTCTGTTTGTATTACATGGTTTTCTATTGAAAAAGAAATAATAATACCCTGCAGTAGAAAATGTTAAAGTAAGGAAGATCTTTGAAGGGAGCAAACCAGCTGTTTTCAGAAGTTTGATCCAAGTAATGAGCTCGAGGGGCTATTTTTCCATAAGCTGAAGATGTCATCAGTATTCATAAATTGGGAACGATTGTAATGTACCAACTTGACCAAATCTAAGCACATTCATGTCTCTTTAAGAATTTAAGTCAAGGTTATAAGCCCTGAAGTTTTACCTCAAACCCAATAAATTGGTAGAGATAACAAAAGATGGGACTAGTCAACGCTGGAAAGATTGTGGGAAAACAGGCACACTAATGCCTTGTTGGTTAGCATAATCATTCTGGAAAACAATATGGAATTATCCAAATAAAAGGATTAATGTCTATATCCAGAGAGTACATTCCTTGGAATTTAAGTCAAGGAAATCATTGACAAAAAGAAAGATTCCAGTTACCCTAAAATATTTATAACAGTACTTATCATAGTAGGAAACAACTGGAAACCAAAGGCAATGGCCATCAGTTGTGGAATGGCTAAACAAATTGTGGTACACAAACATAATAAAATGCCACTATGTTATAAGAAAAGAACAAAAATGGATGAATATAGTGAAGCATGGAAAAGTTTATATGAATCAAGACAAAGCAAAGTAAGCAGAGCCAGAAAAAAAACAATATATACAAATGACTACAACATTGTAAATGTAAAGCAACATAAACATAAACAATTCAAACTAAATTTTGAATAAATATAAAGAACAATATTGGTCACTGTAAAGAGCTATGAAAAGATAATTCTGCTCTTTTGCTAAAGTGAGGATAAGGAGATGCATAGGTGCAGTTTATTGCATATTTTTATGTAATGATATATTTGGCAGAATTTTTTTTCTCCTTCAAAGAATCTTATCTCACAGAGAAAAGGGGGGAAAAGCTAGGTAATATAAAAGATGAAAATATCAATAAAGATCTATTAGCAAAAGAAAAAAGAAATCTAGGTTATTAAAAGGTCAGAGAACTTTAGAGAATTTTTTGTTAATTTCACCTCTCCCTTTGCCCCCTTGGTGAGGGAAGCATGGTATGATACATAAGTCGTATCAAATGTGCCTTTATATACGTTGACTTGGAAAGGAGAATTAGTCTCTACTCCACTCAGATAAAGTGATTGTTCACATAGCAATATAAGAATTGCCACATTGGGGTCAACCAAAGAATCCGACTAATATTCTTTCTCCAAAGTGTCAATAAGGAAGACTAAATGTCAGAAAGCATGACAAATGCCCTCTAGGCTATCATCTTCAAAGGGCAGGCATGAACCTGAAACAGTCCCAACTTCATCTGTGAAACAGTGATGGTTCTGTTATCCATGAATTTATCTGAGCTTATTTATGCCACTCTTCCTAAGAAGAAATCTATTCAATGGTCTCCAAAAGTAGTCAGCTGCTCACATGGCATAAATTACATAAAACACTTTGCAATCCTTAAAGCACTGTGTGAAATGAAGTGTCTGGAACCTAGATGTTTAATAAAAGCTTCTAATTTATTGATCAAAAATTAAGTTATTATTATTGCTATTGTTGTTAGTAACTATCATGCCCCCCCAAAACTCACTGTCAGAAAACTCATTTCCCTGAGTGATCCCTTCAGTTTTGATACTTACATCAGTACTTTGAATACCCTCTGCCCCTCTGATTGTAGGGCTGAGGACCACAGCAAAGAACTTTCAAAGCTTCCATTTCAAGAGAGTTTCCAGGTCACCTCTTCATTTACCAGCTGGTTGCACTCCTTTGGCCATCATGCCCCAATGCTGGGTACCTTTCTTCTCCTCTCTCCCCACCTCTTTTAGATTTGTTTTGTTTTTTAGCTTCTCTCATTAGATAGTAAGCTCCTTGAAGGCATGGACTGTCTTTCTTTTTCCTATTTATATCCCCAACACTAATTACATATGGTCTCTGGGATATGGTAATAAATATAATAATTAATAAATATTTATTGAAGGACTGACTATCTAAATTATCAATTTCATTATTCAAATGACCTTGGAGACACAAATTGGATGATAAGACTTGACTCCTGGATCAGAGAAATATCAAGAAATCAGTGGTCATCAAATTCTTCTTTAGCTACACTTAATTAAGACCTTATAGGAATCCATTAGGATTGTTGGTTGGTTGATTAGAAACAGAATTGAACAGAAGCTCTTTTTTTGCAACAAATTTTAAATCAACTTGACTTTCCCTTACCAGTATACATATTTGAAGGCATTTTCATTTTACTATCTGTTGCTCAAGGAATGCAAATGTATTTTAATATTAATCTTAGCAACGCATTTATTGTTGTTTTTGTTAGGTTATTTTTCAGTAATGTTCAACTCTTTGTGACCTAATTCAGGGTTTTCTTGGCAAAAATACTAGAGTGGTTTGCCATTTCCTTCCCCAGCTCATTTTACAGATGGGGAAACTGAGGCAAACAGGGTTATGTGACTTAGCCAGGGTCATCAAACAGCTAGTGTCTGAAGCCAGATTCAAATGCAGGAAGATGAGTCTTTCTCGCTTCAGGCCCAGCACTGTATCTATCATACCATATGACTGCCCAGCAACATATAACTAAGATGGAAAATTGAATGCCAAAGGGAAAACAAAAAAAGAAAAGAAATAAAAACAAGGAAGGAAGGAAGAAAAAAGGAAAGGAGAGGAGAGGACAGGAGAGGAAAGAAAAAAGAAAAAATCACAAGAAACTCCAAAGTTAAATATAAATGATATTTTTGATGATTTCTTCTTTTAAATTATCTGTATAATCAGGCCATTTTAATTGAGAGATGGCTATATAGCGCTTGTTTTATAGGAGAATAAATCTCTAAGAATATAAAATAATATTATATGAGTGAAGAGGGATAGTTCTTAGTTTCTACTGAGAATAGAACAGGTAGAAATAAGCCTAGTTTAGAGCAACAAAAATTTCATTTAGATTTCAGGGGAAACTTCTGGTTAAAAGTATTATGCAACCCTGGAGGATTTTGTCAAGTGAGGTTGTAAGGCTTCTTAAGAACATGATAAAGAGAAAGGCCGGGGGGAGGGGCTCTCTGGGGTGACTGAGAACAGTTCTTTCTGGGCTGGGGCTACATTAACAGCCTTTTAAAATTCCTAGTAGCCATGAAACATTGTAATTTCCCAGAATAAAAATCTCATTCTGTGATGTGTTAGGCCAGCCGGAGCAAACACAAGCCAATGGACTGGTTGACCTGTGAAATCTTTTCTTTCTACACTGTCTATGATTCATAAGGTAATGCCAAACATTTTGAAAATATTTGTAATATTTGGCTGTTTTTCCATCAATGAAAACTGCCTTTACTCTCTCTTCTGCTAAATGAATGCCAAGGAATAAAAGCAAATAATTGCGTTTTTTTTTTTACTCCCTATGATCATAATAACCCCTTTGATGCTCAACACTAAAATCTCCTTGTGCTTTGATTGCAGAATAACATTATGGGGATTTTTTTAAAGGCAATGTCTGGAATCCAAAAGCAAGCTGACTTAGGAGGGAGGAATGCTTGTCCAGTAGGAATGTACTTTGTCCTGTGGTTTTCTTGGTGGTTTCTGCAGGCATATTGCTAGCAATGGGAAGGCCTCAAAGAAACTGGAATTTAGCATCCAATCAAAAAAGAAATTGAAGTTTCCTATTTTGTTTCAGACCACACTTTAGATGATTTTTAGCTTACACATCTTGATGAATTGGGAAGAAATATTCTGAGACAAATGGCCCATTTGTCTATTTACTTCCATTAAATCCATATCTCTACTCCTACCAACCTTAACATAGTTTTTCTGATTGGGGACCATTGTTCTGATTGTTACCATTGATGACTTATGACAATCCCATTTATCTTTGAAGCTTTCTATTTACATAAAAGTTACTTTGTAGAAAATGGCTGAAAATGTTTGAGGACCTGATTGTGGGAGACATGAGAACTAGAGCATATGTAGACATTCCACATTGGCTTACCACGTGGTTGGAAGCAGCCTTTTCCCATTGCTTGTATAGTTGGAACTGTGTCTAATCACAGTCTTCTCATTTTTTCTTCATTTCTATCTAGGAATTAAGTACTCTTTTACTTATAGTAGACAATACCGCGTGGCCATCTGGCCTGAAGGGAAACAGGCCTGGATTTTAATTCATTTTATTTGTCCCTTTCAGTTCTAAGTAGGGATTTTAGAGTTGGGGAGTCAGGTTGTCTGAGTCCCCTGTTTCCATAAAGACATCAACCCTTCACCTACAATCTCAGGATGTTTCTTTTCCACATAAACAGAACATTTTTCTTTCTTCCGTGCCATGTCAATCCTTTGACCCAAACACCTTCCTAATGGATTGACATAGGATCAATTCTACTATCTTTTCAGAGTTTCTCTCCATTAAACCAAAGTGATTCTTTGTCTAGCAAGAATAGTGGAGAATGGAGGGGTATATTTTTAATCAGTAGTGTTCTATCCATGTACATAACCTAAAAGAAATTGTTTTAGATCCAAAGATAAACAGAATGTTATTCCTAAAAGAAACTGAATAAACATTTCCCTCTCTTTCTAATTCCTTTTCCTTCTTTTTGAGGACAAGCTATTTTGAAACAATAAGTACTGTAGTTACTATCATTTGTTCTTTCTTAATCTAGTGGTGAATAAAGAACTAAGACATTTGGTTTGCCACTGTTTTAGAATTGGCGATCATTCAGATGGGGTAGGAAAGTAAGGGAGTAGGGGGAGTGGAGAAAGGGGCTTGGACTAAAGTTTTCTCTTGTTCTATTCATGGTATTCACTTATTAAGCAAATGATTTCAGAAGGCATTTTAGCTCATTGAAGACAATGCCATTTTTAAACACAATAGAGAATTACAATGGGAAAATATGAAGCAGACAAAGTTTTATGTTTTGTACATCTAGAGTGTTTGTGGAGGACCTCTGTGATATCTAGGTCCTTTCCTTTATATCCTCTTGGAAATAGATGACCTCTTCTGTAGCCCCACTAAGGAAGTAGAGTGTAAAAGGAGGGAGGAGAGAGAAGGAAGAACAAGAGAGAAAAGGAAAAATTTGCCATAATTTTATTTCATTGAATATTTTATAATTTATATAAAAAACCAAAAATTTTTAAGTTCCCAATTCTCTCTCCTTCCCACCTCACCTCCCCCCTTCTTGAGAAGGCAAGCAATTTCATATTGATTATACATCTGAAGTCATGCAAAACATATTACCATATTAGCCATGTTGTAAAAGAAAACATGAATAAGAAAGAAAAGAAAGCAAAAAAAAAGTATGCTTCCATCTGCATTCAGAGTTCATCAGTTGTCTCTCTGGAAGCGGATAGGATTTTTCATTGTGGGTTCTTTGGAATTGCCTTGGATCTTTGTCTCGATCAGATTAGCTAAGTCTTTCACAGTAGATCAGCCTTACACTGTGTACAATGTTCTCTTGGTTCTGCCTACTTCACCTTTACATCAATTCCCAGGTTTTTCTGAAACCATCCTGCTCATCATTTCTTATAGCACAATACTCTTCCATCACAGCTATAAACCACGACCCATTCAGCCATTCTCCAATTAATGGTCATCCCCTCAATTTCTAATTCTTTGCCACAACAAAAAAGGATGCTATAAATATTTTTGTACATATGGGTTCTTTTCCTTTTTTATTTTTCGGAATACAGACCTAGTAGTGGTATTGCCAAGTCAAAGGATATGCACAGTTTTATCATTCTTTGGCCACAGTTCTTCAGAATGGTTGGGCTAATTCACAACTCCACCAACAGTGCATTAGTATCCCAGCTTTCTCCATTTCCTCCAGCATTTGTCATTTTCCTTTTCTGTCATGTTAGCCAATATGTTAAGTGTGAGGTAGTATCTCATAGTTGTTTTAATTTGCATTTCTCTAATCATTAGTGATTTAGAGCATCACATGACTATTGATGTCTTTGATTTTTTTCTTCTGAAAACTGTCTATTCATGTCCTTTGACAATTTATTAACTGAGGAATGACTCTTTTATAAATTTGTCTCAGTTCCCTGTATATTTGAGAAATGAGACCTTTTTTTCAGCATATAAACTGATTTTATAGCAATAAACATTGTTATAAAAGTTTTTTTCCATTTCCTATTTTCCCTCTAATTTTGGCTACATTGGTTTTGTTTGTGCAAAACATTTTTAATTTCATGTAATCAAAATTATCTTTTTTACTTCTCATGCTGCTCTCTATCTCTTGGTTAGTCATAAACTCTTTCCATAGACATAGATCTGAAAGGTACATTTTTCTATGCTCCTCTAATTTGCTTCAGATATCATTGTATCTAAATAATTTATCCATTTTCACCTTATCCTGGTATAAAGTGGGAGTTTATACCTAGTTTCTTCCAAACTGCTTTCCAGTTTTCCCAACAATTTTTTTGGTCAAATGATGAGTTCTTGTCCCTCAAAGCTTAGGACTTTTGACTTATCAAAAAATATGGTCATTATGGTCATATGGTCATATGGTCAATATGCCATTAACTACTATGTGTTGTGTACTTAATCTCTTCCTGTGCTTTTTCTCTGTGCTTTCCAATGTTTTAATAGGAATGAGTGTTATATTTTATCAAAAAAATTCTGCATTTATTGATGTAATCAAATAATTTTTGTTGTTTTTGTTATTGATATAGTCAATTATGATTATAATGTTCTTAATATTGAGCCAGCCCACATTCCTGGTACAAATCCCACCTGGTGATAGTGTTTAATCTTTATGATAAATTGCTGTAATCTCTTTGTTAGTATTTTATTTAATTTTTTTGCATCAATATTCATCTGGGAAATTGGTCTAGTTTTATTTCTCTCTGTCTCCCTGGTTCAGGTATCAAAATGATACTTATGTTATAAAAGAAATGTGATAGGACCCCTGCTTTGACTAGTTTATATAGGATTGGGATTAATTGTTCCTTAAATGTTTGGTAGAATTCACTTGTAAATCCATCTGATCCTGGAGATTTCTTTCTTTGGGAGCTCATTTATGGCTTGTTCAATTTCTTTTTCTAAGTTAGGGTTACTTAAGTATTCTATTTCCTCTTCTATTTAATCTGGATGGTTTATATTTTTGTAAATATTCATCTATTCACTTAGATTGTCAGTTTTACTGACTATCCTCATTAACATGCCTTCTAACAATTGCTTTAACTTCGTCTTCTTCAGGGGTGTGTTTACTATTTTCATATTTGATACTAGTAATTTGATTTTCTTTTTTTAAAAATGAAATTAGCCAATGGTTTATCTATTTTATTTTTTCATAAAAACAGTTTGTAATTTTATTTGTTAGTTCAATATTTTTAACTTTCAGTTTTACTAATTTCACCTTTGATTTTAAGATTTCTATTTGGGTGTTTTATTAGGGATTTTTATTTTGCTCCTTTTCTAGATTTGTTGTTGTTGTGGCATGCCCAATTCATTGATCTGCCCTTTCTCTTTTCAGAGCTAGTTTTGAGGATTTAGAAGTTTTTGGTGCTTCCAAGGTGGTGTTATCTGGGGAAAATGTGATTACTGCTCTCCTGGTCTGCCCTCTGGTTCTTACCCAGGAAGGTCCCCTGTTCCCTTGGGATTATAATTGATACTGTACCTCATGATTCCTGTTCCCTCGAGCCAGAAATGGTATTGTCCCTCAGGGTTCTTCCCTCCTTCTTGACAGAAAGTGTTTCTTTACTCTCCATAACTCAGAAATATGTATAGTTAATAGAGTTACTAAACAATGTTTGGTCCTGCATCCAGTCCTAGCACTGTTGTCCCCTGTAATCTCTTTCTGATCAGTTGCTAGATCCCCTTACCTTCTTTAGTTTGAGAGCTCCTGAAGCTGTTCCTGCTTGTGTATCATCCATGTGGGCTCCAGACCATCTTCTACCTCCATGTCACAGATCTCTCCTTCTGACATCCTAAGTTGTCTTGGGCTGGAAAAAATGTCTCACTCTGACCTTTTGTTAGTTCTGCTCTTCTAAAATTCACTTTGATGAACACAATGGGAATACAAGAAGCACATATAAAATGCATATATCTTAAGGATAAACTGAATAAATCTAAATAAGTGAAAAGTAGTGAAATACAAAATAACTCGAAAGGGAGTATTAGCAATTGGAGAGATCAGGAAATGCTTCATGCAGAAGATGGTTCATCTTAAAGGAAGAGAAGGATTGTATGAGACAGAGGCAAAGGGTAGGTAGGGGAGTATATGCATGCCTTGGGGAATGGCCAATGAAAAGGCAGAAAGATGGAAGGTGAAAGGTCATGTCTGAGGAACTGAGAGAAGCCACTGTGTCTGGACTGTAGAGTGTGGGAGGCAGGAGTAATGTCCAGTAAAGACAGAAAGTGAGGTTGGAACCAGGCTGGGCAGAGATATAAAAGCTAAATGGAAGCATCTATATTTTATCCTAAAGTGCCTAGAGGCACTGGAGTTGGTTGAGTAGGCATCACACGTTTGAGTAGGGAGTTGTAAAACATACTCCTTTTGGTCTTCATATTTAAGTGCTTCCATTGGTATTTGTTTTTAAGAAAAGTAGCTTTGCCAGAAATATTTAGAATAGATTGGAGTGGTGAATGACTTGAATTAGGTAGATTAATTAGGTGGCTATTGCAATAATCTAGGTGAGAGGTAATGAGGGCCTAAACTAAGCTGGTAGCTGTGTAAGTGGAGAGAAGGGATCATATGTGAGAGATGTTTAGAGGGTAATAAGGAAACTGGCAAGATTTTTTTAAGACACTAAAAACTTAGCTGAGCAGCAAGCAGAGAATAGGAATCTGAGTCAATGTACCAGATGGCAATTATATTTTGACAGGAAGAAGGATTTAGAACCTATATTTTTTGTTTGTGAAGGCACTAGAATGATAGCCCTAGGTGCTAGAGAAGGGAAATTTTTAGAAAATATCCAACATTAGGCAGGAGTGAAGCTAAAATTACCTATCCCTGCTTTATAATTTTGCCTAAGGTGGGCTTTGTGAAATCAAAACGTTGGAGGCAAAGCTTTTAGGCATATAATGAGGGAGCGGGTAGAGAGGAGGAGGCAAATGCTTTGTGCAAACTCTACTCAGTTATCTCAGTTCTGGGATTAGAGGTCTATAGGGACCAAGGGTCATGAGATTGTAACCTATTCTTTATGGCTAAACTGTGGCTACCAGGACCATTGCCAGCAGCTTTTAAGGTGATTCAAAGAATATTAGAGCTGAGACTGACCTTATGGATCATCTTATTTAGTCTGCTCTTCCTCATCTATACATAAAGATTTGGGGGTGACCTTACTTAACAGTGGGCAAGTGGTAGAACTTAAGACTGAACTTGGCTACTACTACTTCCATTACACCGCGCTGCTAGACAGAGAGTGATATATAGTCAAGCAAAATAAATTCCCACGTTGGCCATGTCCAAAATGTGTGTGTGTGTGTGTGTGTGTGTGTGTGTGTGTGTGTGTGTGTGCATCTATGTGTGTTTGTATGTGTATTCCTCAATCTGCACTCTGAATCTATCACTTCTCTATTAGAAAGTGGAAAAGTATTTTTAGCTTTAGACTTCTGGAATTGTGGTTGGTCATTGTGTTATTCCAGATTCCTGTCTGCCTTTGTAAAGAAAAAAATAATTGTCTTTATAATATAGCTGTTATTATTTAAATTGTTATTTCAGTACTTCTCACTTTACTTTGCATCAGTTCATATAAATCTTCTCATGTTTCTCTTCATCATTTCTGATAGCACAATATTATTCCATCACATTCATATACTATAACTTGTTTAGCCATTCCCCAACTAATGAGCACTGCCTCAGTTTCCAACTCTTAATTACCACAAAAGTTATAGACCTAGTAGTGGTATCATTGGGTCAGAAGGTATGTAGTTTAATAACTTTTGGGGGTATCATTTAAAATTGCTTTCCAGAATGACTAAATCAATTGAAAGTTCCAAGAACAGTGCATTAATGTACTTATTTTCCCACAACTCCTCCAGCATTGTAATTTTCGTTTTTTTGTCAACTTTGCCAATATAATGGATGTAAGATGAGGCCTGAGTTTCTTTAATTTATGTCTCCCTAATTACTTGTGATTTAGAGCATTTTTCATATAGCTATTGATAGTTTTGATTTATTCTTTTGACAAGTGCCTTAGATAAAGGATCTATAAGCATTTACTATGTGCCAAGCACTATGCTAAGCTCTGAGACTACAAATAAAAGAAAAATAGATAGTCCCTGACCTCAAAGAGCTTACGTTCTAATCAAGTAAGATGACACATAAAGAAGACTGGAAATTAGGGTATAAGCAAATGTTAAAGCTGAAATTTGAACCCAGGTCTCTTGGCTAAAGGTCCTTCCAGTCTACTACGATGCTGATACATCAAGCAATAGATAGATAATAGTGTATTTATTGTCATTTAGTATGTACCAAGAACTATATTAAGAACTGGAAATAAAAATACAGACAAGAAAGATAAGCCTGCCCTCAGGGTGTTTATATTCTAATAAGAAGATAATGTTTATAAAGGAACTAAAAAGTGGAAGTTGGGTAAATAAAGAGATAGGAACCTGCGGCTATGGTCTGGAACTGACTAGGAAATGAAATGGAAGTCTAACTCTGGAAAGGATAATGCAAAATTTCATTTATTATCACAGGAGCCCAGGATGTTTGTAGGGGATGGTTTCAAATTTCTGGTGAGCAGGAGGTGGAGATGATGGCTAGAAGACATGTGGAAGTTTAAGCAGGGGCATGGTAAGGCAAAAGCTCGCCTATCAGAATGCAGAGTGGTTCTCAGTTATTCTGATAATGTCCCAGCCCTGGGACAAGTGCCTTCACCCTCCATCACACCCTCCAAATCTGGTCTCGATCTTAACCTACCGTAGCTGTATTACAACAACAATTATTTTGCACCACAAAGTTCTGCATCTATAACATCTGCATGGAGTTTCCTGTCTGTCCTGAGCATGTAGCAAAGTTTTAAGGCCCCTGGGTTAAAGTTGCTCTGTTCTCTGTCTTCTCTATGACATGTAGCCTATTAGAAAGCATCCATAGTGTTATAGAAATAATAAATCAGAAGAATATGCTAGGCTTCATGGCACCCTTTTAGCTTGTATGCTGCACTCCCTGGAGCACTTTCAGAATTTTTATTAGAATATCAAATGATACCTACCATACATAAAAAGGTATCTATAAATATGTACATATTAAAGACAAGCCATTCAATCTATTACAAAATAAGTGTACATAGCCTTTTTTTTCTTATTATAGCTGAATTGTTTAAGCAAAGAAGGCACAGAAAAGGAAAAAGAAGTAAAAAAGAAAAACGCAGCCCACCTCCACTCATTTCCCGTTCCCTTTTCCATCAGGATTGTAAACCCACAATAGACCTCAGTACCTCTGGTTGAACTTGGCTGGGGACAAAGCATTCTGTGCCAAAATAAAATGAAACATGGGTATAAACCCAGGTTTCCCTTTAAAGAGCAGGGGATTTTTTTTTCAGGATTACTGAGACAATTCCTAAAAGTCACACCCAATTTCAAAATAAACAAATAAGGCCTGAGTTGGACAAGACCATCTGGTTACCCAGGTTTAGAGTTATCCTTGACTCTTTCCTTTCCTTCACTCTTCATATCCAATCAATTGATTCTATGCTCACAGTATAGCTTGTATATATTTCCCGTTCTTTCTATTCACAGAGCCAAAAGCCCAGTTAAGATTTTCATTACCTTTTACCTAGACTATTGCAATAGCCTCCCTACTGGTCTCCTTGCTTCAAGTTTATTTCCTCTGCCATTGATCCTTGTGACAGCTGCCAAAGTCATTTTCCTAAGGCACTTCATTCTCCTCCTCAAGAAACTCCAAAGGCTCCCAATGGCCTCTGGGGGAAAACAAACAAACAAACAGAAAACTCTTGTGTTTCACTTTTAAATACTTTCACAAGCTGAGTCTAGTCAAACTTCCAAGGCATTCTGTCTGTAACTCACTTGCCGATCCGCATATATGACATTCTAAGTCCCGTCTCTGACTTTGAACAATCTCTCCTCATGCCTGGAATACACAACTATTCAACTTCTGCTTCATAGCATCCTTTACTACTTTCAAAGCTTATCTCAAGTGCCATTTTATATAGGGAACTTATTCTCTCTCTCTGGGTGCTTTTACTTTCCCCCTTCCCCTGATGTATACATTATATACCCACATATATGTATATATGTATGTGTGTTTCTGTATGTGTGTGTACATATGTTTTTATATTTACTTATCCATGTACTTGTCATTTGCCTCAGTTGAATGTAAGCTACTCGAGGACAGGAAGTATTTCCATTTTATCTTTGTATCTCTGCTGCTTCACAGTGCTTGATACATAACAGGAACTTAATAAACAAATTTTGAATGAAAATAAATGGAATTTGAGACCCACTAATGGCAGTTAGATGAGGTGATGGTGACAATATTTCGTTATCACTGTCATTATGCCTTAATATGTTTTTTACCTCTCAGGTCTCACCTCTTACTTTCATAGCTGCTTCATATCACTCTTCATGAATGCTCTATTTTCAATTAAACTGGCCTTCTAGCTGGTGTCCAAATGTGGCAATCTACCGCCTTCCTCCATGACTTCCCACTGGTGTTCAGGGGTTGCCCCATGGCTGGAATGCCCATTCTCCTCATCTTTGCCTCTTGGAATCTTTGATTTTATCAGAAGCACAGTCTAGGCACCATCTCCTATACATGACTTTCCTCATTCTCGTTTGGTAAAGCTCTTGCCTTCTTAACATTATTTGGATTTTATATCCTTTTATACACACATCGTATTGATTTTCTGTTTACCTGTTATACTTCCCCCACACCCCACACCCCCACCTCCCAGCAGAATGGAAGTTCTAAGAGGAGGGCAAGGAGATGTTTTGTTTTTATAATGTGTAAGTATCTTCCACATAGTATATGCTCAATAAATATTTGTTAATTGAATTAAATTGAACTATTGTTAGGGTCTGCAACATACAAACTGGTATAGGGTCTGAGGCAATGTTGTACTAGTAGTCAGATCTCAGTGATTTAAGGTGCTGACTAGCCAATTAGAACAGCACATAAGGCCTCCACTCCTTAGGGGATTACCATATTAACTTAGGTTCCAGAGTGGAGCATGCTAAAGTCATCTTATTATTGCAAAGTCCTTCTGTATAAAACCTCTGAAAGAGAAAGCTCAGCATCCTACAAATCTATTAATTTAATGTCTTGTTGACAGAAAACTGTCCAAGCAGCCCCTGTGCTTTAAGTAGTTCATGTAAGGAGGTGTCCATCTTCTGCTAGAGATTTTTTAAAAATAATTATTGTTGTTTTGGAATTAACAGAAATTGTCCACTTGGGCAGGGGGAAATTTGGTTTGGAAGTACTGGATTTCAACTTAGGCTATTATAGCTAGGATCTTTCTCCTGAGGCATAAAATCAGCCATAAAAAGAAAGTTATCAATGCTTGGCTCTGTATTCAAAGGGGACTCCTTATATAATAACTCAGAGGGTCCTTGCACTTGTTATCACTAAATGGCAAAACAGAAATCCTCAGGGAAAAGACTGTTTATGTAACCATGGGAACCAGTGAGAAAAAAGTAGTGCCTAATAGAGATCTCCCAATGTAACTAACAGTTTCACAGACTTTCTGGGTCTTGGTATCACAACCAGGCATTCACTTTCCTAGACACTATATCTCATAATAGATGGAAACAATACTTCTAAATTTAACTGATTGGGAAACAGGAAGAAACTTGGCCAAGTACATTGTATGAAGGGGCTGTAATCTACGAAAAGCACAAAAGAGCATTTTCTTACTGAATGCCTACAATGAATTGTTTAAAAGCGTACACACTCAGGAATCCCACCTCCCCTCTTTACCCTGATTGCCAGCTAACTCTTTGAAATGGTAGTTTATAATTTTGTTTAAGTCTAAGAACATGTATGGATCCTAGCCTTTATCCATTGTGATGTACAGAAGAGACATGTTATGGCCTGGTGATGAAAAAAGAAAATCTACCATTCCAATTTTAATTAAAGATGAAGAGGTCTTCTTTCAGAGCAGATAAAGATCTATTTGGCAAGTTCTGTTTCTCTTGCTCTGTCAGTCTTATCTCATTGAGAGTCAGTGGAAGGAGCTCTGAACATAGAGTCATAAGATCTGAGTTCAAACCACAGACAAATCACTTAACCTCTTTGAGCCTGAATTTCTTCGTTTGTAAAATGAGTGAGTTGAAACATATGACTTCTAAGGTCCCTCCCAGCTCTAAATGTTTGTTCCTATGATCATGTGTATGTACTAGGTGTCCCCACATGATTTTTTCTGGATATTAGTATCTTCATGAGTGTGCATGGGGAGGGCGGGGTAAGGATGTTGGGGAGAGTTTTTGTTCAAGCATTGATGATGGCTCTGGACAAGGGGTGAAAATCTCTTGAAAAGTTTAATGCAAAGGTAAGGTTCAAGATGGCTTCCCCTAGGGTATTCCTTGCCCCTTTATCATCACAGAGATAATGATTCGTGATTCATATATCTGAGTGATGTCTTTGGGGCTTGGAATTTAAAATAGGGCCAGGCACAGACTGAGAATGGATATAGGAGACTCACAAGACACAGAAACATAGAAGAGAGGGGCTATATGAACATCCCGACTCTGTTCAATGTAAAGAGGTCTGAACATCAATGCTCAAGGCAACCTCTTGGGCCCATGGGGAGTAAGCAGTGTAGTGGCAGTGGTCAGGAAATAGAGAAGTTCTTGAACCAAGCAAGAGCTGCAGCTCTTCTAGTCCAACATGTACATCAACTCTGGTCTTCCTGTCCCTAGGCACAATGGTCTAACCACTACAACTTCTAGCTGTTTGTTCTATACAACAAAGTGAAAAGAAAAATCTAGAAATTTGACTTAGCGATGTGAAAGTGATACTAGTTTTTGTCCATTTAGGTGAATTCTCCCTCGGTACTCAATAAATTTGCTGGATTAACTTGAATTTATGCCTAGTTTCCTTGCTGCACAGGAATTTTGTGTTTTTGTGTTTTAGAAGCTGATTATATATAATATATAATATTATAATATATTATATTGTTATATATTATATATATAACATATATATGATCAACTTCTAAATTTTAATGGATTACAACAGAAGTCTCTATATATGTTTAAGTATTAAAGTTTGTTGTTGATGCAACGTAATCTATATCTTCATAAAATGAGAGGAAATACTGATCCTCTAGCATTCATAGAAAGCCCTGATTTTTTTTTTTAGAGAGCAGGGAGGGTTCCCTTTGTTCATGCATTATCTCTTCAGATGGGCTGTAGCAAGAGTGTATTGTAGCGCCATACTAGAGAGTTCCAAGAACCCAGAATCCGTTGTTACATTTTCAGGGTGAGCATTTACGCCTTGGAACTCAGTGACCTACAAATCAAAGCTTTATTTTTTGTTTTGTTTTGTTTTGCTGACTGTCTACACCTAAGAAAGTGATGCAGGAAACATTAAAAATGCAAATTAAAGTTAAAGGTGTATTGTATGTACATATATTGTCCTCTCCCCTCATTTTACAGAGAAGAAAACGGAAGGCCTGGAGAGGCTAAGTGACTTTTCAGGATTATTAATCTGGAGCTAGAAAAGACATTAAAAGTCATCAAGACCAGCCTTCTCATCTTACAAATGATGAAACTAATGCCCAGGAAAATATCTGGATCATGGTCAAACAGGTTATAAAGACCTGAGCCACAATTGAACTTGAGTCCCCTGACTTGAAATTCGGCCCTGTTCCTATTCTGCTGCCTCTTCATAGGCAAGTTCTGCAGCTTTTCAAGTCAAAACAAAGCTTACCTGTTGTATTTTGACAGGAGCATATTTGTGTCTATGCATGTGTGTATGTGTGCATGTACATGTATACATCATGGGAACATGGGTCACAAAACATAAATTGAGTGTAAATTCTATGATTTGGAGCAATTTATTGAACTCTAGACTGAAATTCTCCGCGGAAGGATAATTGTTTTAGCTGTAGTTCATCTTGGTTATTTTCTTAGGAATAAAAACATAAGTAGAAAAAGGCCCTAACTATAGAATTGTTCAGCTTGTGGTGACTAGAAAGGAGTGGATTAAGATCTATTCTCCATCCTGGAGGAAAATGTCATATTGTGTAACACTGGTGATGCCCTAGAGCTAAATCCATTAAACTGTGATAGTGGCATTGGTAAATTAAAATGAGCTAACACTGCCAGAGAGATAGCATCCATTTAATGACACCAATTAAAATAATTGGAATGAATTTGGGGCCTGAATACAAACCCTTCATTCATGCTCCCAAATTTCCTGTTTCATAGAAGATTCAAAGACATCTGTTCCAGCACATCTGGACCCCTACTATCTACCCTAACACCAGCAGTCACAAAAGCTAGAGGAACAACCTACCAACTAATAGGAGGTTTTTTGGGTTGCATATGGTATGAAATCATAAATCCTACATTATTTCAGATGAGCAGTGAAAATGGAAACCTTTAAAGTTTGTACTTTCCACAGGAAATCTCAATCCTCCCCTGAACAGATGATTTTGATTTTGAAGTCCACAGTGGGCTTTTAACTTCTACAGCTTTGGGGGGACGGTAAATTCCAAAACTCCTTCACTATCCTAAAGAAACAGCAATAAAATATGTTTCAGTATTCAATTCCTTCAGCTTCAGAGGCTGAAATGGATGGACTAGTTTGGGGGAAATGAGACATGACCCATCCCTTCACCTAAGCTAAAACTGACTGCAAATCGGACTTTTCTGCAAGTTCGATAGTATGGAAAAAGCTAAGTTCCTTGCTTTCTCTCTCTCTAGGATATCATTGCATGGCTTTTTCCAGTTCTGACTAGAAGTGAAAAAGAAAATGAATTGAAAGGAAGATTGGACTTTTTACATTGGGTGGGTAGGGTAAACCATATGATTTTATATTACGTATGTGTGTGTGTGTGTGTAAATAATAAAAGAAACATTGAAAAGATAGTTGGTATTGACATTTTTCATTGTTCTATGATTAAAAACCAAAGGTCTCAGATGTCCAACTTCTTTTAGGTTGAGTGTCTTACCAATTTGTTCAGCCCCATTCATATTTAGTGAAAGATGAATTCTTCTTGATAGGCTCTGTCTAAATGAACATCATGATATATGACAGAAAGACATTTAGCCTGGATGACAAGGGTCCTGGTTGCTTGTAGCTCCTTCTCCTATCTACCCGTGTCACTTAACCTCTATGGTGTGCGTGTGTGTGTGTGTGTGTGTGTGTGTGTGTGTGTGTGTGTGAAGAGAAGGTGAACTGGAGATATTCTCTAAGCCATAAAAGGATCTAGAATTATATGATCATTGACAAGTAAGGTAGACATTGACTAACCTAGGAACCACTTTTGAATCTATAAATTGTTCCTTCATGCCATAAAAGTTCAAATGGAGCCAAATGCTACTTATACATAGAGGAGATCAATGCTCTCTATCACCTAGCCATTTCTGTAATATTTTTTAAACAATCAGTTTGTCCATTGAGCTACTTGTACTCTGCTTACAACCAATAGCAACTGTCTGTGCTTCTAGGTTAGAATGTAAGCTCCTCAAGAACAGGGATTGTTGCTGTGGTATATGATTGTAATGGAATGTCATTGCGCTATAAGAAATGACAAGCAGGATGATTTCAGAAAAACTTGGAAAGACTTACATGAACTGATGCATAGTCAAGTGAACTGAGCCAGGAGAATGCTGTACACAATACAAACAATATTGTTCAATAAAGAATTGTGAATGACTTAGCTATTCTCAATAATGCAATGATCCAGGACAATCCCAAAAGACTAAGAATGAAACATAGTACCGGCCTCCAGAGAAAGAACTGATATTGTTTGAATACAGACTGAAGAATGCTATTTTTCATCTTCTTTTTTTTTTTTATTTTATTCCAGTCTTGTACAAAATGGCTAATATGGAAATGTTTTATGTGATTGCACAGGTATAACCTACATCTGATTTCTTACTGTCTCAGGAAGGGGAGAGGGGAAAGAGGGAAGGGTAGAATTTAGGACTCAAAACTTTAAATAAAAAATGTTAAAAGAAAAGAGTAGGGTTTGTTAAATTCCTTCTTTTCACATCCCCTTTGCTTAGCACAGTGATAGGAGTTTAGCAGCTGCTTAATAAGTACCTGTCAATTAATCGATTGATACCTGGCTCTTACAAGGAGGAAACGTATGACTTCAAACTCATTCTAATGAAGTCATTCATAAGTAACAAGGGTTCCTTCCAAAGCTGAGGTGAGGCAGGAGACTGAACAGAGTAGCATACCTCCCAAACATTAGAACCAGAAATGAAGGAGTCAGTGAAAGAGATGGTTTGATCAAGGAAACAAAATAGGCAGAAATGATTCCTCTTTAAGTCTGCCCTGCTTTTGCCTACATTCCTACTCCCCAAGTGATGAGTTTACAGAGATAAAACACAATTGAAGATTTCTGCCTGTGATAGGACATATAAGAGAAAAAACACAGATTTTTAGTAGCTTCAGTCTTTATTTGTCCCCAGGTCCATGCCTTTTGAATTGAAGAGGAAATGAGCTTCTAGGACCAAATTCCTGAGTTTTCTTTTAATGCTAGGACCTATGGAGATATCTTAACATCAGTCTAATTGTAGTCCTAACTGCCCCCACCCCATGACTGATCCAAAGAAGCTCCTCAGCTCAAGTATCCAGTGGTCAAAGGTTATGTCACATCCTTTTTATTCTCCCCAGCTCTCAACTGCTCATAGCTTTGGAGCCCAAGACACAGAGCCTCTAGTACACACAATGAATTCATTAATTCACAAAAGCATTTATTAAATACTTGCTACATGCAGTCTACTGTACTGGATCCTAGAGTGATGAAAATGATGATAATGAAAGAGAATAAGAAGAAGAAGAGGAAGAAGAAGAAGAAAAAGGAAAAGAAGAAGAAGAAAAAGGAAAAGAAGAAGAAGAAAAAGGAAAAGAAGAAGAAAAAGAAGAAGAAGATTATAACTAACATTTATACAGTGCTTCAAAATCTCCAAAATACTTCGCACATGTTAACTCACTTGGTCCTCACAAGAACCCTGTGAGATAGATGCTATTATTAGCCTCAACTTACAGATGAGAAAACTGAGTCTGAGAGAGATTAAGTGAGTTGTCTGTCACTCAGCTAGCAAGTGTCAGAGGCATTCCCTTATTCTCTTTTCCTGGAAGGAACTTATCATTAGAAAAAGGGGGCTGGCATGGCAGATGGATATTTTAGGATGAGGAGGCCCCAAGCAACATGGCAGGTGCTGGAGTAAAATTCTAGCAGAGGCATGGTGTTGAAGTCTGGAAAGTCAGAAGGATTAACTGCACAAGAAGAGTATAAAGGCACAGAGATGGAAAAGAATGGAACATGGTGGATTGTCCATTGGAATGCAATACATAATATAGAGGGACAGTGGTAGAGAGCCAGATAGGAAACCCAAAGAGTACTCAATACATGGGTTCAAATGGCACTTCTGCCACTTCCTACCTGAGGGACCTTCAGCTAATTATAGATGAGTCTCTATTTCCTAATCTATAAAATAAGGGGGTTTGACAAGATGATCATTCGTCTTTCAGTTACTCTACTAAGAATGTGATATGAGGACGAATGTTGTTGTGGGGTCATTTTCAGTTATGTTCAACTCTTTGTGACTCCATTTGGGTTTTCTTGGCAAAGATACTAGAGTGGTTTGCCATTTCCTTTTTCAGCTTATTTTACAGATGAAGAAACTGAGGTGAACAGGATTAAGTGACTTGCCCAGGGTCACACAGATAGTAAGTTTCTAAGGCCAGGTTTGAATTGCAGAAGATGAGTCTTCCTGACTTTGGACCAGGAACTCTATCCACTGCACCACCTAGCCAGAGTCATGTTGAGAGAGGTGTTGAATTATAGGTTAAGGAGAGTGAGCCTTCTTCCATTAGAAGTGGAGCACTAAAGTTTTTGAGCAGTGGAATTAGATCTCAGAATTAGGATGATTAATTTGAAAGCCGTTCGAACCATTCTAACCAGACACAGATGCAAACAAGGCAAAATATTCCCTAACCACGTAGCATATATTAAAGAAGATATGTGAGTTTAATTCAAAAAGAAGTCTTAAATTCCCTGACCCGCCCCCAGTCATCATAAGTACTCTGTCATGTCTGCTTTTTGGCAAAGGGAAGTTGTAAAGCCTGTTAAGGAATCACAGAGATAATAATTGAGAGGGATGGATGAGGTGGGGGTTGAGAAAGGAAGACTTTAGGAAAGGATAGGCTCACTGTAAGTAAGAATATTTAAGTATATGTATAATATTCAGGGGGAGAAATCTGGAGAATATATTGGGAAAGAGGGAAAGGAAAACTTAACGGGATGAATAAGTTGATAGGAGACTTTTTTGTATCTTTCTTTTATTATTTAAACATTTTATTTTCTAAGTTACACATTAATGAAGAAATACTCTATGGCAGGGCTGTCCAAAATGCTGCATGGGGCCCACAGTGCGACTTGTGCAGCCCACCTACAAGCATAGAAATTTACATAAATGCTTTAGGAAACAAAGCTGAGCTACTGCAGAGCTCTCACTAAAATGGTAAACCAAAATATATTGTCTATTGTTTCAATAAAAACCTAAGGTTGGACAGCCCTGCCCTATGGAATACCCTATGTAAAAAGGGGAGAGTTGTTAGGGAAGTAGTGGTTGTGCTATGTTTTTCGGAATATGTATGCAAAAGAATATTTTATGCAAGAACACTCAGAGGAGATGGTACAAGTACAATTTTAGAATCAGATTTCAAAAACCCACAATCATTAATTCAGTCAAACACCTTTTCTCCTTTATACTTCCAAAGAAGCCCAGTCAGAGGGATGAAAGGTAACGCATTTTCTTTTGAATTCCTGCTTTGTTTTTAAATAGTCGTTCTGCAGCATTCTTCCTCATCTAACTGTAGGGAAAGGTTAAAGTCTTGCTGGTTTGCCTATGGGCATTTGGATACCAAATTTTTATATATAATTTATATATAATTCCAAACATTTCTTGTAACTCTGGTGGCTTCATCATTCACCTTATAATTATACTCATAAGAGACCTTTAAAGTTCTTAGGGAGGAGTAAGGAAGAAGTCAGGATACATTTCCAGCTTAGCACAATTCCTGACACATAGTAGGCACTTAATAAATGTTTAATTATTTATTGATTGATTGTTTAAGCTCTGTCTACAGTGCTGATGCCTTTGCTGTAACAAGGGAGAGTATGAGAGAGGAGTGATTCATTCTTGGCAGAAGAAAATAGTGTTTGGTATGAGGACGATCAAATGATGGGGAAGAGAGGGAGAAAGGCAAAGTGAAGGCATGAACATTTGCATAGCACCTACTATGTGCCAGGCACTGTGCTAAGCACTTTACAATTATTATCTCATTTGATGCTCACAGCAACCCCATGAGCTAGGTGGTATTATTATCCTCATTTTCCGTTTGAGTAAAACAAGGCAAACAGAGGTTAAGTGACTTGCCTAGAGTCACACAGATCGTTGGTATCTGAGGCCAGATTTGAAGTCAGGTCCTCCTGACTCCTGGTCTTGTGCTCTATTCACTGTACCACCTAGCTGCCCCTGCTACTATCCTTATAGGTGAGGGAACTTAGATTAATTGCCTAGAATCATAGAGTTAGTATATGTCTGAAGTGGGATTTGAACCCACATTTTCCTGAATCCAAGTCCAACACTCTGGTATGCCATGCTTCTTCTTTATTATAAAGATGGGAAGATTGCAGCTAGGTGACATACAGCACAGGAGGCAGGAGGACCTGAGTTCAAATCCAGTCTCAGATACTTACTAGTTGTGTGACCCTGGACAAGTCATTTAACTTGATTGCCTCTAAATTTTTTTTAAAAAATTGGGGGAAAAAGAGATGGGAAGAATGAGGTCCAGAGAAATGTCACAGAGGTACTAAATAGTAAAGTCAGTATTTGAACCTGGTTTTTCCTAGCTACAAGTGCTGTGCTCTTTTCACTAAATCAAATCTAGTAGATGTCAATTAATGCAGAATTTATAGCTATCACAGAGGTGTTTATGATCTGCTTATCTATCCCAGAGACATTACTGTGAAACACGCAATATATGAAACTCTCCGGCTTATGTTATTCTTTTTATTATATTTGCATTAGAGCTTGTAAAAATATAGACTATAAACTCAAATGTATTTTATTCAAGATAATCTCAGAGATGAGAAGGATCTCAGAAGATATTCTGACTCCATAGTACTTAAGCAGGAGTCATACTTACAAAATCCCTGCCAAAGGTCAGCCATTCTATGCTTGAAGATATCAATTGACTATGAACTCATTATCTCCCAAACTACTCTATTTCATGTTTGTGTGACTCTGAAGTGTTAAAAAGGCACTTTATCTCTTGAGCCAAAATTTGCCTCTTCACACGTTTCACAGGATTTTGAGCTGGAAAGGAGCTTAGACATCTCTCTATAACTTTGACTCATAGCTGCCAGTTCTGATCCCTGCATTCAAAGAAAACAAGTGTACAACTCTTCCACTTGACAAACCTTCAAATATTTAAAGGCAATTATCTCCCTTAAGGCACCATCCAAGGCTGCTAGAGGCAGCTAGTGGACAGAAC
>CM053626.1:239873708-239889604 GCA_028646595.1 Phalanger gymnotis | reverse complement strand
ATAACCTAAGGGCACATTAGCTTTTTTGGATGTTAATCCAAACTATTGACTTATATTGAACTTAGAGTCCACTATGCTCTACCCTCCCCCCAAAAGAAAGAAAAAAATGCCATCTACTCATATTTTTCCATTCTATACTTGTGTTATTGATTAAACAAGGAAGCAAACAGTAAGATGCCTTCAACTATATTAAATTTTATCTTCTTAGATTCAATCTCTTATTAATTATATATTTCCAATTAGTTAACTCAAGACATTCCTAAGCCTATTTCCATCTCCAAAAAATTACCTACATTGGAAATCAGTTTTGTGCATGGGGAAACAGAAGAAAAGGGGTGCCTTTAGCAGTTATTTTTTGGATAGAAAGGTGATGATGTAAATTCCTAATCCATACAGTCGTCTTCATAAATTCTTTTTCTTTTCATTTTTGAGCAGAGATTTTTAAGTTCCACTTATCTTTCCAATTAAAAACATTTATAAGTAATGTGGTAGATGATGGCTCCAGCAAATAAAATAAACTTTTCTCCTGACCTCTTGAGAACTGTTTTATTTAAATAATGTAACGCTCCACTTCCTTTTGCCTAAGTAGACCTATACATACCTTGCAATCTGGGGGAATATTTGAGCTGGCATTTTCCAGATCAGAAATGAATTGATTGGAATAATTTGGCCTGGTTTTTCATCCAATGCATTTTGTTGTTGTTATCTCATCTGTATACAGAAAGTAGCAGTAAAATTGGTCAAGGGCAGCATCAATTTATCATCCAAATATGTCAGATGTTTCTTCTTATAACAGTTATTAGAGCACATATAGAGGGGTGGATGACATCCATCATAACATCACAACAAACCTGTAATTTCCCGGTGGGTCTCCACAGAGATGATAAAAAGCCATCTCTGTCTGAAACTGATGTTTTCCTGTATTCAAAAGTGATCTGGGGACTAAAAGGGAATGCAGATGTTCCAATGAATTTTTTTTAAACTGTACCCAAGATGCTCATCTTCTACTTCACCTTATTATCTTGAACATTATAAATCTTCATGTTGCCAGTTCCAAGAAGCATCTGTTTCTTGTGGATACAGCAGCTCTAAAAAAAATGTTCGCACATTTCAATTTTAACCAAGAAACTGTCAGCAATCTGCTGTGTTGAACTTCACACATATCAATTTCAAAAGAATCCAGAAGAGCCCAGGAATGGGATTAGAATCATATCTAAGATTTTTTCCAACTCTAAGATTCTGTGAATCCTATCGTATGGGTTATGTGGGTAAAGTAGTATTATCATCACCTTATTTAATTTTCATCTTATCCTCTGGATTTATTGATCAGCTTTATGTGTTTTCAAAATGAGTGAATGGTATAATTATGTCAATAGGAATTCTTCATCCACTTGGATTGTTCTGTGTAGATAGTTGAGATAAACTCTAGGGTGATTCTAAATCTCATTCAGAAACCTCAGAAATGTTCTTAGGTTTGTAATCTACACAAAGGCATCCCACAACAGCAACATCCAGAGGATCCTCATTCTCTTTGGCAAATTCCTGGTTGTAAGTGAAAATATTATTAGCAAGCATCCAGTTTGTTTGATACTGCCCTTGATGTGAATATTCTAAGAATCGCCAACCTAAGAAAATTTACAAATAGGAACTTATAGTATATAGTTCTTCAATTGTGCATTCATATTCAATGAGTGGGCTCTTCCCACTCTCTTTTTTTCTAATTTTTTTTTTTGCAGGGGGGAAGGCAGGGCAATTGGGGTTAAGTGACTTGCCCAAGGTCACACAGCTAGTAAGTGTGTCAAGTGTTTGAGGCTGGATTTGAACTCAGGTCCTCCTGACTCCAGAGCCGGTGCTCTACTCACTGTGCCACCTAGCTGCACCCCTCTTCCTACTCTCAAACCAAGTTGATCATTTAAAAAAAACCTATTATTTAAAAATAACATATTCTTGGTACTCAAAAGGCAATATATTATATTTATTTTTGTACTTTTTTATTTTTAGCATGTGACTTCTTGGTTCTCTAATTTTCAACCAGACAGATGATGGGATATATTTCCAGCTGGTATCATCATCAAAGTCACAACCTTTGACATTTGGGCCATGGTCAGATGTTTTCTGGGTCAGTTCAATTTCCTGACTTTTTATAGCCCACTGAATTGAAATTCTGATGTTCTGGTCTTCTTATATCACATGCCTGTGACATCAGAGGTTGGGAAGTAATCTGATGGCTTCTGGTAAGTCCTTCTCTCCTCTCTTCTCCTCTCCCTTCCCCTCCCCTGTTCTCTCTTCCCCTCCCCTCCCCTGTCCTCCCCTTCTCTCCTCTCCTGTATAAATTTTGATGGCAAAAGGCTGCCTCCTTAACTTTGTGTTTACTGGCTAGATTGTTTTCTCAAAAACCAAGCCTTAAACCCAACTCACTCTGTAGGTCATATATTGGACTATAGCTCCCTGCCCTCCTAGCAGAGAGTGAAAGTAAATGCTAAATAGTAACTGTTTTTGTTTTTGTTTTTTTTGGCCAGGACCCCTGAAGGTCTTCCCCTCATTCCCTTGTGCGAGACAAAATGTGCCTGTAATAAAGGCTTTAAAAAATTACCTTTTAATATTATTGACTGGGTTGCTTCTTCTATGGAAAACTCTAAGTCCCCAAAGAATAGAGGGTACTATCTTGCTAGGAAAAACACAAGATTCAGGACTAAAGAAGTCATAGTTCCATTATACTATACTCTGGTCTGATTACATCTATAGTAGTGGGTTTAGTTTAGGAAAAACATTGATAAGCAGGAGTGCATCCAAAATAAATGTTGAGCAGAATGAAAAATTCTTCAGATTGTTTGTTCCATATGAGAAGTGATTGAAGGAACTTGGCATATTTAGTCCAGAAAAGAGAAGAATTAGTTGAATGGAACTGATAGCTCTGATCACATAGTTCTAGGCCTTCAAGAAGAGGGACTGGATTTTTTTTTTAATTTGGGATCATAAGACAGAACTTGGAGCAATGACTATAAACTAGAAAGAGACAAATTTAAGCTTGACATAAAGAAAAATTCTCTAACAAATAGAGTTAACCCAAAATAGAATGGGATGCTTGGGAATAAAATAGCTTCCTTCTCACTGTAAGAAATCAAGCAAAGACTAGATGACCACTTATTGGTTATGTTATAAAATAGAAGTATCAAAGTATAGCTTACTAGCCACAATTGCAAAACTCCTGAGTACTGTGGAACTTGAAAATCTAACTGGAAAATGTTTAACAAAATAAATAAGAAATACAATAAAACATAGATAATATTTGTTTGTGGTTTTCTAAGTCAATATGCAGCCCTACAGACATCTATTTGAAATTGACACCTACAGTGTTGTAGAGGATTCCTATTCAGGTCTAAATTGGCCTGGATGGGCTTTGAGATTCAGCAATGCTGTGATTTTCCCGATCCCGGATAAGCAGAAGAATTTTTTCAAGCAGGAGATTATTGTAGCTTTCTGGTGAGAGTCCCACTGTGCTTGATCCTGGTCAGACTACATAAAGAGTATGATGTTCAGTTCCAGGTATGACTTATTAGGATAGACATTAATAAACTAGAGGGAATCTGGAGGAAAATAATTGAGATTGAAAAAGTCCCCAAGATCATTCCATGTAAAAATTTCTTGAAGAAACTGGAGCTGCTTGCCTAGCCTGGCCCTAGGAGCATTCCTAAAGCATTAAGACGTCTTCTCCCCCCACCCCAGAAGCCTAATTTTCAGGGACTCTCTAAAATAAAATGTGCTTTAGAATTTGGGTCCTCTGTTCTTACAAAGATGGCATCTTCACTCTGGACAGCAGCACACAGAGGGTTAACTTCCTGTTCATTTTGCCTGCTCTTCCCTTGTTCAAGCAAGTGGGAAGGCTTGAGCCCTTAGATTAAAGAGCTCTCTGTAAAAGAGAGAAGCTTAGCAGGGAGATTAGATGAGGAACCTAAAGTGAGGCATGGAGCCAAACTGGAGCGATAAGAGTTCTGATTTCAATGGGGACACTTAAAAAAATCCCTGTAAAACTTCCAGACCTAATGTAGCTAAAGGATTTAGGGGTGGGAGGTCTTCTTGGGAGTTATACAAATAGCCTCCCTCTTGTAACTCCCACCCTTAACCTAAGATTAAGAGGAGTTGCAATTAGTGTGGCTAGGTGGGTTCAAGCAACCTGCAGCCCATTTTCTTCTAGTTTCTCTCTCCCCCTTCACATTGGCATTGTTCCCAACAGTAAAAGCCATTGGGGGAAAAGACATCTTAATCACCAGTCTGGTGCTCTCTCCATCCTGGTTTTTAATTCAGCTGTTAGCTGGATTTAGGGGGGTGGCATCTTGCATTTGATTTTTTTTTCCTGTTTGTGCTTGGGCCCTGATAAGAAGTGAGGCTGAGAGACTACAGTTCCCCTCTGTAGATGGAAATTCTGCCCCAAAGAGGGCAACTGCTAGAGAATGGCTGAGCAGTAATCTACCCAGAGAGCCTTGTAGATTCCATCAAGATACAGAGGACTCCCGCCTGCTTTTTCTCCCAGAATAAATGGACTCTAATTAAGGTTTAGAAAATTAAAAGGGAAACTGTCAAAATAAGAAATAAACACTGAAGAAGTTAAAAGAACCAAAGCTAGCTGTTTGGTTACATTGTTTAGTATTCTCATTCTTCTGTCCTCTCCACAAATACATACAGCTCTTGTGAATAATTATTACTTAAGAACTCCTCACCCCCTGAAAAAAAAATGGAGATTTGTAAAAGAAAAATAGCCTCTCCCTCTCAAATACCTTGTATTTAAATTACTTTGTATTTATTGTCTCAGTATATTTTGTATTTATTTATATGCATGCTTATTGTCTCCAACTTTAGAATGTAATCCACTTACAAGTAGGGATTGTGTCATTTGTTGTATTTGTATCCCTAGTACCAGACACTTAGTAGGTATCTAATTGTTGTTAGTAGGTATCTTCTTGTTGATTGACTCAGAGGTCTGCAAAATAGATTATTTAATTCATAGTGACATGACACTATTGTAAGAATGATCAACTGTGAATGACTTAGCTGAAGTACTTGAAAAAGCAGGGTGATTGATGCTCTCCCTGCCTCTCCTGATATGTTTGGGGTGAAATGACTGCAAAGTAGGATAGTATATAAAGATAGAGTCAATAAAGGAGAGGATACTGAGTAGTGGTGATAGAGGGAAGGACTAGAAGCACACTGAAGAGCAATTTGTATGCCTATTCCTCCTCTTGACCCAGTGTGTTGCAGGGTATGAAAATTCACCTGGTACTAGAGTGGATGATTAGAGATGCATTATCTTCTATAATGAAAAATAATGGTAGGTATATGAAAAGAAGAGATCCGAGTAAAGAAAAGTTTGCTAATGAATGTTTCTGTAATATTCAAACAAAATAGACAAATCAAAGGGGAACAGATTATTACACATTAAGATACTTATGTGAGGATAAAGGAAAAAGAGGAAGCATAATGGAAAATATATGGGTGGTTACTAGATGCAGACATAAACATAATATTGTCATTGAAATATACCACAGACCAACTGAAAAGAAAGGGGAAACAGATCACAAACTTGACACTGAAACAAGATATAATAGTAAAAGGGGAATTTACCTGTCCTGTCATCTGATAGAGTTCTCAACATACCAAAATCAGAACAGCTAATAATTTCTTGACTTGTCTCAATGACTAAAATGCTAATCAAAAAGTTAAAGCTTAATCTTCTGATTTTTATGAATACATTTAAGAGCAATGATGAAAAATTATTTGTGCTTTTAGCATTTATTTTTCAAAAGGTAAAGGGAACAATAAAAAATTTGAATACTCCATCTGATTTTCACCAGTGGGGAAGAACTTATAGCCAGTGTAGAAATGGTGGGAACTTTTGGGGGGAAAGGATAACATTATCTAGAATTTGTGAACAACAAAGAGAGCTTTAGATGCCAAAGCTTGGCATCATCTGATGTTCACCCTACTATTTAGGAGACCAGATTACAAAGGGTTAGGAGAAAGGATTTTGTTGTTCAGTCATTTCAGTCATGTCTACCTCTTCAAGATCTCATTTGGGAGTTTTCTTGGCTGAGATGCTGGAGTGGTTTGCCATTTCCTTTTCTGGCTCATCTTATAAATGAAGAATCTGACGCAAACAAGGTTAAGTGACTTGCCCAGAGTCACACAGCTTGTAAGTGTCTGAGGCCAGATTTAAACTCAGAAAGATATACTACTAACTCTAAGCCAGCCACTTTATTCATTTGTGCCACCTAGCTGCCTGAAGAAAGGATAGATAGTATCTGATGGACTAAAATTCTAGAGGAGACAGCTCAAGAAGTATAAGATGATATCGAGAATGAAATTCAGAAAACATAAAAATAAATAACAACAATGTTCAAGTAACATTTGAGAAAGTGGGGTGGGGATTTTTGTAAATAGGCCAATGTGAAGTGCACAGGAAAATCATTGATCAGTAATCTATACTGCGGTAAGAAAGATGATCAAAGAAGCGATAGGATTGATGGTTAGGATGGATGGGATGATAATATGGAATGATGGAAAGAAGGAAAATCTACTCAGCTTGTCATTTTTTTTTATGTTTTCTCTGCCAAGGAGAGTGACCCTTGGACTGGAAATGACAGAATAAAGATGGCTAATTCTAAAACAGGTAACTCAAGAAATAGAGGAAAGAGTCTCAAGATATTTAGGTATGATTTTTACCTATCAAGACTTCCTCATGGAGGACTGACCTGGATTCATAGGAGCTGTGACAGAGCTGAATTATTTATTTCGATAAATTGTTTGGGCTGGAGCATCACCAAGATGGTAATGGTCTTCTTGGATCATGGCAATCCCTAGACATAGACCAACAATATAGTTTTTTCCCAGGAATTTTGGCTTGGGCCTGGATTTTGGATGTTGGATTTTCATCTGCCCAGAGCTGTAGTTAGAAACTTGGCCGCTTTATATCATCATCACCCAAAATAAATAAAGCAAGAGAATTTTTATTTTACAAATATTTAGTAGTGATTGAGAAAATAATAGTGATTTCCTTTCCTGAGTTAAGGCTTTTCAGTGGCTTGAGGGCACAAGAAAACATGTAAACAAACAGGGTTAAATTGGGCCTCAGACACAGGCAGAAGCTCAGCTACAAAGTGGTACCATTAGAAAAATATTGAAATTCTTTTTCTAGAGCAGCTGGTAAGCAGGTTGGGGCCCCACAGTCTGCCTTTCCTACCTAGATATTGCTTCCATTACAGGATTCTGTGGAAGTTAAATGATTTGCATAAAAGAAGAAGGAAAATTGAGACAGCCAAAAAACTCCAGTGCACTGATATAGCATCTGGGATTAAAATGTAACCCGATCCACAGTGAGTTTGTACAAATAAGATGAAAGCTGCCATTTAAGGTTTTTCAATGGCACCAACTGGATTAGATCTGCTTTCAAGACAGGCATCTTTTGACAATCCCTGGGAACTGTGGCTGCTTATTGGAAGGCAAAGTTGATGCATGCAAAGTCAATTAAAAGACTAAATGCATAGCATTTAGCTAAGCATTTCCCAAAGCCCCCTGGCTTCATTTATCAGTATTTTAAACAGAAAAGTGACATAATGAACAGTGATTTGAGAGTGAAATTCTAAGACACAAATGAAAATAAGAGGGATTGCTTGTAAAAACCAGAACTCAGAACAAAGAAAATTTCCTCAAATTTACCAGCTCATAAGTCCTACAGATTCTTCAATGGCTGATGATTACGTTGTCTGCAAGGAAATACATTGCAACAAAACAAATGAAACCCCTTTTTCATGTATTTTCAACTTAAATTTCAACTTAAAATTTCTTTTATTCTGTTTGCTAATATGCTGAGTTTTTATAACATGCACATCTCTCAAAAGCTTGGTAAGCATCTCCATTTTTAAAAACTAACCTTGGAAGAGCAGACAGGGGTTTTTATAAATGTTCCTTATTACCCAGTTTAGTGATGCATAATTCTCCCATATCTGTCTCACCCACCACTCACTGTGAGGGCAGAAGGTGTTCAAAGTCTTTGCTGACTTTACTTAACATCCCATGCAGAGAGAAATTCCTTAGTTTTACTGTTGAGAAGTCTGTCTTACCTGTTTGGTATGATGACAGTCCAGAAAAACCACAATATATGTGCTATGCCTTACTATTTTTGTTGATATTAAAGCATAATAAGAAATATTCTGTTTTATTAAACAATTTCCTCAATTCTAATTTCCTACTTATAAAAAGCAGTTTGAACCAATCACCCCAAAATTGTCCATAAATGCTGATGGCAAGCAAAGGATCTAAGATCTCAAATATAGCAGATACAGTTGCTAAATAAAACTATCAACCCCCATCCTCAATGAATATTTTTTGCTAATGAGTGAAATGATTGCTGGTCAATGCTGACTCCTTACCAAAAGTCTACACTATTATCTTTAATAAAAATAGCAACTAACATTTACATAGCCCTTGAAAGTTTTAAAGGTATTTTACATATGTTATCTTATTTGAGCCTCATCATAATCCTGTGAAGTAAAATGGTCTCCATTTTACAGATAAAGAAACTGAGGGTCAGAGAGTTAAAGTAAGGTGTTCATGGTGATTTAGCTAGTAAGTGTCAGAAGAACTGGTTCTAGGTATAACACTCTTAATTATTAGACTCCCACACATCTCCTGGAATGTAGAAATCTGAAACAATGCAAAAGCTTCCCAGAGATTAGTGGTCTCAAATTATTTATAAATAATAATTGGGAATCAAATAGGCAAGATGCTATTAAAATCATCCCCAGATTGACTATAAGTTCTCATAAACTTTTAAATAATTAAGATCATTATCCATTTTTTTGATCCATGCAAACCTATATCCAGTGATTACAACTAGTAAGAAAGCCCTCCCAAATCTTGCTCCTCCTAGGTTGAATGAGCTTTTTCTTTTCCTACCTCTCAGAGCAGATAATCAACCCCAAGACACCATTTTTATCCTTTTGAAGGTCCAGGACTATTCTGAACCATTACATGGATTTAGAAATGAGGTTTCTGTCCTTGAGAAGGATTCTTCAAGATTATTCGGGTAATAGATACTTTACATAATGGCTCCCATAAAGGGCAATGTTTTATCTAGAGAACAAAGGTTAGAGGAATAATGATTTCTAATTTAAGAAGAAGGAAGAACAAGTGTTTATTAAGTACCTATTATGCATCCACGCTTTATAAATATTATCTTATTTGATCCTTACCACACCCTGGTTATGGAATTATTATCACTTCCAGTTTACATTCAAAGAAACTGAGGCAGAGATAGGTTAAGTGATTTAATCAAGATTACACAGCTAGTAAGTTCTGAGTGTAGCCTTGAACTCAGCTCTTCCTGACTTCAGGCCCAGAACTCTATCCACGACCCCATATACTGCCTAGATTACAGGCAGTAAAATGGAACCTTTGTCATACATAGACCTTTTGAGCACATTGTTGCTCCTCTTAAATATTTGAGTTTGCACACTAGAAAAATGGGCACTAAGCATGCTCCTACATATGTATTACAAAAAAAAAAAACTGAAGTGGAGTCTACAATACAGTAAGGATAGGAAGGGAAACCATCGACTGGCAAACCACAATAACAATGACAACAACAACTTTGCTTCAGGTGTCTCTGATAAGGGTTTGATTAAAATGCATGAGGAAGCAACACAAATGGGTAAGGCCAAAAGCCTTTATCCACTGGATAAGTGATCAGAGTATATGCAAAGCCCATAAAAGAAAAATTATAAATTAAAACTATCACATGAAAGATTTCTTCAAATCTTTCACATTTGAAGATCATAGGATCTAAAGGATCTAAGGATCATAGGATCCCTAGATCACAGGATCATAGATCTAAAGGTCAGAGGTCATCTAGTCCAACTCCTTCACACTGATGAAGGAACTGAGGTCAAGAAAGTTAAAGGATGTCCCCAAGGTCACATCAGAGGTAAGATTTAGATCACTACTAATAATATAGATGCAAATCATAACATCTCATAAGTTCTACCAGACTCAACATACCAACAAAAATGACAAAAGATGGAAAGTCCATAGAACTGGCTTAAATTAAAATTAATTTTAACAAAGTTGTTAAAATTTAACAAGAAATGGAGAGATAACTCAATTGTTTTGAGGAAATTGTGCAGTTCAACACTAACCTCTCTGAAACAAAGGCTTATTGTTTGAATAGCAATAGTCTTCTGCTATGTTGTATGGCTATATGTCTTAGAATACAATAGTCTACAAAGAATTGAAATTAAGGTTTGCTCAAAGGCCAAAGGTAAAGTGAATAGTGGGTATGAACAGTCTACAATGCATTACAAATGAGGAATTACACAAAAGTGTCATAAAGGATGTCATTAAGGATATGTGTTACTGGGTGGGGGGTGGGGAAGGTGCTGGTAACAAAGCAAGTGTGAGGGCTAACCAATGGGTTATTTTACCATTTTTTCATGATGGCAAGAAAGCGAGAGGAATGACAAGCCTATTTAGGGGAACCTTTGTGAATCTTTACAGGGAAACACAGAGAAGAGTTTCACAGGATTGACAAACATGGAAGTATTGCTATCTGTATTCTTGGAAGGATTCTCTATACTAATAAGATCACAGGTCCATTGGAGTATTATAATATCAATCCACTTAAACTCCCAGGTATTTTTCAGAGGAATTGTTACCTATCAACATCTCCCCCATATTTCACTTATGGTGTTTATTTATTTTAAACTCAAATGTAAGACTTTATGCTTAGCCTTAATGAATTTCTTCTTATTGTATTTGACCCAATATTCTAGCCTGCCAAGTTCACTTTAGATTCTTACTGTTATCTGACATTTTAGCCATCCCTCCTAGCCTTCAACATCTACAAATAGCATAAATATGCCAATCTAAGCTTTATCCCAGCCAATCACACACACACACACACACACACACACACACACACACACACACACACACACAGCTTAGAAAGGACTAAACATATATCCTTGGTATACTCCACGAGACCCATCCTTCCAAATTCACAAATCAATTATTTTTTAGGGGCAGCCAACCAATCAGTTATAATTCATTCTAATTCTACTATAACATCTCAGATTTATCTAAAATAGTTCATAGGATCGTAATAGAGTTAAAAGGGATCTTTAAAGCTGTTGATTCCACCTCCCTCATTTGGTGAGGAAACTGATGCCCAAAGAGGTTTATGACTTGAGCAAGATCACACAGCTAGTAAGTATCAGAGGAAGAATTTGAACTCAGGTCTTCCTAACTCCAAGACTAGAACTCTACCTATTAGGATACTATCTACTCCCAGCAGTGGTCTTATTTCTTCTTTGAGTTTCCTTTTCCTTTGGAATAATAGTAGCAGCAACCATAAAATCTCCTTGTTTTGTCCTCAATGTCAGTTCCTTCTAGCTTTTAACACTCAAGAAAAAATTTTAATACTACAGTTACACACTTTAATATTCTGCCTCTGTCATGATTTCTTCCATTTGTTTCAAGTATTTTAAAAAATTTAAGTTGTTCAATAGTTTCCTGTGTATCCACATTAGTATCTTTACATAATTCCACCTTTTCCTTCTCTCCCTTCCATTTCTTAGAGTTTCCTGTTTTTCCTGGAATGACTTTTCTTTTAGGATTTTGGTTCTGGGGATCCCATCTACTCATTCTCTGGCCTCCTTGAAATTTCTTCAACTCAAATTGTGGGTGCATTTCAGACTATTCTAAGCCATCTTCTATTCTCTTACAGATTTTTAAGATCCAGTGATAGATTTCCATCAAAGTTCCCCTGGCTCCTATTTGTTGGTAAGAATAAATACAGCAGTTCCCTTTGATCGTTCCTCCATATTTAGAAAGGTGACATTATAATTTAAAAAAGTCGAGAAATGGCTAACACCTCATTTTGACAGAGTAAGAATTCTAACAGATGCCTAAATCATTAAAGTCCTCATTCACTTCTGTGTGATAGCTCTATGCCAAGCTTATGATCTTTTCCCAAAATTCATTTATTTTCTCTTTCTGTCTAGGTGATTTGTAGTGTATTTTGAGACAGAGCAAGAGACTCCGTGTGTGTATGTCTATGTCTATGTCTATGTCTATGTCTATGTCCATGTCTATGTATGTGTATGTATATTTGTATATGTATATATAGTGTGTGTGAACCTACACACATATATATATACACACACCTATATATGTAATTTGCTTATCTATATTAATATTTCCAGTTTTCTTTCTTTTTTATTCAAACTTTGTACACCTTTGTATAGGTATTTGAGGCCATGGATTTTGTTTCTGGCTCCTTGCTTGGATTTTGCCTTCCATGAATTATGAGACATTTCATCTGGCATTCTTCTACATCGTAGCTACTCTTTATAATCTAGTTTGGTAGATGTATGTGGGCAATTTTCTCCCTCACTTTTCCTTTTCAATTTAAATTCCTTTTCACCCCTGGATAAGTAAACAATATTGTTATATTTTAAGCCGTGGCTTAGAAATTCAAAAACTATTCCGAGTTATGATCTTCATTAGCTATTTACTTCCCACACCCGCCTTTCTGTTCCGAAGCACTCACCTTTGATTAAAAGCAAAGATGACCTGTACCTTGAAGATCTACCTTCCCCAAATCTTTATGTTATTTAGTAATGTCTTGTAGTTATAGTTGCCTGCTGGCAGTAGCGTTTGTGCAAATGTGAATGACTGTAAGTGGCTAGTAGTCAGCAGGTTTTCTAAATCTTAGAAGACAAATCACTTTTTAGATACATACCAATTGTATCTAGCTAATCCTGGCTCATGTTCCACATCCAGCTATCATTGAGAACTTATCTTCATTCTAGCTGTTATCCCTTTTTCTCCATTTGGAAAAGCACTGTTGGGCTGATTTTCTCCATTTATCTTTGGAATTTTACTCTAAACTTGAGCTGCTTCAGTTGGAACCTCACCTAACACACTATATCTAGCTAGACCCAAAAAATATTTAATGTTGAACTCCCCTGTATAACTCTATCAGCCTCACTGCTGTTATGTATACACTGCCCCAAAGTCCCCTGGGAACAATTTTTGAATCAGAACTATCATTGGTTTCACAGTTCGTATCTCAGTGGCTAGAATGCCAAGCCTGGAGTCAGGAAGACCTGAGTTCAAATCCCACCTCAGACACTTAGCTAGATTCTGTTTGCCTCAGTTTTCTTAACTGTAAAATGGGGATAATAATAGCACTTATTTTGTATTGCTGTTGTGAGGATCCACTGAGCTATTATTTATTTAAAAGCACTTAGCACAGTGTCTGCAACATAGTAGGCACCATATAAATATTTATTATCTTTCCCTTCCCCCTTCCAAACTATAAATTGCTTCTGAGAACTGTATGACACTCAGATGCTCTATAGTTCTATCTACCATTCTGATAATTCACCAGGCCAAAATTCCCTTCCTTACTCACCCATCTTCTATGGGTGCTGTCTTTCCCATTAGAATATATGCTACTTGAGGGCACTTTTATGTATGCATCCCCAGGACCCAGTGTACTACTTGGGCATATAGTAAATACTTGATGATTTTCCATTAATGCACATTCCTTCATCTATGCTTTCATTGATTCATATACGACTCCAGGAAGACAATATAAGTTTCTAGTATTAATTACCTTTATAATATTAATTGTTCATCACCTGGGAATCAACATTGGTAATGAGAAACTTCCCACATGGATAGGCTAGTCCTTGGATGATCTAAATACTATACAGATAGAACCAGTCATCTTTTAGGAGGTTAGTCTGACCAGTACTTGAATACAAATAATTCAGTCTTTAGGAAGTCAGGGTGAGCTTTATACTACGATGAAGCACTGACATTGTAATTTACTCAAGGGTAATGGTAGTGGCAATGGCAGTAGTGGTGAAAATATATTAAAAATGTGCATAAGTATTTTGATAACATAAAAGTATATACATAAAAATATAATCTTTTGTTGGAAATTTGGTTTTCTTATTTCTGCATGGGTATGTGATGAACATGAAATCTTGCAGTTGTCCATGTAATTGCATGTGGCTTAGAAAAGTGGAGGCTTAATGAGAAAAAAAAATTGAAAGCTTTCTCAAAATATATCTAGCAAACTGATAGAGTCTGAGGTTTAAAGTGTAACCCTAGCCCATGCAAGTTGGTGAAAAGATGATGAAATTTGGTATTTAAAGTTTTCCCATTGGCACCAACTAGATTAAAGTAACTTGTCAGACAGGAGAGATGTTGCCAGGAGTGGAGTCAGCTTCTGTCAAACAGGATGTGCAAATATGGAAGGTTTCATGTATCAAGGGGAAACCAAAATAAGAGTAAATCAGACTATTTGTATAATATTCTTGATTGGCAACCCTGGAAACTGTAGCTCTCTATCCATTCACAAAAACATTACAGGAACCGGTAGGTAGTGCAAACATCCTCCCGGAGCTGCCTCACCCAACCCAGGTGTACTTGGCTAATGACTTACTTCTGATCTCCTTGGCAGAGACCAAACCAGGGGAAATAATACTAACATCAATACAAGTTGTTTGGAAGTGACTTACCCTACCTGTCTCTCTCTCTCTCTCTCTCTCTCTCTCTCTCTCTCTCTCTCTCTCTCTCTCTCTCTCGGAAAGCTGAAGAGGGAGGGACTGTACTCTAACCCAAAGGAGGAATTGTAATTTAAGAGGAGTAGGATATTGTAGTTCATGACATGGATCCATCATTTAAAAATTTTTCTATGCTTTTATCTAATCTAATAAAAAAAACTCTGGCTCAGCTTTGACTTTAAGGGGAAGTGAATGACTGAAGTAGTATGCTGGACCTGTAGATAGGGAAGATTGTGAAAAAATGCAAGTTTCCCAAGTCCATATTTTAAAAGAATATTTGTTCTTCTTTGGGTTGCACTTCTGATTCTTCAGACTTTTTCTACTCTGTCAGAGAAGCCTCTTCAACCTTGCTACCCTTGGACTTCACACATTGGAAGTACTCTCTAATACTGTATCCTCTTCCTCTGGTTTCTCCTAGAACCTCCATTTTAAAGATATCAAACACATCTTCATTTTTTTCCAAGTCAAACATGTCTTTATTCCTTTCCAGGTCAAACATTGGATTTTCTTTACCATACCCCTTCACTCGGTACCTTCGCTCCTTTTCTCTCTTTCAGATTTTTTTAAAATATGTTGTCTTTCCTCATTAGAATATAGATGCCTTGAAAGTAGAGGCTCTTTTCTTTCTTTTGTATTAATTTTTGAGCACTTAGGACAATTATTGGCTGGTTGGTTGGTTGGTTAGCTGTTGTCCTTTGTTCTCAAAGAGGACCAAAATGACATTATGTTGGAGTCAGGGTGTATCTGACTATGACTGATCAGACAAATACAAGCTCAGATGGCTCTACCACAGGTCAGGCACAAACAGTCCATATGAACATTTGGAGTGGAGATGTCTCCAAAATTGTACATCAGATATTTCTTTTGAGCTACTACAGTTCTGTTTTTCTGTGAGGAAGGCAGGGAGATAGATAAAAATGGTAAAATGGTATGGGTTATGTCTTTTGATTTACATATAAATTGGATTTAAGTGAGGCAGAGTTACTCAATGTCATCAGCCTTATTCTTCCAGAGTCATCAAGTCCAGTGGCTAAACAAAAGTCAAGACAACTGGCCCAGGATGCAGTGGATCACCTTGGTGTCTTTAATGTCTAACTAAGCTCTAAGTGTTCCATAGTGCTGCTTCAGCTGCCTTCATGGATATTGTTCTCATCTGCCCATTTGTAGTAGGAAGGCCGAATTTATGATCTCAAAAAGGATCATATATGTATCTGAATGGTTCGAAATCGTTGGGTATACAGAATTCTCCAAGCAGAAGGCATCAAAAAA
>CM053626.1:239811695-239873208 GCA_028646595.1 Phalanger gymnotis | reverse complement strand
AAGAAGTCTTCACATGCTTGGGGTAGATACCCTCCTAAATCACTGAAGGCTTTTAGACCCCCTCAGTTACCCTAAACTTGATTTAGCCTGTTTGCTGAAACTTTTTACTGAATTTATTATGGGGTGTGGTCACTGCACACGCTACAGCTTCTTGCAGCCACAAGGGAGAGTTGGGTGGCTCAGGTGGACACCAAAAATCAAATGCAGGTCTGAAAAGGACTCAGCAGCTCTCACACCAGAGATACTAGTTTTCCTTGAACACAAGCTACATCTCACAACATCTATATATAATTAATTAATGCTTGTTGACTTGAATCATGGCAGAAAGCATCAGGGGCTTCTCTGTAGTGAGTACTGAAATTTGTATATACGTATATATGTATATATATCTACATATATGTATGTATATGCACATGTGCGTATATACACACACAACCTTCTTTGGCTTTTTGGTGCTTCCTCATTTCATCTCTTTCATATGGTCATGTTAAAGTTTCTCCAAGAACAGCTACCAGAACAGTCTAAAAAGATTAATGTAATAAATGTGAGCGGTGCACACAGATTCCAATTTTAAATTCTGACACAAATGTATTTGAAGAGCCAACTATCAGCTTCTTGGGGCTTGTCAGGATAATTTCTATTTGGAGGAAGCCAAGTAATTTCTGTAACTGAGGAGATAGCTAGAAAATTCATTTACAAAGGTCATTACAATCTAGCTTCAAATTTCATCCTAAATGAACTATTTAATTTGCAAAACCTTGTGTCCATGCTAAGTAGATAGAACAACTCCCATTCAGTCTGTTCAGGGTTAAAGAACAGATCTAAGCTTAGTGCCATTCATGAGATGGATTGAAATGACCCTCAGATAAATCCTCAACCAGAGTAGAAATGCCAAAAAAACATGGCACCACCGAGAACATAAGTTCACTGACATAGCTTATTTCTCCTCCCACATTCTCCTCTTCCTTCCTCACAATGGCTTTTCCCTTCTTAAATGGATGCTGGATTAAAGATGCTAGAAAATCTCTCTCATAGCCTGAGAAATAGGACCTGTTAGTTACTGAAAGAAGCAGTTCCAAGTTTTGATTTGGGAAATTCTTTTCACAAATTTTGAATAATCTTTAGAGAGGCTCCAATAAAACATAATGGGACAGTGAGATAAGATTGATTCAAGAATGACCATTTCATCAAGGTCTTGGTATCCTTTTCAAAGCAAACATAAAGGTTTTTTTTTCATTGTAGAGGACGGAAATATGGGGAAGATGAACACAAAGAATGAAAGGTTTGTTTAAGAGGAAGCCCTGGAGGAACTCCTCCTGCGCCACTGCCCATCTGAGAATCTCCTAGAAGTAACCTCTGCAATCAGACTTTAGTGATGATCTAATGTAATCTGGACATAGATGCCTTTTTCCTCTCAAGTCCTTCTACGTGGTGAAGGAACTTGTAAGTGGAGGTAATCCAAGAGTTCTATCTAGTCTACTTGGCATGGGCTATCAGAATATATTTGATACTGAATTAACTTGTTCATTACCTAAATAAAAGAAGTGATATACCAGGACCCACTGAATTCTAATCATGTAATTTGAGGAGACATTAAGTACTATATAGCCAAAACCTCTCATTTTACAAATGAGGAAGCTGAGAGCCAGAGAGAAGAAAGGACTTTTCTGGGGTCATACACAACAAGTTAGTGGCAGATTTGGGACCAGAACTTAGGAATCAGACTAATTCTATTGCCCTTTCTACTGTACCATGGACGTCTGGCCACTCTGTGGAACAAAAACCCAAACCTAAAGGATGTTCTTATTTAGTGGCTCCCTATTCCCTATAGGATCAGATAAAAACTCATCCATTTGGTGTTTAAAGCTCTTCACGAACTGAATACAACCTACTTTTCTGGGCATATTATACACAATTCCCTCTCACCTGGGCTATAGTCCAGCAAAACTGGTCTTGTGTTTTTTGCTCTAATCATCATTTTTACATAAAATCAGAAAATCAAATTTTTGCTGTCTAAATCTGCAAAAAAAATATGCCAGAGAAAAGCAGTAACATCCATGTTCTTCAAATTCACTTTTTGTTTGCATATTCAAGTTTCACAAAGGCAACACTGGAAAATACACAGTTGAGATCTGAACCTCTGATGTCACTGAGCTGATAGCTCCTTCACAAATGCTGAGAAGCAACTCATCTCTTACTTGTAGTTTAAGAGAGTTGTCTGGGACTCTGAGAAATTAAATGACTTTCCCATGATCACATAGCTAGTAAGTACTGAGGAAGGACCTGAATCTAGGTCTTACAGACTCTGAACAATCACCTCTTTAGGGACAATATCATACTGTCTCTTTGTGACATTGTCAAGTACAATAACATAACTTTACTTTGAATGACCGACTTCCGTTATATTCAAGGCCAAAATGAAACAATGAAGCTTCTCCTCTGGGCTGATAAGCAAAGGAAGGTTTGAAGTTAAAGTCAGAGTGAGAGAGAGAGAGAGGTAGGGGGGAGAGGGAGAAGGCGGGGAGAGAAAGAGGGGGAAAGAGAGGGAGAAAGGGGGAGAGAGAGAGAGAGAGAGAGAGAGAGAGAGAGAGAGAGAGAGAGAGAGAGAGAGAGAGAGAGAAAGAGAGAGAGAGAGAGAGAAAGACTGGAGACTATTGGAGTCTCAGTAGCTTTGTTGGTCCCAAGGATCATCGTTCTCAGCATGACCAGTGCGAGGAGGTTCAAGGCCCTAATTCTGCTGTTATTTTTGGAGATGGCTTGAGTTTCTGCAGTTTTGGCTTTCCCCAGGATCAGTCATGCTTTTTAGCTCTTCCTGCCAAACTAAACTTCTCCCTGGGTGTGAAAGCACGTGTTTACCCACGTGCAAACCCCAGCTACAGCATCTTGCTGTAATTGCATTTGTAAAACCTCTTCCTCAAATATTAGTTCTTCGCCTCTGTGGAAAAACAGCAAGGACAGCAAAAAGGACAACTGGGCAGCGGTTTCCACCACACCGCTAGAGGGGTAGCATTTAAAAATGGAAGTGGCTTGTCTAACCTGCTTTTCTTTGGTTTTAAAATAACACACGGTATATATTTGCATTTGTTTTGAATTCTTGGCCCTATGACCTCTGCTCCTGTTTGACTTGATAAAATTCCATATCCCCATGCCATGGAATCCAATGCCTTTGCAAACAATTTATACTAAACTGGTTTTAGGTAGATTTCCATGTTCCCTGGAAGGAGAAATTTGCATTAAGCCAAGGAAGGTAGGTAAGGAGAGGACAATCTGCCAGTAACAGAATCATTGAATCAGGGAATTTGATGGTTGGAAGAAACACTTACCTTTGAATTCTCAGGACTCACTCTAGTTAAGCTACCTGTTTTATGGTTGCTGTTCGATAAGCATGGATGCTCACACACTGGGCAGTATAAAGGAACAACCACTTAACAGTTCCTCCCTCGTCTCAGGAATGGTGGTTCCCAAGCTTTTTTGTTCTTCTGCCAACTTCTATGGAGGAAAAAAAAAAAAACCTTGAAAACCACATATCCCACCCACTTGCATTTTGCCACCACACACACCCATACACAAAATCTCACCCAACTTAGTGGAAAGAGTGGAGCTACAGTTGATGAGAGAGGCCAGTGAGGTGAAGGCATCCATGCCAGCAACAATACTATCCACACGGACATCATATAAACATTTCTCATAAAAGAGAGAAGTCTATGGAGAGACTGGAAGAGCTTCGAAAATTACAGGGTCCTTGGAAATACACTTTGAGAACAGCTGCTCCAGGAACTTAGACACAGGAAGTATCATGCATAATAGAGCACAAGCCATAAAGTCTTCATTCAACAAACATTTAACCACTTGCTGTGTATATACAAAGGACTGAGCTAGGTGTTTGGAAAGCTAGATACGAAAATTCTAGATTAAGTTTTAAAATTACTTGAAGGTTGTGGTTAGAGGTTTTCTGTTTTTAATTGTCCCTTTCTTCTACCCTTTTACATGTGAGCACATGCGTGCGCACGCACACACACACACCCTTTATCCATTGTTATTTCATCTGCTATCACAGAGTAGTGAGGGGTGGTCATTGAAAACCGTGCAAATTCCCAAATGTAGTCTAGTTTGCTTTTCTTTCTTTCTTTATTCATTTCTGGTAACAGGGCAATTTCCATGTATAGTTCCTGTCTAAGACATATGTGCTGATGGACTAATTTAATAAGCTCTTTATCCAATGACATGTAAGCTATCCCATATTCATTCTTCAAGCACTTGGTTTTGTGTGTGTGTGTGTGTGTGTGTGTCTGTGTCTGTGTGTGTGTGTGTCTGTGGGTCTGGGTGTCTGTGGGTCTGGGTGTGTACTGGGCAGCTAGGTGGCACAGTGGATATAGTACTGGGCCTGGAGTCAGGAAGACTCATCTATGTGAGTCCAAATCTGTCCTTAGACACTTACTAGCTCGGTTAGTCACTCAACCATATTCGTCTCAGTTTCTCCACCTGTAAAATGAGCTGGAGAAGGAAATGGCAAACCACTCCAGTATCTCTGCCAAGAAACCTCCAAACAGAGTCATGAAGAGTTGAACATGACAGAACAATAAATTGCTAAGCAAATCTCTTTAAAATGGCTGTTGATTTCATTAAGGGTATGAGACTTAGTGTGATTTGCTTGATGTCATTCAATCTCTCAATCAACTAGCATTTTTTTTAAGCACCTATTATGTGTCAGTCATTGTGCTAAGCATTGGGGTATAAAAAAGGGCAAAAAATGATCCCTGTTCTCAAGGAATCTGAAAGGTCTTTGTAGCTATAGGGATTCCTTCTTCTTGTTTTTAAATTTTGTTTAGGTCAACCTTCATGACAGAGAGAATAGCCACTCTTGAGCATCTGCCTTTCGGTTTTATGTTGTTGTTGTCTTGATAATGATAATCAAAGATCATTGAATACGTTTATCTCTGTGCTTGTGTCTATCAAGGAATATTCTTTCAACCTAACCTATGCAATCTTGTTGAAAGAGAACATTAGAGGTTGCATTTTTCAATACAGAGGAAAGTGTTTTTGGTTTTTTTTTCACATTAAGAAACAATAAACATAGCAGGAGCTTTTATCCTTTATGATCTAGGTACTCTGGCCAGCTTGCTATTCCTCGCCTACAACATGCCATCTCCTGTCTCTGCCTCTACAAAGGCTGTCTGTCTCCCATGTGTGGAATTCCTACCCTCCTAAACTCTACCTCTTAGTTTCCCAGCCTTCCTTCAAGTCTCAGCTTAAATCCTACCTTTGTCAGGCAGAGGACTTTCCTGTTCCCACTAGTATCTTCCACTCTAAGACTATCTCCTCTGTACTCTGAGATACCTTATGTGCACATGGTTATATCTATGTGTTGTCTGTCCTATCAGAACGTGATCTTCTTGAGAATAGGACTTATTTGTCCTTTCTTTTTATCCCCAGCATTTTGCACAGTGCCTGACTCATGCTAAGATCTTAATAAACGTCTTGTGCTTAGCTGCTTCCTTCTCAGATTTATAGCAAAAATAGCCTTAATATGTACTTTGAAAATTTATGAGGATGTGAATACAAATTTATAGGAATTGAAAGTATACTACATAGGTAGGCAGTCCTCTCAGATGCATCTTTTTTTTTGTAATAATATCATTCTTTTTTAATCCATTATATTTCAGTCAGGGGCTGCCCTTATCCAAGGCTAACGGGCCTTCTTAGGTGTTTTTGATCCTATCCTTTCTTGATCCTTTTAGGAGCTTGTAACTCTTTTCTTCCCTTTTTCCTCATCTTCTATCTCGCTTATTTGTTGGATCCTTCTCCATTGCCTACAAATGTTCCCATGTCTCCCTCATGCTTTTAAAAAAATAGCATTTTTTCCAATTACATGTAAAGACAAATTTTAACATTCATTTCTTAAAAATTCTGAGTTGCAAATTTTCATCCTTCTTTCCTCACTTCTCTCTCCCTGAGACACTATATAGAGGCTCATCACTGGAAGGTTAGCCAATAGGTGATAAATTCTTTAACCATTGTGACTTGTGAGACAAATATCGTGTTTAAATGGCCCCCAGTTCTTTTGCTTCTACAATGAAAGACTAGAAAAGGGAACTAAAAATCACACAGTTTTAGACCATTTGATATAGGTCATATGTGTGCAATCATGTAAAACCTATTTCCATGTTAGTCATGTTGTGAAAGAAGAAATTATTTTCCCCATTCTTAATAAAATTGCTTTCGTACTGTATGTTTTCTCCCTTTCATATCCAATCTTCTAGAAAAAATAGTCATCTACTCTGTCTACACTTCCCCACTGCCCACTCACTTCTCAAGCCCTTGCAAACTCACTTCTGACTCCATCAATTGAACTAAACTGCATTCTTCAAGGTTACTGATGATCTGCTATATCCAATGACCTTTTCTAACTTCACATCCTCTCTATCCCTTTTGACTGCTGGACATAGCTTCCTCTTACACATTTCCTCCTTACTTGGCTTTCTTGACAAAGTTTTCTCCTTATTTTCCTGTGGGTCAGACCAATCATTTTCCTTTTCCTTTGCTGGCTCACCATCCAGCTCCTATGCTTGAAATTTATCTAGAGGCTCTGATCTAGGCCCTCTTCTTTCTTTATATGCTTTCTTGGTTGCTTCATCATTTGTTATTGATTCAATTATCATCTATATGCAATTGATTCCCAAATCTATATACATGCTCTGAAATTCTGTCTTGAACTCTAGGCTCATACTGCCAATATATGTTCAATATAACTGAATTCCTGTTAACACAGCACATCTCTTATAAACTTGTTTTTTAAGCATAATGCTTTGAACATTTTGAGCTTTAAATAAATATTTCCCCAATCAAATGCAATGAAACGCTTTGTTGGATTTCTGTAATTGTTATATTCCACAGCAGAATCCTTGTTATTACTAGCGGTAACTATCTTTTGTTTATTTACTTATACATTCATTTATGCACTTTCCTATCTTTTCTATTTATCCATTTCTTTTTTTTCCTTCTTTCCTTCATTTTTTGGGGGATGGTGGCTTATTTATTTACCTAATTATTTCTGCTTGCTCTATCATTAGTATTCTAAAACTAGTATCTCTTGAAATAATATATCTCGTTCTGTTTGAATTCAACCTTAAACTACCTCTTTTCTAGAAGAAACTGTAAACTGTCTTTTATAATTGTAACTTCTTTATGTCACATATACACACATGTATATATGTATGCATGTATATTTACGAATATTAATGCTGATGAGAGGCCATATATTGTAGTAGTTAGAGACCTGAATTGAGAGCCAGAAATATCTGGGTTCAAGTCTCACCTCTGACACATACAGGCAGTTGTCCAGATCCTGGACAAGTCAATTAACCTCTCAATGTTCTCTAAAGCTCTCCAAGAATTTAAGTTACAAAGAAGATGCCAAACTGCTTTCATAGAGGGAGTATCTTTGACTAGGTTACTAGAAGTTCCCTATACCAATGTAGTCATGGGCCTATTCCCTATCAATATTGCCAGTATATTTCCTGTAATTAGTATATAACTATTGGACAAAGATTTCACTGCTGGATAGGTTAATATTTGTATATGGTCTGCTACTGTGTGATTTTTAGCTCCTTTTTCTAGAGTCTTTCACCATGAAAGCAAAAGAACTAGGGGGCATTTAAAAATGTTATCTGTTTCACAAGTCACAATGGTCAAAAAATTTATCATCTATTAGCTAACCTTCCACTGATGAGTCTCCACATACTTAGCTTGTGGTGTTCTCAGGCCACAAAAACATTTTGTTCCAGGTTCTTTCTCAAAGCTTGGTAGAATTTGCCAGAACCTATACTTTGATGGCAAAGGCTTGTTGCAGAGCTGTCTATAAAAGGTCATTCAAGCATATACATACATATATATATGCATATTTATATACATACATATATACATACGTTAGAGTGCTGGTCCTGAAATCAGGAAGACTCCTCTTCTTGACTTCAAATCCTGCCTCAGACACTTATTAACTGTGTGACCCTGGGCAAGTCACTTCACCCTCTTTGCCTCAGTTCCATCATTTGTAAAATTATCTGAAGAAAGAAATGAAAAACCACTCCAGTATTTTTGCCAAAAAAAAGCCCCAAGTGCAGTCATGAGGAGTCAGACACAACTGAACAACAAATTCTATGCAAAACTCTGTAAAAGGCACTGAGAAATTTTCTAAATAAATACCACATTGTCCCTTCTCCCAACAAGGGCTGCATTCTAGTAGGAGATATTAAACATATAAAAATATAACTATAATACAAAGGAGGTGACAAGTACATTTTTTAAAAGGCTCAAAGTGTTTCAGGTTCAGAAGAGGAAGCATTCGCTTACATCTTAGGACATCAGAGAAGATTCGATATCAGAGGTAGTACCTAAAATAGGCATTAAAGAATGGATAGACTCTCAACAGGTAGAAAACAGAGTGGGTCAGAAGTTTCAGATACAAGAAATATTGGTAAGGAAACAAAAACAGGAAATTTCTGGACACAGAAATCAAAGTGGTCCAGTTTGGGTGGATCATAGAGTAATGAGGAGCCACAGAAGTGATGTGCAATGAACTTGGAAAGATAGATTGGAGCCAGAAAATGGAGGTCATTGAATGCCAGCCTAAGGTTTTTGGATCTTACTAGATAATACTGAACGTAGTAGTTTGTCAATGAATGAATAAATCACTCAACAAACATTTATTAAGCACCTTCTTTGTGGCAGGCATTGTGCTAAGTATTGAGAATTTACCAAGGCAGCAAGGTGGTACACCGGAGACAGTGTTACACCTAGAGTCAGAAAGACCTGATTTCAAATCTAGCTCCAGATGCTTACTAGTTTTGTAAACTTGGGCAAATCCAGTAACCTCTCAGTGTTCTGAGCAACTGAGGCTGTTGATTGTGAACCATTACATATTTAAAAGGAATAGCAAGTTGTATGTAATAGATTTGCAGTTTCATGTGCAATCATCTTTTATTGTTGTGGTTGTGTGTTATGAAAATGCTTGTTTTATTCCATAAATAAAAATTAAATATTTTTTTTTTGAAAACGGGCTTTGTTTTCAGCCATAGGACCAGTTCTGACTTCATTATATTGTCTTTTCCCAAAAATAGTGTGATGTACTTTATCTAAAGCCTTGACAAAATCTAGGTAAATGATGTCTATAACATTTTTCTCATCTGCTAGGTTAGTAATCCAGTGAAATAATGAAATGAGGTTAGTCTGGCATAACTTTGAGGATGCCAAATTGTTTCTTTGTAATTACTGCTTCCCTTTCTAGGAATTCACCAACCATCTCTTAAATCGTCCATTCTTGGGCAGCTGGGTGGAGCAATAAGTAGAGCACTGGTCCTGGACTCAGGAGGACCTGAGTTCAAATCCGGCTTCAGACACTTGATACATGTACTAGCTGTGTGACTTTGGGCAAGTCACTTAACCCCAATTGCCCTGCCAAGACAAACAAACAAAAAAATTTGTCCATTCTAGAACTGTATTTAACAATGGAAGTTAACCAGGTTCATAGGTCTATAATTTTCAGAAACTGAACTCAACCTTTTTTTGAAAATCAGGATACAATTTCCCTTCTCCAAACTCCAGGTATCTCTTCTGTTTCCTATGATATTTCAAATACAGCATCTCAGCTGTATTTCTAATTCTGCCAATTCTTTCAGAACTATAGGATGTAGTTCATCTTGACCAGGGAACTTGAATACATCAAAGGCGGCTGGATGTTTTCCTACTATTTTCTTCTTGTGAATATCAGCTCATTGTTACTCATTTTTGAATAGTCATTTCTAAGATAAAGGTTATTCTTTACAGAAAAGAAAGACAAAATAAAAATTGAGCAGCTTTGACTTCTCTCTGCTATTAGTTATTAATATCCCATGCATCCTAATCAGAGGTCCTATCCCTTCTTTGACCCTCCTTTTTCTCCTGACATATCTACCCCCTTTTTGTATTTAGCTTTGCTCATTATTTTCAGATCATTTGAAGCTTTTACATGCCTGAAACTATTTTTGCAATACCATGCCACAATATTATATTCATCCTTTGTTAGCTGGACTTTGCTTTCATCTTCTATTCTCCTTAAAATCTAAGTTGGTTAGTTGTATCCATGTTAGTTTCTTCAGATGAATCCCATTTTTCCTCCTCGTTGGAATTGTTTCTTTTTGTGTCTTTAATTTTTTTTAATTTTATTTTTAATTTATGAAATCAAACAAGAGTTTTAAAAAAGATGATTGCACATGAAATTGCAAATCTATTATGTTTAACTTGCTATTCCTTTTTAATGTATAATAGTTATCATGTAAATATCTTTTTTTTTCATTCCCTACCTCAGCCCCACCTTAGAGATGGCTACCATAAGACACACACACACACACACACACACACACACACACAGAGACATGTAAAAATCATTCTATACATACTTCTATTTGTCAGTTTTAACTGTGATAGTAAGAAATACACCATTTAAAATAACTCTTTTGTATTTAGAATATCAATCCTGAATATCTCCAGTTTCTTCTGGGCTTACTTCCTCAGAGAAGTTTTGTCCATTGGATCCTACCCATCTTTCTCTGAGCCCTTTGAAATCTATTTTCTCCAAATAGAGGGTGCATATTAAGGCTGTGCCCAGAATTCCTCCCCCTTTCCTCAGCATCTCCATAGCTAAAGCTATAGTCACCCTCCCTTTATGATTACTCCCAACATCTTGTCTATTTCATTAATTTACCTTACCCACTAATCCATTCTTTCAGCTTCCTTAATCCTCTAATTGTTTCCCTTGCCTTTTTTTATTTTTAATTTACCTTGCCTAGTTTACCTTCTTATTTTTCCCGAGTCTGTTTATTTAGGTTCCATTCTCTAATTGTCCTTGATCTTTCTTAATCCTAAATCTTCCATTAATGTACTTTATGGAGCCTCCCTTACAAGGGGGAAGTAGAATCTAGACCAGTATCTGGTCCTGGAAATGGTTCTTCACATTTTTACCATATTTCTGCTCCCCAAATTTAATCGCCGACCTGCTTTACTAGTCCATATCCTCCCAAAGTGGATCTTCTTATTTGGTTCAAAGTATTGTCTCTTCTCTTGGCTCCTGCCACAATCTCAAAAAGAAGTCAGAAGAAAAAAAATGTGAAAAGGAATTCATCTCCCCTTATTTGCAGTGGCAGCAGGGCTCTGGGTATGGAATGTTGAATATAATGTCAGCCTTTTTGTTACATTGGTTAGTTTGGTTAATTTTGCCTAAGAGTTCCTCCCCCTCCTCTTTTTTGTTGTCATAAGGGACAGCTTTCTGGGAAAGGGAATGGTGGATACTTCGGGAAATATAGGTGTGTCAAGTCCTGAAATCAATCAAATTCATAAGTGGAAGAATAAAGAATCTTTAATTGAGATAACAGGGTAGCAAACCCTGCCATCCTGGGGGATGTCCCACCAGGAGACTTACAGGAAAATTTCTTTTACTTTTAGGAGAAAAGGGGGAGGAGGTCATATTAGGTAGTAAAGCCTGGTCATGAGATGCCAGCTGCCTTCTGCAATCCAAACAAGGAAAACATTCTGCTTGTTTTGCCTTTCATGCCATTAATCCCAATGGAACTGGGTAAGGACATCAGAAGCTACTTTGGAAGCAGTTCTGGCTCAAGCTGGCTTTATTTACAAGAAAAAGTCCCAGGGTGGGGACTTAGGGTGTGTCTCAGCTCAACCTAATCTAGAGTAGTAGGAATTCAAAGACATTACTGGATTTCTGACATTATTGGGATCATTAAGAGGGAGTGTCAGGTAATACTACATTTGATGTTAACAATTTTTCTGTCAGATGATATAAAATAAATTATTTCAATAAATTTTATTTTAAAATATGTACATAATTTCCTATTAACTGAAAAGGAATACAGAAAATTTAGAGCATCTCACCTTTCAAAAGGGGTTATTTATTTGACAAGAGCACTTGGGTCAGTATCATTCTGACTCATCAAATATTCTGATAGCAAGAAAGATGGTTTACTTTTTTTTTTTGAAGAAGAAGCACTTATTAAACACTTACTATGTGCCAGGTACTACTCTAGAAATACAATTTATAAAATGAAACTGTCCCTGCCTTTATGGAACTTATATTCTACTGGGGAAAATAGCCATGATGAGAAGGAAAGCAAAAAATTGGGGAAAAAACTATAGTTTCTCAGATAAAGGTCTCATATCTCAAATACATGAAGACCTTTGTCAAAGCTCAAACTCCCAGAGTAGATGGTGTCTAGGCAAGCCAATGGGAAGCTTTTAGCCACAGCACAGATCATTAACCTAGAGCCCTTGGTCCTGGCTCAGTGGCAGAGCAGGTCAGTTGTGAGGCCTCCAGCCCCAGCATAGAAAGCAAATTGTTAGCCCCAGAACCCAAGGTACAATGCGGTGTGATGATGCTGAGCCAACCCAGCACAGTAGGCAAGCTACCATCACCTGAGGCCCCAACAAAAAACGCCAGTGACCAGGCTGTTGAGCCCTAGCTTGGGACAGTACTTCCTGGGCTCCAGCAGGAGAACTCAACTTTAAAAGCCACAAAATAGACTAAAAAATGGGCAAGGAACAGAAAAGAGCCCTGATCATAGAAAATTACCATGGCAACAGAGAAGATCAAAACACAAAATCAGAAGAGACAACAATGTCAAAATGCCTACATGTGAAATCTCAAAGAGGAATTTGAATTGGTCTTGGCCAAAAAGCTTTCTTGGAAGAGCTCAACAAGGATTTTAAAAATCAAATAAAAGAGGTAGAAGAAAAATTGGGGAAAGAAATGAAAGGCATACAAAAGTCAACAGCTTGGAAGAGGAAAGACAAAAAATGATTGAAGAAAGCAATTCCTTAAAAAATAAAATTGGCCAAATGGAAAAGGAAGTACGAAAGCTAAATAAAACTACCTTAATATCCTAGAACCAGAGGGTAAAATAGTCATTGAAAGAATCTACCAATCCACCAATCCACCTCCTGAAGGAAATGCCCAAAAGAAAACTCCAATGAATATTATAGCCAAATTCCATAATTATCAGGTCAAGGAGAAAATGCTGCAAGCAGCCAAAAAGAAACAATTCAAATATCAAAGAACCACAGTCAGGATTACACAGGACTTCTTAGCAGCTTCTATATTAAAGAATTACAGAGCTTGGAGTATAACATTCTAGAAAGTGAAGGAGTTTGGCTTACAACCAAGAATCAACTACTCAGCAAAACTGAGCACAATATTTCAGGGGAAAAGTTGGACATTCAGTGAAATAGGGGACTTTCAAACTTTCCTGAGGAAAAGACACAGCGGAACAAAAAATTTGATTTTCACGTATAAGACTCAAGAGAAACATTAAAAGGTAAATGGGAAAGAAAAAAAATCATGCTATTCAATAAAGTTAAGCTGTCTACATCCCTCCATGGGAAGATGATACTTGAAACTCTTGAGAACTATGTCTCTTTAGGGCAGTTACAAGGGGTATTCATAGACAGAGGGTGTGGGTATGAATTGACTTTGATGTGATGACATAAAAAAATTAAGGGTAAAAAAAGGCTCTTACTTGGAAAAGAGGAAAGGGAGTGACAGAGTGAGGTGAATTAAATCACATGAAGAGATGCAAAAGACCTATTATAATAGAGGGAAAGAGGGGAGGGAGGATGAGCCCTGTTTGAACCTTACTCTTATAGGATTTGACTCTAAGAGGGAATAATACACACACTCAGTTGGATATAGAAATTTATCTTGCCCTATAGGGAAAAAGGAAAGGAAAGGGGAAAGAAAAAGGAAGGGGAGTGGATAGAAGGGAGGGAAGATTGAGAGAAATAGTGGTGAGAAGCAAAACACTGGTGAGGAGGGACAGAGTGAAAGGAGAGAGAGAAAAGTATAAACAAGAAGGGAAATAGGATAGAAGGAAATACGCAGTAATCATAACTGTGAATAAGAATGAACTCTCCTATAAAACAGAAGTTGACAACAGAGTGGGTTAAAAACCAGAATAGTACAATATGTTGTTTATAAGAAGCACATCTAACCATAAAATAAAAAAGAAAGAATTAAGGAGGTGAATAGAATTTTAGGAAAGTCAGATGTGGTAGACCTCTGGGGAAAATTGAAGGGGGATAGACAGGAATATGTCTTTTTCTCAGTGGTATATGGCATCTACACAAGAAAAAAAGACCATGTATTAGGTCATAAAACCCTCACAATCCAATGTAGAACGCCAGAAATGTTAAATGCATCCTTTTAAGATCAAGATGCAATAAAGGTTACATGCAATAAAGGGCTATGGAAAGATGGACTAAAAATTAATTGGATGCCAAATAATCTAATCCTAAAGAATGAATGGGTCAAACAACAAATCATAGAAACAGTCAGCAACTTTATCCAAGAGAATGACAATAATTAGACAACATATCAAAACTTATGGGATGAAGCTAAAGAAGTTCTTAGGGGAAATTTTATATCTCTAAATGCTTACATGAATATAGAGAAAGAAGAGATCAATGAATTGGGCATGAAACTAAAAAAAGCTAGAAAAAGAACAAAATTAAAAATTGTCAATTAAATAACAAATTAGAAATTCTGCAAATTGAAGGAGAGACTAATAAAATTGAAATTAAGAAAACTGTTGAAATAATAAATTAAACTAAGAGCTGGTTTTATGGGGAAAAAAATCAGTGAAATAGATAAACCTTTTGTTAATTTGATTAAAAAGAAAGAAGAAAACCAAATTGCCAGTATCAAAAATAAAAAAGGTGAATTCAACACCAATGAAAAGAAAACTTAAAAAAAAGAATTAGGAGCTATTTTGCCCAACTATATGCCAATAAATCTGACATTATGAGTGAAATGGATAAATTAAACAATATATATGTGTTTGTGTGTATGTGTGTGTGTATGTGTGTGTGTGTGTATTGCTCAGATAAACAAAAGATGAAATAAAACACTTAAATTACCCCTTTTAGGAAAAAGAAATTGAACAAGCCATCAATGAACTCTCTAAGAAAAAAGCCGCCATGGCCATATGGGTTTACAAGTGAATTAATTATATCAAACATTTAAAGAATAATTAATTCCAATACTATATAAGCTAGTTGGAAAAATATGCAAAAAATGAGTCCTACGGAATTCTTTTTATGACACAACTATGGTGTTGATGCCCAAACCAGGAAGAATCAAAACGGAGAAATAAAATTATAGACCAATATCTCTAATGAATAGTGATGCAAAAATTGTAAATAAAATATTAGCAAAGAGATTGCAGCAACTTATCATGAGGATAATACAATATGGTAGGATTTATACCAGGAATGTGGGGCTGGTTCAATATTAGGGAAACTATCAGCATGATTGACCATATCAATAACAAAATTAACAGAAATCAAATGATTATCTCAGTAAATACAGAAAAAGCTTTTGACAAAATACAGCACCTATTCCTATTAAAAAATACTAGGAAACACAAGAATAAATGGAATTTTCCTTAAAATGATAAGTAATATCTATCTAAAACCATCAGCAGGCATTATATATAATGGGAATAAGCTAGAAACATACCAAATGAGATCCGGGTGAAACAAGGATATCCATTATCACAACTGCTATTTATGATTGTACTAGAAATGCTAACTTTAGCAATAAGAGAACAAAAAGAAAGCAAAAGAATTAGAATAGGCAATGAGGAAACAAAACTATCATTCTTTGCAGACAATATGATGGTATACTTAGACAATCCTAGAGAATCAACTAAAAAACTACTTAAATTATTAACAACTTCAGCAAAGTTGGAGGATATAAAAATGAATCCACATAAATCAATTTCATTTCCATATATTACCAACAAAGTCCAGTAGCAAGATAGAAATAGAAATTCCATTTAAAAGAACTACAGATAATATAAAATATTTGGGAGTCTATCTGCCAAAACAAACCCAGGAATTATATGAATACAATTACAAAACACTTTTCATAGAAATAAAGTCAGATCTAAACAATTGGGAAAATATCGATGGCTCGTGGGTAGGCCAAGCTAATTTAATAATAATGACAATTCTACCTAAATTAGTTTACTTATTCAGTGCCATACCAATCAAATACCAAAATATTTTTATAGCTAGAAAAATAATAACCAAATTCATCTTGAAGAACAAAAGGTCAAGAATATCAAGGGAACTGAAAAATATACAAAGGAAGGGGCCCAGCTATACCTGACTTAAAACTATATTGTAAGGTAGCAATCATCAAAACTATATGGTACTTGTTAAGAAACAGAGTGGCAGATCAGTGGAATAGTTTAGGTACACAAGACACAGTAATAAATGACTATTGTAATCTACTGTTTGATAAACCCAAAGACTCCAGCTTCTGGGATATGAAGTCACTATTTGACAAAAACTGCTGGGAAAACTGGAAAATAGTATGGCAGAAACCAGGCATAGACCAACATCTCACACCATATACCAAGATATGATCAAAATGGGTACATGATTTAGACATAAAGGGTAATATCATAAGCAAATTCAGAGAGCAAGGAATAGTTTACCTGTCAGATGTATGGAGAAGGGAAGAATTTATGACCAAACAAAAAATAGAGAGCATTATGAAATGCAAAATGGATAATTTTGATTATATTAAATTAAAAAAGGTTTTGCACAAACAAAGACAATGCCACCAAAATTAGAAGAGAAATAGAAAGCTGGGGAACAATTTTTATATCTGATATTTCTGATAAAAGCTTTATTTCTCAAATATATAAAGAACTGAGTCCAATTTATAAGAATACAAGTCGTTCCCCAATTGTAAAATGGTCAAAGGATATGAACAGGCAGTTTTCAGAGGAAGAAATTAAAGCTATCTACAGTCATATCAAAAAATGCTCTAAATCACTATTGATTAGAGAAATGCAAATTAAAACAGCTGTGAGTTACAACCTCCCACCTAACAGATTGGCTAATAATACAAAACAGAAAAATGATAAATGTTATAGAAGAAATGGGAAAATTGGAACACTGATGCATTGTTTGTGGAGTTGTGACCTGATACAACCATTCTGGAGAGCAATTTGGAACTATGCTCAAAGGGCTATAAAACTGTACAAAACCTTTTATCCAGCAATACCACTGGTTGGTCTATATCCCCAAGAAATCAAAAAGGCAAAGGACCTATATGTGTAAAAATATTTATAGCAGCTCTTTTTGTGGTGGTCAAGAATTGGGAATTGAGGGAATGCTTATTAGTTGGGGAATAGCTGAACAAGCTGTGGTACATGAATTTAATAGAATACTATTGCGCTATAAGAAATAATGAGTAGGCAAATTTCAGAAAAAAAAAACAAACAAACCTGGAAAGACTTACATGAACTGATGCTGAGTGAAGTGAACAGAATCAGGAAAATATTGTACACACGCAATAACAGCAACACTGCAATAATCAACTATGATAGATAGCGCTTCTCAGCAATACAATGATCCAAGACAATCCAAAAAACTCATGACAGAAAATGTTTTCCACATCCAGAGAAAGAACTAAGGAGTCTGATTGCAGATCAGGGCATACTGTTTTCCTTTTATTTTTTTTTTTCCTTTCTCATGGGTTTTCACTTTTGTTCTGATTCTTCTTTCACAACATGACTAATGTGGAAATATATTTAATATGATTGTACATGTATAACCTATATCAGATTGCTTGCTGTCATGGGGAGGGGCAAGAAGGGGGTGGAGAAAAATTTGGAACTCAAAATCTTCTAAAAGTGAATGTTGAAAACTATCTTTACATGTAATCAGAAAATAAAATACTCCTAAGTATGGGGGAAAAAGACATTATCTGCAAGCAGTTTAAGAACTGATAAATAGAAGTATGTATAGAATGTATACATATATATGTATATATACATACATACATATATACACAGAGAGACATATAAACATGTAAATACACATATATGTATATATATATACATACACATAGATCTAATTTGTGTCTCGTGGTAGCCATTTGGAAGGAATAGCAAGTTCTGCATAGTAGATTTGCAGTTTCTTGTACAATTTTTTTTTTATGCTATGTACTATGTTATGGAAATGCTTGTTTTGCTCCATAAATTTTAAAAAGAACGAAAAATATTCAGAAGAAAATGAAGTTTAGAATGGTACATGAGTAATTAAGGCAATTTTGTTACTTCATTGTTAAATTAATATATGCTTTAAAAACAGAAGTTCATAATTTGTTATAAAATCTTTTTCGTTCTTCACATTTTGGAATGTTTATGTGGGTTGATGATTCTTAAATTAATAAGAAAAAAGAAAATGACACCAAAATGCAAGGTGGAGAAAGTGTCCTGTTTTAGGATGAGAACTTAGTCCACAAAGTTAAAAGTTTCTCTAAGGAAAAGAAGGTTGAGGACTGAGAAAAGGCCATTAGATTTAAATTGTTAGTAACCTGGAAGAGAACAGTCTTAGTTGAGTGATAAGAGTTTGGAGGCAGATTGTTCCAGGGGCTGAGAAGTGAGTGGGAGGTGAGGAATTAGAGGCCATGAATTGAACAGCTATTTCTAGGAGTTTGGCATTGAAAGGAACAGAGATACAGGATGATAGCTTGAGGGAAAGGTAGGATCAAGCGAAGGATTTTAAGGATGGCGGGAGTAGATCTGGCCAGGTTTGTAGACAATGGGGAAAGAGCCAGTGGATAAAGAGATTGAAGATTATTGGAGAAAGGGGATGATTAAAGGCACAAACTCACTGAGGAGATGGGCAGGGATAATCTATCACTTAGAAGAGGAGTTGACTCTTTGAATTTTGTTTTCCCCAAATCTAGGGTACATGTTGGGCTGTGCCCATATCACAACTTCCTAATCTGTAAAATGCGGGGGTAGGACTAGATGACTTTTCATGTCCTTTCTAGTTCTGAATCTATAATCCTATGATTCTGTTTTATATCCAGGAGAGGGATTTCATGAATGTATACACAGATACACAAATACATTAGTTTTCTCTGAGGTTTTGCCAAGCTGCTAGACTAGTAAGAGTGTGTGTGTGTGTGTGTGTGTGTAAAACCCAGAATGTTTCATACCAGCCATGATGACTTTATGGCTTCCCCCTTCACACACACACACACACACACACACACACACACACACACACACACACAGAGTAGGAATTTCTTCTCCAAGGTGTCTGACTATTTTAGTCTGCCAGGTTACCCTAAATGTTCCTTAGTTTATTGCCATAAGGCACTAGGGACATATCCAAATTAAGCAGAACAACAGACAAGATTATAAATATTAAACTGATTGCTTTCAAATTCAGTAAGAAGAGACCATGTCTACATGTTGTTATACTGATCAGTTGTTTCAGTAATATCCAACTCTCCATGATCACATTTAAGATTTTCTTGATAAAGATACTAGTTTCTACAGATGAGGAACTGAGGCAAACAGGGTTAAGTAATTCACCCAGGGTCATATGGCTAGTAAGCTCTGATTTCAGATCTGAACTCAGGTCTTGCCTACTACAGACCAGCACTCTGCCCACTGAGCCACTTAGCACCATAATTACATAGCCAGCAGGTATCTGAGCCATACTTCGAACTGAAGTCTCCTTAATCTAACACTTTGCTTCTGAGGCAGTGAAGATTGTATTTCTAAGTAAGGAACAATAAAGGAAGTGACCCAAGGAAAGGAAAGCCAGTAGTTAAAACAATAAAGAATGTTTGAATTGAAAGACATTTGTTTTATTTTATTCTTTATTTTTGATGAAACCATGATGATTCTTTGTTTTTTTAATTAATTAATTATTTTTTTGTTTTAGTTTATGACATTCAGTTCCTCAAATTTTTGAATTTCAAATTTTCTCCCCCTCCCTTTCATCCCCTTTCCCCACCCAAGATGGCATGCAATCCAATATAGGTTCTACATATAACTTTGCACTAAACATGTTTTCGCAACAGTCAAGTTGTAAAGAAAAACTATTACCAATGGAATGAACCATGAGAAAGGAAAAACAAAACAGAAACAAAACCAAAACCAAACAAACAAAAAAAAAGAGACCAAATAGTTTGCTTCAGACTCCATTCTGCATTCAGACTCCATAATTCTTTCTCTGGATGTGAATTGCTCTGTCCATCATGAGTTTTTTTAGAGTTGTAAAAGACATTTGTTTTAAATGCCACAAAGTTTCATAACAAATATTTCTTTAACATGGGGACTTGGGGTACTTGTTGGTATATACATATACACGAACTTTCAAAAACATCCCATTTTACACCATAATAATGATGTGATAATAATAACACCTACCTTCAGAATTATTGTAAGGACCAAATGTGCCTATAAATGTAGCCTGTATTCAAGTGTGGGTTATATTAAGACTAAAAGGGTAACCAAACAACAACATGGCCAGCCTAACTCTCTGAAGTAGAGTTTGAATGCTTGGTGGTTTGTCTTGAGAAAGGACCTCATCGGCAAGCACCTTATTTTACCAGGTGATTTTCAGAATTTTCCTAAGACAATTCAAATGGAAATGATTCTGTTTCCTGGGAAGGTGCTGGTATACTGCCCAGGTTTCATGGGCATACAATAATGCATCTAGCATCTGCTAGAAATCATTTGGGGCGGCAGAGTTTTCTCTTTTCCCAAGTTACAAACTAGAACTTTTAATCTTGTTACCTATCAGTGAAAGAAATATCTTTGTGAATGTCAATAGTTTAGTTAACAAGCATTCATTAAGTGCTTACTACATAACAGGCACAACGCTATGCTAAGCTCTGGGAATACTGAGAACAGCAGAAATAAAGTCTCTACCTTCAAATGGGCAGCTAGGTGGCACGGTGCATAGAATGCCAGGCATGAAGTCAAGAAGACTCATCTTCATCATCCAGAGTCCAAATCAAGCCGTAGGCACTCACTAGCTGTGTGACCTTGGGCAAGTCACTTAACCGTGTTTGCCTCAGTTCCTCATCTGTAAAAATGAACTGGAGAAGGAAATGGCAAACCATTCCAGTGTCTTTGCCAAGAAAACCCCAAATGAGGTCATGAAGAGTCAAACATGACAAAACAACAACAACAATAATACCTTTAAATAGTTCAAATTCTAATGGGAGAGATAATGGGGGAGGGGAAAATACGTCTTTATTTTCAGTAACTTCTAACTGAGTTAGATTTTCCTTTAGCAATATAAAAAACACTATTCCGAGAAGTGGTTCATAGACTTCACCAGAATGTCAAAGTGGTCCACAACACACACAAAAAAAAAGAACCCTGTCCTAGTGTCAGGAAGACTTGGGTTCAAGTCCTTTCACTAACATAGGCCAACAATGTGATCCTAAGCTTAATATCTTAAGGCCCTAAACAACCCTAGGACTAAATTACAAGTGAGTTGTTCATTTGCAATGAGTATCCAGTGAGAATTCCTTATGCCAATGAAATCATATGGTTTAGTCAGTAAACAAGCATTTATTTAGTGCTTATTATGTATCAGACACTGGTGATATATTAAAAAAAAATGGCCCCTGCTCTCAAGGAGCTCATAATATAACGGTGGAAGCAACATAACAAACAACCATGAAAAAACAAGTTATATACAGGATAACTGGAGTTTGTGGTTGAGAGAAGAGGCTAGAATTAAGGGAAACTGGGGCAATGATTCTTGTAGAATGCGGGATTTTAGCTGCGACTTGAAAGAATCTGGGAATCTAAGAAAGTAGAAAAGGAGAGAAAAGAATTCCAGGCATAAGGGACAGTCAGTGAAAAGGCACAGATGGGATGTCTTGTTCAAGAAAGAGCAAAGAAGCCAGTGTCCACTAGGTAACAAATTACATGAAGGGGAGTAAAGTAAATGAAGACCAGAAAGATTCTAGGTTATGAAGATCACTAAAAGCCAAGGAGAGGATTTCACAATAGGGCACCACTGGAATTTATTGATTAGGGGTCCTGTACTTTTGGAATTTGACAAGTTCAACTTATTTGACAGCTGAAGAGAGGACAGAATGGAGTAGAGAGACTTGAGGCAAGAAGACCAGCCAGTGGATGTTAAAATACTTGTTTATCCTTCCTTCCTGAAGAGGACCATGACCTCAGGGCAGTGATGGCATGATATGCAAGTGAATTGGATTTAAGTGAGGGAGGAGCAGGCAAAGTCACCGGCCTCACTTTCTCCTTCAGAGCCATCATCCAGGTTAATAGCTAGACAGTCCAGGTATGAGGTATTGAAGGCCTACATCACGTGGCAGCAGTGTAGGAGGAGAGAAAGGAGCATATTGGAGAAATGTTATGACGATAGAATCAACAGGAATTGGCTTGGATATGGACAGACATTGTTAGAGTGAAGATTCAAGGATGACATCTAGATTATGAGCCAAGGTGACTGGGAGGATTGTGGCACCCTTGAGAGGAATAGGAAAGTTAGGAAAATGGAAGGGCTTGAGGCAAAAGATAATGAATTCAATTTTGGATACATTGAGGTTAAGATCTATGGGACACTCATATCACAAGCCAAGTAGATACCTGGCATTTTACTAGATGCTTTGCAAATTGCTGGATTTCTTGAAATCAGGACAATCAAGAAAGTCCAGCCCCCATCCACACTGGCTAGCTCACACCTTAGGAACATGCACAGAGAAAAGCAGAGGTCCCCCCCTACTCTGGCTCAGTACAAACAGATTTTCCCTTTGGGGATGTTGCAGGAACCAATTATTAGTCATTTGTTTCCCATGAGGCTCAGGGTCAGGGTCAGGGAAGAAGATGCTGTATTAGAAATTAAAAAATGAACAGCCTGCTCACTAGATTTTGAAGTCCTTTAATGTCCATGTTTTAGATGGTCTTCACGAATCGCTGCCCCCTGGAGGCAGCCACCAGACTAGAAACACATTTGACAGGATTGTTGTTGGGTTGCCTGTGTTCAGGGAAAAAGAGCAGAAGAGACAGCCAGAGAATTTGATGTCCATTCTCAAGCTCACTTAGGCAAGTTGTACTTGATGTCTTCTGCCATGTGTTCATAAATGTCATAGTTGTGTGTGTGTGTGTGTGTGTGTGTGTGTGTGTGTGTGTGTGTGTGTGTGGTGGGGGCAGTTTAGAATGATTAATTTCGTTACACTGTAACCTAATTAAAATAGTTCCTGACCTCAGAAACTTAAGATTTTTTTAAAAGGATTATTAAGATGTGAGCTCATATTTTATAGATTCCCTATTAATTGTTGGGCTTTGTTTGTTTGTTTTTGGTCTAGCCTATGACTTCATTGATGTACAGAACTCGTAATGTAGAAACTACCTCTACCAATGTAGATGTACACAACTAATAATGTTGCCTGGAACACTGAATAAGTTAGGTGACTCAATTAGGTTAGACAATCAGGTTTGCTCTCTATTCACTAACCCATAGTACCTCTTACCCTATCAATAGGGTTTTGTACTTTTGGTATTGGGAGAAGATTTAGATCTACAAGAAAGGCAATGCTAAATAGTTGGATAGAGTACTGGACTGGTAGACAAGAATACTTGGGTTATAGTTCTGCCACAGTCCCGGTGTATGACCCTGAGCAAATCTGAGCCTCACATATCTCATTTATTAAATTGGAATAATAGTACTATCTATCTCTGTTCTGTTGAGAGGACCAAATGAGATAATGCATGTACAATTCATCAGAAATCTTAAAGTACCATATACACAGGAGCTACTGTTACTGGCATCATTAATATTAAAACCTAATTTCGGGCAATAGTCATCACAAACAATGATAATACGGCTGTTGTTCACATTTTGAGTCCTTCAATGTTTTAAAGATTCCAGTTTTAGAAGGTCTTCTTGAGTTGCTGGGGTCAAAAATTTGTCACTTTTTGGCCAATCTTCTGGTGAAGAATCTTTGGTGAAGAATCACTCCAGAATCTTTGCCAAGAAAACCCCTGGCCAGTATTAGTTTGCTATGGTCCATGGGGTCACTTTTTCAGGCTGCTCCTTTGATGATAACCGTTGCTTCACAGTGCTGTGCTTGAAGCCTTTCCAGCTTGGTAGGACCTGTTAGGTCTTGTGAACTCCTGGCATAGCTTTCAGGAATCCAGGATCATTTCTAAAGGAGAATGAGGCTCCAGATTAGAACATGTGTCAAGGCTTATCTTGAAAAGGAAAATATCATCGAATGTATTCCTCTTTCTCTTTCTTTCTTTTTTCATACCTTCTGCCATTTCAATTTCCCTTCCCCCTTCTGATGCTTTCCCTCATTCTCAATATCCACCATGACATTCTGAAAGGGACCTTAGAGATGATCTAGTTTAACTTCTACTTTGCAAATTGAGACATTTCTTTGATCCTTTCTGACTTTCAATAATCTCACTGATCTTTCCAGCCTCATTATACATTATTCCTATCTATACACTTTACAATCCAGCTAAAATGACCTTTTCTCTGTTCCTCATGAAAGGGAATCCATCTCTTTTTTTCTGTGAATTTGCACTGATTGTCCCTCATGCCTGGAATTCACTCCCTCTTCACCTCTACCTCGCAAAATCCATCTCTTCATTTGATATTCAGTTCAAGCACCACCTTCTACATGAAGTCTTTGATCCTCCTAAGTACTAATGCCCTCCCTCCCTAATTACCTTGAATTTATACACTTTGTATGGATTATTTATATTTATTCTGTCCATATTATGTGTAATATGCATATGTACATACACACACACACATATATATATACACACAAACACATACATATGTACTTGTTTCCTTTTATAGAATGTAAATTCTTTGAGAGTAGGAATTATTTATTCTTTATGTTTCTATCTCAAATACCTTACATAATTTCTGGCACACAGTCATCAGTTAATAAATGCTTGGTGATTGGTAACATTTAATTGAATCATAGAAGCCAGAGAGCTTTCAGGATTGGAGACTAGTAAATCGATGGCCAAGGCATAGTAAGGCTAATCAAACAGGTGGCAAGTAGTGGCTGTGATTTGGAAGCCAAAGTTTGTCATAGCCCAGGCAAAAGATAAAAGATCCCAGAACTTACTTCTGCAGCTATTAATTTTTCTCCAAGAACATGTGACTTTATTCATACATAGTCAAATGGAAAATGCTCATACCTGAGTTGTACTTTAAAAGTTTCTGAGAAAATCATGAAAATCCAACTGGAAAATGCCATACCACAAACTTGGTATCATGACAACTTTACAATCCTTATAGCCATAAACTATTTAACCTGCTACAATAAAACTCCAGAAAAGGCCCAATAGCATGCAATTTTCTTTGGCCAATTTTTTTTAAAGGCCTGATTTAAACACAGTGAAAAAGGTTTGTATGGGTTCAGAAAGGGTGACAAAGACACTGTTTTTTGCTATCATTGGCCTGCTATCAACTCTTATGTGTCCAAAACAAATGAATCTGGATGGAAGTAGTTAAAAGGCTGAAGTGAACCAATCCAATTTTTTTAAAAGATATTATTGCTAGCAATATCCTCCCCCATTAGAAATCTGTGTGGGGAGATAGAGACCCACTTCAACTCAATGAGTCACTTTTACTTCCTAGCCAGAACAATTAAACTTCTTGTATAAAACATGACCTGAAGCCTGCCCTTCACCACATCATCCCACCTCAAAAACTCCCAGAGGTCAGCTCTGACATTTAACAGCTCGCAAATTCAATTTCTTAGCTGCAGAGGCCAACTTCATGCTTTTAAAAACGAAAATTAGGTTATGGGGAATTTTTCTCCTTCAACTTTTTGGGTAATACATAAAATGTGTTGTCAATTCAACTGCCAGACCGCCCAATATTACACATGCCTCTTTATCATGGTGGAGATAGCATTTTACTACATTTGTGAAGCAGCTGCAAAGGAAAAAGGGGTGGGGCGTGGGGGGGGGAGAAAGCAAGAAAAAATATACCCCCACCCAAGAACACACAGCTCACCACTGGAACCATGGTGCCTGCTGGCTGCCTAACAAAGGCACTGCCCGACTGGGTCAACCCAACATCCCAACAAGCTACAGAAATGGTTAAGTCATTTTGCATCTTGAAGCTTTCCTTTATTACTAGCAGCTGAGCAGCATAAAATAGATGAGTATCCTTCCTTTCTTTCCTCCTTCCCTTCCCCTTCCCTCTTTTCTCCCTTTCTCCCTCCCTTCCTCTTTCCCTCCTCCCTCTCCTTCCTTCTCTCCTTCTTTCTCCTTCCTTTCCTTTCTCCTTCCTTTCCTTCCTCCTTTACTCCCTCCCTTCCTTTCTCTCTATGTTTCTTCTCTTTTCAAACGTTATTGATCCCCTGCCATATTTTGCCACCAATCCTCTAACATCATTAGCTCATTTCTACTCCAGTCTTAAAAATTAGCTCATCTGGGTTATGTACTTTGGTGTGTAGGTGTTGAGTGTTGACTATATCTTAATTTTTCATTTGTAAAGGCACGATCCACTTTAACAGCTTTTTAATGAGCTTGATCTTCCTGGCCCAATGTTTTGCTCTGACTATTGGAAGGGATTTCAAGCTCTTCCTAGAGTATCTCTAGCTGGGTGGAGTTGTGTGGAAAGGGAGGGGAGCATTGTGGTTGTTTTATTTCTCAATTGAGCCCAGCCACCCCCTTCCTAGAAATGATATTTATACAAGGATTCCAATAGAGGTCCTATTTCCACCTATCCTACACAGGACTCTTGCTACCACTTTGGTTAAAAAACAAACAACTTTTCTCTTGTTTTAAAACAATTTACGGTGGTTTATACTTCATACAAGCAGATGGTCCACCTCTATTCCTCATGATTCAAATCTCAGTTTCAAAGGTACATTTTCTTCAAAAAAATGTCAAATATAAAGACATAGGAATATCTTCCCTGCTCCTCCCACTTTCCAGGATCCCTGTAATAAGAAATACTAAATTGTTGTTATTATTATTATTATTATTATTATTATTATTATTATTATTATTATATGAATGATATTCCCAGCAGGTTGCCATCAACATGCTACTTGTCTGACTTTAGGCAAGTCACTTAACTTTTCCAAGCCTCAGTTTCCTCATTTGTAAACTGAGAGGATTGGCCTAGCTAACCCCTGAGGTCTATTTCAACTTTAGATCTTGGGTCTTAATTTTCCCCTAATCATGCCAGCTATAGATCCCTAATTTGGTGACTAGAAACAGAAAGATTTGAAAGTCCTAGGGAGCAGATACTGTGCCTTCTCTGTATTCCTCTTCACCCAAACCTCCATTTGGACAACTAAGACATTAGAAGTTCATAAATGTTTCAATTCAACAAAAAATAAATTAAATGACTATGTTCAAGGCATTATGCCAGACACCAGGGATACAAAGACAAAATATGAAATCATCCTTGCCCATGAAAAGTTTATATCCTATTGGGTAAGGGAGTGGGATGCAATATATAAACAAGTAATTGGAAAGAATATTCAAAATATTTTCAAGAAGAAAAGAGTTCTAATAACTTGAGGGGTAGTGCAGAGAGGGTTGGGAATGTAGGATCATATGATCTTAGATCTAGAGTTGGAAGGCACCTCAGAAGCCATCTAGTCCAACCCTTTCAATTTACAGATGAGGAAACAGATTCAGAAAGGTTAAGTGACTTGACCAAGGCCACATAGGTAGTATGTGGATGGCAGCTACTGGAAAAGAGACTCGGGGAATGGGAGGTATATGGAATAAAACTGAAAAGGTAGATGGGAGCCAGATTATAGAAATCTTTAGACAAATGTATCAAATTGCATTTACTAAGCAGTGTGTTCCAGGCACTATTCAAAAGCCTATTTATGTAAATACAAAAGAAAAACAGCCCTGCACTGGGAGATAGTACATGTTAGAAAGCAGAAAGAGAAGAAAGGGAGTTTTGGCCTAGGTGGTCATGGGAACTGGTCAGGAGAGCTAGCTGACATACCTTTTCTAGAAGCATTTATAGTATTGATTGATTACTGGGCCCAAAATAGGCTATAGAATGGGAATGGGGGATAGAGCAAGGCAGATAGGGGCAAGGTCAGGGATTAGCTTGATGGGAAGTGAGGCATGGTCTACTCTGGGGCCTGCTAGACTTAGTGGATTGGGTGATTTCATTTTCTCTTACCAAGAAAGACAGCTTAACCCCAGGGCAGGAATGGTCAAATCTGTGCTTTATGAATATAAATTGGGCAAGTGAGTGGTATCGGATAGATTAGGGTGAGGAGAAACCAAAGGTAAGGGGACTAATCAGGAAGTTGTGCCAGTTGTTTAGTCATGAAGAGACATATTTGTATGCTCATAAAATTTTAATTTAGCACATAATAGAATTGTTGCTTGGTCATTTCAGTTGTGTCTGACTCTTTCTAACCTTTTTTCATTTGTTTGTTTCCTGGGCAGAAATAATGTAGTAGTTGGCCATTTCCTTCTCCACCTCATTTTACAGATGAGGAAACTGAGGCAAACAGAACTAAGTAACTTGCCCAGGGTGGCACAGCTTGTCTTGGCAAAGACATTGAAGTGGTGTGCCATTTTCTTCTCCAGCTCATTTTACAGATGAGGAACTGAGGCAAACAGGGCTAAGTGACTTGCCCAGGGTCACGCAGCTAGTAAGTGTCTGGGGCTGGATTTGAATTCAGGAAGATGAGTGTTCCTGATTCCAGGCCTAGCATTATATCTACTGCACTACCTAGCTGCCTAGTTACAGTAGTCCAGGTGAAAGGCAATAAGGACCTGGACTAAGAAAGAGGCTATGTGAGTAGAGAGAAGGGAACAGATTCTTGAGATGTTGTGCAGGTAGGCTATATACAACTTGGTGATTCGTTGGATAAAGAGATGGAAGGAAAGAGAAGAGACAAATGTTTACTCTAAGGTTTTAAATGTGCATGGCAGGATATTGATCCAGAAAAGGAGTTTGAAAAGTAGCAGTCTGATTGGTTGGAGGAAAACCAAAAGAAAGCAGAATCACTGAAGAAAAAAGAGGAGTTTCTAGGAGGCAGTAGCTAAGCGTCAATAACTTCCAAGAGGTCAAGAACAATGAGGACTAAGAAAAGGCCAGGCTGGCTGAATTGAATTTGCAAAGGTCATTTGCCAATGTCCAGGATTTTAGTCATTCTCAAGTTGTTGGGAGATTCTGAAATAACCAGCAAGCATTTACTAAGCTTCATTATGTGAGTGGGGAAATAATACAAAGACATAACTGAAGCAGTCTCAAGGGAGAGAGACTTTGTATCAGGCCGGAACATCTTAACTGAATAGCAGCAACAACAACAACTTCTCAGGAATGGACATCTAGATAAAACACTTCTAGATAAAAATTCTCAGAGATAAAACCTTAGAACTAGAAGGTGCCTTAGAGGTCATCTACTTCCACCCTACCTGAAGCACAGCTTCCTTCTACACGGTGTTCCTAAAGTCTAGACCCAGGCAAAAATACATATTTTCAAGAAATGAAATGAATGAAATTTTCAACATTTTATTTAATTGGAATATTAACAAATAACGTCTTCAATCTGATTTCCATAATTTGTGATGCAAAGTTTGCAAGATTCACATGAGCTCAATGCAATAACTCCACATTGCCATCAATTGCCTATGTGTCCAGACTTTGGGACACCCTGTACAACAGCTTTCTTGAGGAAACAGGAGAGGAAGGGTAGCCTAGTGGATAGAGAGCCAGCCTGGAAACCAGGAAGACTCGAGTGCGGGTCCAGTCTGTGACACATAATAGCTGTGTGACCCTGAGCAAACTGCTCAACTTCTAAGTACTGTGCTGTTCATCCTTTGTTTTCCAAGAGGACCAATGACATCATGGGGGTGATGTCTTGACTTGTGAGTGAATTGGATTTAAGTAAGGCCGAGTTGTGGATCAGCCTTGGTCTCTCTTCCAGAGTGATAGAAGTCCAGAGGCAAGACAAAAGTCAAGACAACTGGCAATGGCCTGGGAGGATGACGTTGGTGTCTTTGATGTCTGACCAAGATCTATGAGTTCCACAGTGCCGGCTCCAGCCACCTTCATAGCCGTTGGAACAGATTGTTATCATCTACCTATTTTACCAGGGGAAGTCTTCACATGCTTGGTTGGGGTAGACCTTCCCTTAATTCACCAACAGTTTTGAGGCCTGTCAGTTAAATGGCAAACCACTCCAGAATCTTTGCCAAGGAAATCCCATGACCAGTATTAGTCTGCTATGGTCCATGGGGTCAGAAGAGTCAGACATGACTGAACAACAATAACAACCAGTCCTAGGGAAAAGTCTCAGTACTACAGACAGCTCTTGAAGGCTTTAAATTGCAGATAAAGTGCTGACCACCTTCATAGAAGGAATTTCCTTACTGGGGGAGCTGCTTATACCAATGAAATCACATTTTTAGCTTTTGTCCTCTGTCTCTATGCTCAGTGCTTGTAAACATTTGTTCAAAGTAATAGCAGCTAGCATTTATAAGTATATAGTGCTTTAAGGTGTGCAAAGTACTTTACATTTATTATCTTATTTAATGCTCACTACAACCCAGGGAGGTAGGTGTATTGTTATCCCCTTTTTATAGATGAGGAAACTCAGGCTAAGAATGGTTAAATGACTTCCCCAAGGTCACACCTCACATTCTGAGGTAGGATTTTTTAGACTTGGGTCTCCGTGCCCTAACTCTAACACTCTGTCTACTACGTCACCTAGTTGCCTATTGAATTGGATGTTGTCCGTATGGGTGATGGCAGAAAAAAGAAATGGTACTGCTTCAGTTTATGCTGCTGGGTCACAAGTGCGCTTGATTTATCAGCTAAGGGGGTCAAGGAGACTTCTAAGATATTCCCTGCTCCCCTTTAAGAAGAACCTTAGGGAGACTGCATTAGTCTGTATCAACAAGACCAAGCGAGAGGTAAGGGATCCATCCTACTCCTCTGGGTACTGGATATCTTTGGAGGACCTACAATACCTAATAAGAAAAGATCTATTAGGTTATAAGAGTTCAGTCCTTCTCTCCTGTTCCTCCTCTATATCAACTGGAATGTCCTGATAAAAGGATTCAGCATTTAATTAGCATCATCTTCTTGAAAGAAGGGAAAATCAGGAAAAAGAGACAGTCTAGAAGCTCAGTCACAACCTTTCCTCGAAATGGCCAGAAACACTTTGGTTTTGCATGTGGGTGTTTGTGTGCTTTTTTTTTTCTCCGAGTTCCTCGACTTTTAGGTAATGTTCTATTTTTAATCTGTTTGTGAAAACTGCTTAAATCAGCCATTCCCCATCCTTCCCCAGTTTGTCCAGATTGAAAAAGGATAAAATGTCACTTGGTACTCTCTGTTCATGCAACTGCAATTGCTTTATGATTTGTGATTCAGAGCTCACATCAGGTTGAGTGATGAAAAATAAATTAGCTATCAGGCCCGTCCACTCTCCCCACACACATGTATTCAAAAGACTTTTTTCACCCTCCCTCAGAGCAACAAAAAAGGCTCTTTTATGCCTCCACTAGGGGACAATGTAATTTCTTTCATTTTTTTTTCCCCTGATCATGACTCCATGCCTTTTAATTACAAAAGGTATCTCATTCCAATGAGGACAGTGAAAATTACATAATTATAATAACAGATAATATCTACTAGATTTCTTATTGAAAGAACCTTTAACATTTCATTTCAAAAGATAACAAAAACAAAGTTGACTTGCAATATTTTTTGGATGACAGGTCCTAGTAAAATGAAGATTTTAGCTGTGTATTTTCCCCTTTCAAGGACTGTGGATTAACCCTTAAGGAAAAATTCCACTTTGAGAGATATCTAAAATTCAGACATAACCATCTTTAAGAAGTATTAAGTTAAAGGCCAAGGCTTTAAATTATAGAGAATGAAAGATAGAGTCAAGATAGAATCAAGTGACCAGTAGGAGGAATGGCTAATCTCCTGTCTTTGTAATCTCACTCTCTTATGCAGTATGGGTTATTAGAAATGTAGACATTGAAGCAAAATGGACACATGAAGACTCAGTTCTATACTTGGCATCAGACAAAAGTTCTGTCTGATTCCTTTACTTTTATGTCTCTTTTGCTGCCCAGTTCCAAACACCTAATAAACATCTGCTGAATGAATATTAGGGTAATTCTATTGAGATAGGATAGCAACAAATAATAACAAACAAAATAAAAACAAAACATGGCAAATTCAGCTGGGCAAAAACATTTTGTTTAGTATTTGTATAATTTTCAAAACGTTATTCTGTAAAGCCTAATACTTTGCTGTCGTTGTTCAGTTGTTTCTGACTCTCCATGACTCTATTTTGGATTTTCTTGGCAAAGATACTGGAGTGGTTTGCCATTTCCTTCTCCAGTTCTTTTTATAGATGAAGAAAATGAGGTAAACAGGGTTAAGTCACTTGCCCAGGGTCATATAGCTAGTAAGCATCTGAGGCCAGATTTGAACTCAGGAAGAGGAGTCTTCCTGAAGGGCATGCTATGCACTGTGCCACCTGACTGTCTAACTAATATATAGCTATAGGTATGATCAAGTTTTATTTCTGTCTTTATTGAAGGAATTTGGTAGTCTAGTAAAGCCTATGAACTCATACTCAGAATAATGTTCTTGAATGCAAAAAACAAAATATAAAGGATTATAAGGGAAAAATTGCATCAAAAATACAATTATCAAAATATTTTTAAGAGTTTATGAACACTACGTTAAAACCCCCAGATTTATTTTTAATTTAAAAAAAGTTAAATTAGGTAACCATTTTGAGATAATCTAATTGCATTTTCCTGTATGGTTTGTGAATGAGAGAGGTGGCAGTTAAATTCTAAAGAAAATTTATGTTTAAAATTAATTTCCCCCCAAGAGATTTTTTTTTAGCAAATATAAGCATGTTTTATCCTATTCTTAATATCCTGTAGCATATAAAACTGTGTTGCCTGAGCCTTAGTTCCCAGCATGAAATGCAAGTCCTCTAAAAATACAAAGACGCTTACTTACACTAAGTATTCTGATCAAAATGAAAGTTATTACAAAGCAGAATCAATTAAATTGGGAGTAGAAGCAAAACTGAAGTGCAAAGCAGATTTTCTTGATTGTTCTTGCTTTGCTAAAGTCATGAATTGTTTTGCCTTTAGTCATGTGGATAAAATCTGATAGTTTTAAATCAACAGAGAGAAGGTGACTCTTAACTATTTCACAAAGAATTGTGGAGTTGGAAGATACTTTGAAAGTAATTTATAATATTCCCCTGTTTAATAGCATCATAAAATTTTAGCGATTAAAGAAACAGTAATTGTCTAATCCAATATCTCAAATTAATATTTCAGTCTGAATATAATATACCCATCTTTTGTGCTATTACTACCTAAATAGTTGTTTGCTTTTGAAATTATCTATGTATATATGTTATTGTCATTATCATATTATATTATATTACATTATATTACATTACATTACATTATATTATATTATCATTATTGTATTAATATTATCATATTAATACTAATTATAATTAATACATTGGTATTAATCTGATTACACATTCATCTAGGGCCTAGCTCAGTTCCAGGCATGTAATAGGCACTTTGTAAATGTTTGGTGATTTGTTTAAGTGATCTGAATAATAACCTCTCTGAAGATTCCAAAAATGCCAATGACCATTTTTTATAGATCTCCTTTTCCATGTATATGACGTAAAGCATAGCTCATTGATGGAAAAGGTCTTTGGTATAACAGTATTCATTATTTCTTGGGTTCAAGTATACTGAGGGCCAGGCCACATCTCTTGAAATGAAAAGACTGAAATAAGCATGTCTAGTTAAAACATAGTTGTTACTGTAGTACCAAGATACAGGTGTCCCAGAAATTCCAATGTCTTTATTCAAGTATCTCTGAATAATATTCTGAATTTCTGCTGATTTGAATGAACAAATGATTATTTATTTGCCTTATCAAATGATTTGTTTTCTCTCAGAGATCAATTTCATTTTGCTTTAGAATTAATACACATTTTCTTTCCTTTGAACTACAGCTGCGATTTTGTTTTTATTCAGAATGTCTAATGAGGAAAGTTCCTCCACAAATGCAGGTTGGTACCCATTCTTTAACTTAAAAACCTCAGAGAGATGCCAGAGACACTGCGCACTTAAGTGACTTGTCCAGAATCCAACAGCCAGTATGAATCAGAAGCAAGACCCAAGTCTTTCTAATTCTGAGGCTGACTCTAAGGCACCACTGAAGCACTACTCTTTGCTACCTCCCTTGCCATGTAAATACCCTTAACAGGACTCCCCTGGCCAGTTCATCTCTGCCAAAACAAAGAACAAGATTGATTTCCAATTAGATGAATATGAACAGTGTAAACAGCTAATCTAGACATTTTCGGCCTCGAGTTTACTTCTCAGGACACGTTTTGAATTATGTAAAGCAGCTGCCTCCATTGCTCTGATTCACAAGAGTATTTTCCCTCTTCCTTTTCCTCTGTGAACACCTGACTGCTATATCCTAGCAGAAATCCCTACTTAGTGACAATAAGATAGTACGATGGAAGAACTCTGTGATTTTCTTTCCTTTTTACTGGGGTGGGGGTAGAAGAGAAAGCACCAAAGTATTCTCAGAGAGACACAAGGCCCAACGAGTTGAATTTGGGAATTATTCCCTGTATGACTTGGATTTTCAAGAATTTTTGGAAATCTTGCCTTTCAGCTGCAGTTCCTCCTCTGCAATGCTAGTTATTTGCCAAATTCATTTCAAGCTTTTGAATTTACAGCTGAAAGAAGGGGGGAAAAACTTTCATTTGTTCCTCAGCTGTTTGTTTTGCTTGTAAAGGCAATCATACCACCTACTCAATAAAAGGAGAAATGTATAAAAGTTATAACTCCAGAAAAGTTAACTGCTGAAGTTTGAAATTTCTTATAGGCAAGGCCATACATTATTTGAATAAGTAGAGTCCTGGCCATCGTCAGTCATACTGATTTATACCTTACCACTGGAACCAGATGGCTACAGAGGAGAAAGTGAGGCTGGTGACCTTGTACAGTCAATTGCAAGTCATGTCATCATCTCCCTGATGTCATGGTTCTCTTCAAGAATGAAGGACAAACGACAACAGACTTCTCTAACTTGGGAAGGCATAAGCAACACACCTTCTTCATATAACTTCATATAACTGAGGCAATTCTTCCTCCAGCTCTCTCTACAACTCTCCCCTTGAGCCGGGCTCGTGCCCAATTCAGATTCATAAACACTGTTTAGCTAGCCTAATATCTCTACTAGAACCCATAAGGTAATCTATATTCTACTATTTGTTTAGTAGTATGGGAAAGATGCTGGTGGGTTTTAGCAGTGGTTACTCTGGATAGTCCATTTGTAATAATTGGAAAGAAAATGGTCTTTGAGACTGAAGAAATAGGTTCTACTCCTGGGTTCATGCTTACTCTTTGTGTGACCCTGGGTGAGATTGCTTTGAGCTTCAGTAAAGCTGGAGTTAAAATGTTGACTATCTAATGTTTAGGGCTATTGAGATGAAACTATTTCATGAACATTAAAGCCCTAAATAAAAAATGTATAATTATTATTGCTGATGGGGAAAATGCCTACTGTGACTTAGGAGGAAATGTACTCTATCATTTTAGGACAGTAAGATTCAGCCTGAATGTCTAAAATTTGGAAACAATGATGGCACCCCTCCTCCTCACTTTTTGCCCCATCCATATCCTATTTGCTATGACTAATGGCATGGGAATGTGCCCAGGCCTGGCAAGCTGGAAGAAGAGGAAGGCAAAAGCAGGAGGTGAAAGGAGATGGAGAGAAAAGGAAATGCCTTACATTGTAGCGGTCATGAGGAGTTAAAGGAATAGAGGGAGAAATAGTAAATGTAGGAAAAGTCTCTCTTCATGCCAAAGCCATCCCTTAAGTCCATTCCACTGCTCCAGTATAAAAAAGCAAACCACAAGGAACAATTGGTGTGTGTACGAAGGAGGGGGTCCTATAAAACCAAGGGTGTACTGGTAAATGTTTAACAACAGGCTTTGGGTGGGTGGGGGGAATGTACTACAGCATGCATTTAAGTCTAATCTGTGTTATTAACATTTTTTCCATCACTTAAGTCTAGACAATCAACACAACAATAAATCAAGCCCTGATTTCTAGAGTTTGCCAATTTCCCAGGTGTAAATGCTTGCACTGGAAATTTAACAATACACTTTCACGAGCCAGTTTAAGTTGTCATCAGCCCACCATTATAATATAACTCAGCCAAGGAGTTAGCTGTACCAGTAGGAGAGGATTGGACATCCTAACCACCAATAAGGGCAGTTAGGGGATAGAGTTCCAGGCTGGAGTCAGGAAGACTCATCTTTGAGAGTTCAAATCCAGCCTCAGATACTTTTATTAGGTATATGACCCTGGGCAAGTCACTTAACTCTGCTTCAGCTTCCTCATCTATAAAATGAGCCAGAGAAGGAAATGGCAAACCATTCTAGTATCTTTTCCCAGAAAACCCCAAATGGGGTGACAAATTGTTGGACACTATTGAAAACAACAAGAGTAACAACAAACTACCAACAGAGTAGTGAGGAAAAGTGGCTGAAAGAGGAAACAGTACTCCAGAATCCCAACCTCCTACAACTGACTGGATGTCAAGCCTCTAGGAGGCCATGAAAATAAAGGCATTGAGAATGCTTGCTAACTCCCCATGGAAACAACTCATGAGGAAGTCTGAGTCTAAGTAATAGAACCGTGTCTGGGAAATTCTGGGTTTAAGCCAAGCCTGGTTTGGGGCTGCCTGGGTTTAAAGGAGCTATGGGTGTGCAGCCCATTCAGTAGTTGTTTTAATATACTTTATTTTATTCCTTTTGCTTCTATGGGCATAAGTAAAGAACTACATATAATTAAAATGTGTTTGTGTAACATTAAGCTAGTCTAGTATGATTCAATTGAAACAGGGAATCAAGGGAAGTGGTTGGGTACCAACCTAAAAGGCAAGCCACACAGAGAATAATTTGAGACTAAAGGGAAAAGCATTGTCACCCACAATCACAAAAGAGTTAGCTCCTCTCTAGAGTCATGGAGAGATGGGAGTTTTCCCCCAAGTGTCCTTTGGTGTTAGATGAAGCATAAAATCAGAGGGTGAATTTGGGAGTACCATTCCTTGGCCCCCCGGTGGTTAAATGGTTAAGCTAGGACCAGTGAATAGTTTCATTAAGTTCAATCTCCACCCACCTAGGGTGATAAGCAATAAGATCTTGACCGAAATAGAGGGAAACAGAGAAGCCAAATCTAAAAGGTGCATCATCTGATTTGTTCCAGTCCTACTAAGACCAGCTATGACCATATGGGATCTTGTTTTGCAGAGAGGTTGGATACAAATCAAGGATTTTGTTTCTTTGGGTTTAAGGACTTTTCATCACTTTTTCCTTCTAGCATGAAAATACAACGCTAACTACTTTACCAGGAAAAGCGAAGGAGTTTCAAAAAATAATTTCGCCCCATGCCAGCATCTGCTATGGAGATCAGTGTCGGTCCCAATTCAATCCCAGCTCTCATAGAGTTATGTTCATTTTCATAGGGAATCTTTTTGTTACATGGGTACCTAAGACCAAGAATTCAATAGATCAATAAGGCAAATGAATGGATGAATGAAGGAAGTTGTGTTCTTTAGAGTTTGTGCTTCACATTGGTCCACCCAACATCCTCATCTGGATAATTCCCTTCACTCACTGGATAATACTAAGGAGAAGGCAGCCTACAGGCCAGTGGCTGTTCTGCTCCGAAGTGGGGTGGAGACCATGCTTTTGGCTTTGTTGTGAAATAGCACACATTGAGTACATTTTTGTCATCTACAAAACACTGCTTTAGGTTTTTACCCCTTAACTCTCCTTATGAGTTGGGTCCTTGATATTACTCACCTAACTCTTTCATTCTTGACCTCCCTCAGTACCTAAAGTTTACTTAAACTGAAGCATTAAACTTATTTACATCCAAAGCCAAGGGTGTGTGTCTGTGAAGCCTTTTAGAACTGCAGCTCCAGCCTTCCATGAGAGAAGGATCAAATTTTGTGGAGGTAGGGGAAATCCGCTTTTTTCTCACTCATTGGTGGAAAGTGCCCTTCTTACCAGACAGCAGCTGCTCAGGGATTAGAGGGAGGCTGATCTGGAGAAAAGGGATGGATTTTGTATTACATTGCTCTTGGGAAAAGTTTTGGAAGGGGTTGACTGTGCCATATCCTTAATTTCACTTCTGTGGATTCAGCCATATTGAGCTTCTATGAACTGAGTCAAATATCCTTGCATACCTAAAGCTGCTGTGACAATTGACAGACATAGATTTTACTTACAGGACTCAAATCAATTAGTGAACATTTATTAAGCACTATGTTAGCCTATGTATGCAATACCCTAATAGGTGCTAGAAAAAAAAGTGTTTTATGCCTCCTCAAATTTTCCCAGAATAATTTGTCTGGATTTCCCTTTATTCCAATCTCATTCTTTCTCCTCCTCCTCCTCCTCCTCCTCCTCCTTCTCCTCCCCCTTCTTCTTCTTCTTCCCCTCCTCCTCCTCTTCTTTCTTCTTCCTCTTCTTCTTCTTCTTCTTTTTCTCCTCTTTCTCCTTCTTCTTCTTCTTCCCCTCCTCCTCCTCTTCTTTCTTCTTCCTCTTCTTCTTCTTCTCCTCCTTCTCCTTCTTCTTCTCCTTCTCCTTCTTCCCCTCCTCCTCTTCTTCTTTCTTCTTCTTCTTCTTCTTCTTCTTCTTCTTCTTCTTCTTCTTCTTCTTCTTCTCTTCCTACTTCTTCTCCTTTTTCTCCTCATACAAGTCACATTCACCTTTTCTCACCCATAACTCACAGCACTTATGTTCTTTCAAGAACATATAACATTCCTCTTTGAAGAAATATAGCATTTTTAATCTTTGTACCCCCAGTACTGAGCACAGTGTCATACACATAAAAACACTTTTAAGATGTTTGTTGAATTGAAACAAAATTTTGAATGAAATTGAAATTAGAAGTAGAATATAACGTTAACTAAATAAAATCAGGGAATATTATGATTACTTTAATTTTCTGGTTAGCCACCAGAGGTTCACAGTGATAGAAGGTAAGATAGAGGTGACTTGCAGTTAGGGGAGCAAATCCTCCCTTAGCCTCAGGAAAAGGAGTTGGAGACAAGAATGGATGGGGTAAGGGAAGCTGATGTATTTGCCAGCATGGATCATATCAAGTCTAGAGATTTAGTGAAAAATGGAAAGGAGGGCACCATTAACAATTAGAGCTATCTAACAATGGAACAGGATGTTTTGGGAGCTACTGTTTGCCATCATCCGAGGTCTTCAAAGAGAGGCTCCATGAGCACTTGCCAGAAATATTTTAAAGTGCTGAGGATAAAAATAAAGGGTAGTTGAGGAACTCACATTCCAACAGGGGAGAGAATGGAGAGTGTAGTGGGGCAGAACACAACACCACATGCAAATAAATAGGTCTATGAAAAATACATAAATGATCTGTAACCTTAGAGGGGAAGGCACTAGTAGCTGGGTAGGTGGGTAGGGGACAAAGAAAGGTCTTCAGAAGATGGTGGAATTGGAATTGAATCTTAAAGGAAGCTAGAGATTCTAAATGGAAGTGAGAAGGAAGAACATCTGGTATGGAAAATAGCCAGTGCAGAGATGGGAAATGGAGCGGTGTTCGTGAGAAATAGCAGTGGGCCGGCGGAGCTGTGCTATAGTACATATGAAGGGTAGTAATGGGTAAAAAGTCTGTGGAGGTAGGAAGCATGCAGGTTAGTTAGTTAGTTGGTCAATCGATCAATATTTATGAAGTGCCTACTATGTGCCAGGCACTGTGCTAAGCTCTGCAGAGACCAAGAAAAGAAAAAGGCAATCCTTGCTCTAAAGGAGCTCACAGTCTAAGGTTATGAATCGCTTTAAATGCCAAACAAACGACTTTATAATTGATCCTTGGGGTAATAGAAATGTTTTGAGGTGGTGGTGATGTGGTCAGACTTGAAAATTACTTTGGCAGGTGGAGGAGAGAAGGAAATGGTGAAAGCCTTGCCTTAGGGAGACCAATTAGGAAGCCATGGCAACATTGTAGGCTAGAGGTGATAAGGGTCATCCAGCTTCTTCTTGAAGACTTTCAAGGAGGAGAAACCCACCACCTCTCCAAGTAATCCATTTTACTTGTAGACAGCTCTGATTGGTAGGAAGATTTTCCTGACCTCAAGCTCAAATTTGCCTCATTACACCTTCCATCCATTGGCTCTGTCTCCACCCTCTGGGGCCAAATAGAACCAGTCTATCACCACCACCGACCATATGAAAAGCTTCAAAGATTTGAAGACACACATCGTTGGACTGGTCCCTCTCAGCTCTAAATTAATAATCCTATGATCTTTTATTAACACAAAGGTTCTATTCGAAGCCAGGGAATTGTATAAAACCAATGATAATGCTACTAATTATTCACAGCCGTAGAATTCTTATGCAGTTTTCACCTATAAAGTGAAGGGTAAAAGTATTGTTATCATCTCTATTTTACAAATGAGGAAATTGAAGCTGAGTGAAATTTGCCAAGGGGTTTGAAAAGGATTACAGATGGTATGCCTCAGAGATCAGTAACTTGCATTCAGGTCTTTAGACCCCCAAGAGCAATGTGGAAACATGGTACTACCTCCTCAGGAAGGGGACTTTGAGGAGCACTTTCCTTAAAGGGTTGGGGGAAAGGAGACAAAAAGAAACAAATATGATTTTTTTGGGGGGGGGATGCGATAGGGGTTAAATGACTTGCCTAAGGTCATACAACATTTGAGGCCAAATTTGAACTTAGGTCTCCTGACTCTGGGCCTGGCCCTCAATCCACTGTGCCACCCAGCTGCCCAAAAGTAGCTACATTGGTGAGGAATTGAACCCAGGTATCTCATATAGGAGGCAAGAATGCTACCACTGAACCACAATGCCTACCACTGAAACACCAGTGCAAGTGCTGGGGATATAAAGGAAGGAAAAAGACAATATTTGCTCTCAATCCCAAATGGAGGCAGTAAAAGCTATATGACTTGCCCAGGTTTCTACAACTAGTGAAGATCAAAGGTCAAATTTGAACCCAGCTCTTCCTGACTCCAAGTACATAACCAGTAAGATGGATCATAGGGGAAAGAGACAATAGGAAGATCTATTGTTAGAACATTAGACTAGTTATAGCATAAGACCTGAGCTAATGTGGTCACAGGGGAAATGGAAAGGAAGGCATCTAGTAACTATATCAAATCCCACCTTTTTAGTTAGTTGACTTTTCTAACTTGTTATTGGGAAATTATGAACAAGATGTGCATTCTTTTTAGGGGTGGGACCCTGCTAAAGGTCAACTATATTAGGGAATTCCCAGTTGGTCTGATATGATGAAATCTTTCTTTCCTTTTCACATGATTAACTTTCTACGCTCTTTGGTAAGTGAAGCAATAACCATTTGCCTTGGCTAATCCAATTTTGCCTCATTCTCCAATCATTCATTTTACTTCATAGAGGAGAGCTGGAAAGGATCTTAGAGTTTTACCTAGTCCAGCCTCCTCAATTTATGGAGGTGGAGCTGAGGCCCACAAGGGTTAAGTGACTTGCCCATGATCAAATAGACAGTTTGTAAATTAATTGGATTTCAAAAACTCAGATCCTCTGACCCCCTGTGTCCAGGGCTCTTTCCACAGTACTACGTCTTGCCTTTGTTTTCATGTAAGTTCAAGCAATAGGGTTATTTCAACAAATCTTATGCAGTCATCATTAAATGATATTTCCAAGAAGCAAGGATTAGAATCAAAGAGGAGAAAATGGAGGTCACATATGGTCCAGCTTGATTATAAGAAGTTCACATTTTGCTTAGCAAGAGCATAGAGGCTTTCATTAGAACAACTGTTGGGACTATGATGTTGTTGTCACTGATGCTGCCATGGAAAGCCAGCATGTCATTATAAAAGAATGTGGAAGCCATGTGTGTCTATAAGAAACAGGACATTCCCTCTATAGAAGACAACCACAGGCTGAGCCAAATTGACTTTGTTCAAGTTAATACCTAACCTAGCTAGTTCCAGTGTTCCTTCAGTTTGTGCAATGCATGCTCTGTATCAACTGAATGGTTTCTCTCTGTTCCCCCTTTATCAGTTAGAGAATCCATGAATACCATTCTTAGCCCTTGAATATGTCTTCAGTCAACAATGAAGGCTGGAGTTCAAAAGAACTGACATTTTGTCGGGAAATTCCAGTTTCTTTCCCCTAATATGGTACTGTTTTGTTTTGTTTTTTTCATCTCTCCAGACTCCTGGTTGTCTTCATTGGGAGGCGTGACTAAATCTAGGGTAACCAGCAAGCTCAAAGAAAGTATAGAAAACCTTTAACATGATACCTGTACCAGAAAGAACACTTTACTAGAACAAGTCACCAAAGGGTACTGCTATTCTGTGGTCATATTAAGGGTACCAGTAATGACCTCACCTAATGTTGGAAGTGTCAACAGCTTCCTTCTGACTCATGTCAAGGTTTTCCAGGGCCATCATTACCTGATCTCCTGGCTGTGTCTACTTAGAAAGGCACATTTGAATGAATGTCAATTCAGTAAAATATGAGATCTGGCTGATTTTGAGGGATTTTGCTAGCTGAACTTTGCTTAGAGTTGTATGGGACAGCCATGGTCATTGCAAGGGGCTAGTCTTAGGTCAAATTTTGAAAGAGGCTAAGTTTGTCTTCAATAATTGCCTTCTATTTTTACCAGCATCCCTTTCATCTTCCAGGCATCCAGTGTCTCACGCTGCCCACTGGCTGAATAGAGGCTCCTATTGCTGCTGCCCTTGCTGGGCAGTGTTCCATACCAAGGACCTTTCAATTACTTCTCTGTCTTGTGTGTTCTGCTTCCCCCATCAGAACTAACTTACCCTGTGGCTGTCCTTTGGTCAGAGCCTTACTTTCTGCTCTTTTTTTTTCATCATAAAATAAACCCTTTTGGCAGGCTGGTGAAACCTATGGATCCTTTCTCAGAACAATATTTATAAATGAATAAAGTAAAATATATAGGATTACAAAGGAAACCAAGTATATTAAAATATAATTATCAAAATATTTTTTAAAAAAACATAAGTTCACAGACCCCAGGTTAAGATCTCCTGCTCTAATGGAAGGCATTTCAAATGAGAAATATATATTTTTGGGGAGGGGGCCTTTTGATGAACCTCAAATCACAACATCTAGGTAATACTCTACTTAAATTATGTATAAGGCAAACAATGTAGATGAGAAGTGTGAAGAAGCTTAAAAATTGATGGGCCAGTGAAAGGTAAATCTGCTATTCTCCATCATGCAAAATGCTATCCTAGCCCAACATGGGCATGGGCACAGGTAAGTTGTTAGGCAACATGGTGTAGGGGAAATGGATCAGGCTGAACATCAGAAGACCTGTGTCTTCTGCTCTGACACTTTATTAACTGTGTGACCATAGGCAAGTAACTTAAGCTCTACTGCCCTTAGTGTCTTTGATTTGCAAAATGAGGAAAATATTTTTTTTGTTCTATTTGCTTTGCAGAGTTGTTGTGAGGACAGTTCTTTGTATATTTCAAAATGTTCTACTAGTGTGAGTTGTTCTTATTATTCCTAATTGCATGACTTTATTCTTATTCTCACCGCCTCATGTGGTTTTTAAGAGTCTCAGATGATTTGTGAATGAATGAGTGAAACAGAATTTATCGAGTACTTACTATGTGCAAAGCACTAGAGATACAAATATAAAAAGTAAGCTAGTCCTTGCCCTCAAATAGCTTATATTCTCAAAAGAAGACAATATTTATGTGAGAGGGGGGACAAAGGGGAAGAGCAGTTTTCATCAGAGAAGTCTGATTACTTATGGAATTGATTCAAAATCTTCATTTTGTCACCTCCATAATTAGTACCACCTGATGATATTTGTTGCTTTTTTATTGTTATTCAGCCATTTTCAGTCATGTCCAACTCTTTGTGACCCCATTTGGGGTTTTCTCAGCAAAGATACTGGAGTGGTTTGCCGTTTCCTTCTCCATTTTACAGAGAGGAAACTGAGGCAAACAGGGTTAAGTGATTTGTCCAGGGTCACACAACTAGATTCTGTGGCCAGATATGAACTCAGGAAGATGAATCTTCCTGACTCTAGGCCAGGTACTCTACCCATTTCACCAGCTAGCTGCCCCATTACATATATATGTAAATGTATATGTGTATGTGTATGTGCATAATGTATATATGCATATATGTGTACATGTATGTATATGTGCATGTGCATATATGCATATATTTATATGAGTATGTATATGAGTGTGTATGCATGTATATGTATGCACATGTGTACGTATGTATACATATGCACACACATACGTATATGCGTGTACGTATATAGGCACATATACAATATGTACGTGTATACATATGTATACATACATACATGTGTGCATACATTTCATGGTAAATGTGTATATACACACACACATATATAGGAGGAATAATTAGTATTGGCAAGAGAGAGAATGAAAGAACCACATTTGGTATTCTAATTCATCCACATTTTCCCACTGAAAGGGTGTTTATCCAGGTAGACCTGCTAAAGATTTTTGCTCAGGGTTCAAATCAGGTACCACCTCCTACAAGTAATTTGTTGTTGCTCAGTCTCTTCAGTCAAGTCCAGATCTTCATGGCTCCATTTGGGGTTTTCTTGACAAAGATACTAGAGTGCTTTTCCATTTCCTTCTCCAGCTCATTTTACAAATGGGGAACTGAGGCAAACAGGGCTAAGTAACTTGCCCAGGGTCACACAGCTTATAAGTGTCTGAGGCCAGATTTGAACTCAAGAAAGTGAGTCTTCTTGATTCCAGGCCTGACATTCTATCCACTATGCCACCTAGCTGCCCTCTGCCCCACCCCCGCCACATACAAGTAATTACTTTGTATATATTTAACATTTAGTTTTCTGTGTATGTGTTGTTTTCCCCTAATCAAAAGCAAGAGGCATTGTGATAAAATCCTAGACTTGGAGTCAGGAAGACCTACATTCAGATTCTGACTCAGACATTACTAACTCTGTGCCCTGGACAACTCGCTTGATCTCTGTGAACCTGTTTTCTCCTTTAGAAAATGGGGATAATAATAGGACCTATCTCACAATGTTGTTGTCAGAATCGAATGATCTAATATATTTAAAGTACTTTTAGAACATTAGTATGTTATAGATATTTTTTTGCTATTATTGTTATTAGAATGTAAGAGAGACCCTCTTTTGGACTTTGTATCTCTAATGCCTAGCATATTGCCATGCACATAGTAGGTGTTTAATAAATTCCTGTTAAATGACTAAGTGAAAATCCTTGAGGAGATAGCCCAATGTGCTAGAAAGAACACTGGATTTAGAGGCAGATGACTTGAGTTCAAACCCTTACTGTAATTACTACCCATATGACCTTGGGCAAAACTCAACTTTACTGGACCTCAGTTTCCTAATCTATTGAAAAAAAGAGTGGAATTAGATGACCTGTAAGGTCCTTCCAGCTCTAAATCTAGAATCCTAGGAATTTAAGTTTCTTCAAGAATAATTTATTAGAAACTAAGGAAGAACAATGCAACTTTCTAGGCCATATATACAAAACAAAACAACATTCATGCTTATTTTCCCCCTTTACAGTATCCCAATCTAATTTCATTAGGAAAACAAAAGGGTGTGACAGATGAGATATGGAAGGAAGGAAAGAAGAAAAGGAAGAAAGGAAAAAAAAGGAAGGAAGGAAGGAAAGAAGGAAGGAAGGCAGGAAGGAAAGAATGGAGGGAGGGAGGAAGGGAGGGAGGGAGGGAGGAAGGGAGGAGAGGGAAACAAAGGAAAGGAGGAAGGAAAGGAAAAGAAAGCAGAAAGGGATGAAAGCTGGAGGGAAAAAATGAAATGGGAGAAGGGTAGAGAAAAGGGGGGAGGAATGGAAAGAGGGAGAGTAGGAAGATAAAACCATTAGTGAGCTGGATCTGCCCTTCTTTCCACGTGGATTGTGGTATTGCATGTTCTCTCATTCCTTTTTGGATTATTCACTTATAATCCTATTTAGGATAAAAGAAGGAAAATATAAAAAATGTGTCCCATAAGAATGGTTTTGCTTTTTCTATCCCTAGAGAACTAGGAAAACCATGACTCAAGTGAACTTGACTGTGACTGTGCCAAGCAGGAATTATTATTACAAGGCCCTTGGCTGTTAGCATGATAAAGTGGGTTTAGCCCAAAGCAGCTCTTAATGGGGAAAACCACACCCTACTAAGGCTCAGAATTTAAGGGATAGAGAGAAGTTGTGATAAGACAGACCACACAGCTTCCTACTAACTGGGGAGATCCCAAGGCTTAATAAATAAGAACATTCCAGAACAGCAAATCCCACAGATAGTTCAAATAAGCAAAACATAATTTCAATGATTATTTTGTCAACTTATTAACATTGTGTCAGAGAATTTAGATAAGCATAGGATGACCAAAATCCATACTTTTCAATTAAAATATGTAATATAAATTACAAGATATTTTATTTATGTTTAAATAAATATGTAACTTCTTTGACACATCATCACCTTCATTCATTCATCCATCCATTCAACCATTCATTCTTGAAGATTTTATTAAATGCCCATTATGTGCAGAATGATTCACCAGACATTAGAATAGGAAGGAAAAAAAAAATTGGTCCCTGCTTTCATGGAGCTTAGAATCTGGGAGGAATGGAGAGAAAAGATACAAACCCAGATCATGTCCAATGTTATAAAACTGTATTAGGGAGAATTGCAAAACTAAATGCTATGAAGTCTAATTTACCGAGTGGAGGGAGGATAAGGGGAAAGTTCCTGGAGGAGCTAACAGTGCAGTAAGGCTTCAAAAGATGAGTAGGAATGCAATGGATGAAAGCGTCTGTTGTCTTCTCTCATTAAATTGTAAGTTCCTTGAGGTCAGGGAGTCTTTCTTTTTCATATTTGTATCCCCATTGCCTAGCACAGTGCCAGGCACAGAGTAGTACTTAATAAATGTGTATTGAGTTGAAATGAGAACTTTCAAGGCATGGAGAACAAAATGAACAAATACATGCAGGTGGGAGAGCACAGGGAATTTTTGGTGGATAAAGGCTAGTTTGGTTTGACTGTTACGTAGAATACATGATCAGTCACTTCAGTCATGTCCAACTCTTCATGACCCCATATAGGGTTTTCTTTGCAGAGATACTGGAGTGGTTTGCCATTTCCTTATCCAACTCATTTTACAGATGAGGAAACTGAGTCAAAGAGCATTAAGTGATTTGCTCAGGGTCACACAGCTAGTAACTATATGAGGCTGGATTTGAACTCACCCTATCCATTGTGCCACCTAGCTGTCCCATAAAATTCATAGAGACAAGTAAATTAACAAAAGACTGGATAATGCAGTACCATATCGTGAAAGGTTTTGAATGTCAAGCCAGAATGTTTGAACTTTGTTTTTGAGTAGAAAAGTGACTTAATCAGATCAACGCTTAAGGAAGCTAAGCGTGGCAAAATTATAAAGCATGGATTAGACAAAATAGAGATAATTGGCATACTAGTCTAGCAGATAATAAAGAGGGCTTATGCTACAGTGATGACAATGAGGGTAGACAGGAGGTTATGAAAACCAGAGCTATTGAGGAAGTTGAATTGACATGACTTGAAAAATGATGAGCTATGGAAGGAAACAGAGGTAGAAGAGTCAATAATTACCTCAAAGTTGCAAACATGGGAGACAAGGTGAATACTAATGCCACAGGAGGAGGCGGTTTAAATGAAAAGGTAACAAACTTGGTTTGGACCAGTTATTGAAGGTTCCAGGGCTGCATGTAAGTGGAGATGTCCTGACTGTAGTTGTAGACAGAGGACTGGAACATGTGTGGATATTCTGTGTTGGCTTTCACATGATTGGAGCAGCCTTTCTTTATGAAGCTGTGTAGCAAGAATTATCAACATCCTTAAAGCAGCCTGACTCACAATCAAGGGGTTTTTCATTTCATTTTTGCAGCATTCACATCTGAAGATGAAAGACTCCTTCACTCCTTCCATATAATAAAAAAGGCCTGAGGGCTGCCTCTTTTCCCTTCCAACTTCTGACCCTCCTCATGTCTCTTCCCTCCCTGCCCCCCACCCTTAGGCTATGTGGCCCTGAGAAATGGGCCCAAGTCTGTAGTCTTTTCATTCCTTCTTCACTGTTCTGGGTGCAGGTAGTAGAGTCTCCAATATGGCCTAAGAACATGAGCCATGGGGAACTTGGAGTTCAGAAATCCAAACTGGCTGATACAGCCATCTCAGCAGAGAAACCCTGAGAACCATGCATCAGGCATACCAATCCAACAGAAGTTAGCTCTGAAGGCTTTGAACTTGAACTTGGTGGGACCAATGCCATATTGAGCTAAGCTGTGAGACTAATTCCTATTCCCACCCCAACCCCTACCCCCACTGAGGTGATATACAGAGCATTGTGATCCTGAGGTATTGGGAGAGTGTTTGTACCTTGTTCCTGCTATATCTCTAAAGCAAATATTCCTTTATAAAAGTTAATCTGATGCTAAGTATTAAATGGAACTGTGGCTAATCACTGGGCCCCTAAAATTGGAACTTAAGCCAATGGCAGAAAGACAGACTTTCCCCTCCACCTTCCTCAGGGTAGCAGAGAGGATTCCTTTGGAGGATGGAGAGGGGTGGGCAGTAGCAGGTCTGAGCCTGAGAGCGTAGGGCCAAAGTCATCTAAATTACATATATGCCAGTGCGACTGAGATTATGTGTTGCATATATTTTGGAAGTGAAGGAAGCAATTGCAGAATCACAGAATATCAGAGTTTCAAGGAAGCTCAGAAAGCATCGAGGCCAAGCCATGCCTGAACACACATCAACACTAGTGCTATTGACTAGGCAGTGTCCTGTAGGAGTTGAAGATGTTAAGTCTGGAACCCAGAAAATAATACCGGAATGGTAATGAAGATTTGGGAACGAATGGCTTGAAGTCCACAAAAATCCCAAGTCAAACCAACAAGTCTAAGCCCTTATTATATGTGAGGTGGTGTGCTAAGCATTGAGAATACAAAGAAAGAGAAAAACATGGTCTCTGTCCTCAAGGAGCTAACAGTCTAATTGGAGGGTCAATATATAAGCTACTCTGAACATACAAGGTAGATACACAGCAAAATAGAGGAAATCTCAGAGGGAAGGCAGTAGCCATGGCAGAAAGGGAGGGGCGACTGGCAAGGGCCTCTTGCAGACGGGATTCCATATATTTTTTGGATGAACTATTACTTAGCCACACCTTGTCCATCTTAGAAAGTTGATTTTCTTTAAATCCAAGTATAGGACTTTAGGAGCAGCTAGATGGCTCAATGAAGAGTGCTTGGCCTAAAGTCCGGAAGACTTGAGTTCAAATCTAGCCTCAGACACTAGCTATATGACCCTGGGCAAGTCACTTAACCTCTGTTTGCGTTAATCTACTGGAGGAGAAGGTAAATCATTTAAGTATTTTTTTGCCAAGAAAACCCCATGCACAGGATGACCCATTGGGTAACAAAGAATTGAACACAACTGAACAGTAGCATAAGCATAAAACTTTATATTAAGCAGCATCAGACTTTACGTTTTTTGAAGGGAGGATTAAGATCTGTGATTCTATTTATGTAAGGAACTCCCAGTGTGGAAAATCCTTCTATCAATGTAAACAGGAAACTCTTCTATAACAAGTAGTCTCATGGCATTTTCTGGGACACTGAGAGGTTAAATGATTCACCCATAGTCACACAGTTCATGTGTCAGAGGTGGTTACTGAACCTTAAATTCCTCCCTATTAAATTTCATCTCATTGGATTTGGCTATGTCTGTTAAGGTCTTTTTGGTTCCTGACTTTGTCATTCAGTGTGATGATTATCTTTCCTAGCTTTTTGTGACTTTCTCCAGACAGAAAATAAGTACAGTGGAGAAATATGATGGATGGTGAAATTAGCCAGGGTTTGAGACTTGGAAGTGGAAAGTACCACAAAGTAGGAGGGGGGCAATGGATTCCTGTATGGAAGCTAGTGAAACAGGAAAGGGATATTCTGTGAAGTTCCATTTTTTTCACCTGCTCTTTTATAATTAGCACACCACTTATCTTTCATCATAGGAAGTTTGATAATATTTTAAAAGACCTTTGAAATTGGACAATCTTATTTTAAAAAGTGGAACAGTACATTTTGTTCTTATTCTTCATTAAGTAGCTATTAACAGGGGACCTATATACTGAGAAGGCTGGGCCAGGAAGACTTGGAGGTGAAAATAAATACCGGCCATTTCTCCCCTTTGTGTCTGAAGCGTGTGTGTGTGTGTGTGTGTGTGTGTGAGTGTGTGTGTGTGTGTACACATAATATGGATGGATGGATATATGCATATATATTTTGGGGCTACAGAACTCCAAAAAACCCAAACCAAACTAAACCAAAAAACGACACAAGGAATAACCTCCTTTTTTCTAGATCTTCCTCCAAAATTCTCTTTGAACCCTGGATCAAGTGTTTCAATCATGTTCCTACAGAATCATAGGGACCTTAAAAGTCATCTCTATCCCAACCTTTTTACATTCAAGTGAAAAGCTGCCCAGATGGAGCTAGTAACCTCCCCTACTGAGAGAAAACATAGTTTCATGTGCATAAGGTGACCATATGTCCAAGATTTTCCAGGACAGTGCTGGTTTCAAGAAACGAAAGTGAACTCTAGGAAGGCTTTGCGTAAAGACAATCTTACTCTGTTGGCCCATATGTCCCAAATTTTGGTTTAGAAAATATGGCCTCTGTGACTATGTAGCTTCAAAAGTCACTTCAAGAAGTTTCTTTAAGAAAAACAAGCTGACACTATAGTACCATAAGTAAAATGCTCATGCTCAGGGTGAGCCTGCCTTAGGAGGTAACTGATCTTTTTTGTTAATCAGTATTTTATCTTTTCAACTAGATGGCAAACTTCATAAGGGCAAGCTTTGAGTCAAGTCATATAGTTTTATATACTGTACAGCTTCTAACACAATCCTTATATAGGGTATAAATTTTTCCAGAATAAATGAAAAAAAAAACACTGTAATTTTAGTGCTTTTTCCACAGGGCAATGGAACCATAATGTTATACTACCTATGGAAATTCAGCCCAAAGTCATAGCACTATGGGAATTTATTCAAGTGCCTTGGTGAAGGTCTTTCAAGCTTGGCCTATGGCTATCTCCATTACTCCTCTATTTCTGACCAGACTGACCACACAACCAGACTCTATTGTGTCCTATGGCCAACGCACATGCTTTGTGGTCAGGTTCTGTATCAAAACCTATGTACATAGGCATAAACCCAGGATAAAGCCACTAAGGCCTTTCCACTGTTGGCTTTAATAGGCTACTCTTAATACTAAAGGGTTGTAGAATCAGGCTTATAGAATTCCTTATTCAGTTGTGATGATGTTTCAGAAAATGAGTGTTGACTGGAAAAATAATCAATGGCTTTTATTTCCTTGCGAAAATTGAAATTGGACATTGAAGGCCCTTGGCACCTGAGTTGGCATTATACCAAACAATTGGGCTTCAGTCTTGGCCCACAAGAACCTTCTGGTTTTCCATGTGGGACAAATTTTTTGGAAAATCTGGAAAAATTCCCAGGCTAAAAATGTCAATGGACCATCCTATCCAGTTTGGAAAATTCATCTTAATATGATAGAATTGATAGAAATGTGCTTTTCAGGCGTCTTTTACTTGATGGATTTTGCTTGGATGAAGTTTGAGGTTTTTTCCAGGATGGAAAAGTGAAGCATTGTTTATATTCAATTTTGAACCCTTGCTTCCTTTCTTTTTTAAAAAAAAGTACATTGAAAAAACAAGAATTTGAATAGGATATATGCATTCATTTGATTACTGGAGAAAAGATAGTCAAGCAGTAGGAATGCTTAATTTTGTTTAAATTTTTTATATTAATTGATATAACTTTTTGACGTATCCATGACTTTCATCTAAATAACTCACCCACCCACCTGCAGACCTCATTAAAAAATTTAAGTAAAACCGTCTAATCAAAAATTACAATTTTATATATAAACCTTATTTTATTAGTTTGTCATTTCTTAATACAAGGGAAAAATGTATTTTAAACCTAGACATCTGGAGAAGGCAGAGGGAATATGATATTTGCTTTCTTTCAAGTGTCTGAGGGACTATTAGGTGTAAGAGGGTTTGTACTTGTTATACTTGGTCCCAGGGACCTGAAGTAAGACCACTGGGTAGAAGTCACAAAGAGGCAAATTTAGGAACTAACTTTCTAACTACCTATGAACTAACTTCTTAGCGATCCAAATGTGGAATTGGCTGCCTGGGTGGGAGTGGGATGGTAGAGGTAGTGGCTTCTCCATTCCTTAAGGTGCAGTGATAGCTCATGACCTTTTGTAAAGGCTATCAGTGAATGGGAAGATCTTCCCGCCCATTTGAGTGGGCTTCAGGGGCGAGGCTCTCAGGGTCCTGGGGGGAGTGGCTAGGATTGGAGCCAGTGGTAGGCACCTGAGTTCTGGTCCACGTGATGATGCAAAGCCTGTGGTAGAAGGAGCTTGCTGAATGGTTGGAGCAGAGCTAAGAGGCAGTTGGTAAGAGCAGTTAAGAGCTGAAGGAAAGAGGAAGCAGTCAGCTAGTTGGAATGCTAGCTAGCTGGAGATTATGGCAGAGGCAGCGGCGATGGCAGCAGGTGCTATAAAAAAGCAGGACTGACCCTCGTGGAGACTGGAGAGTGCTGAGCAGGGGCTTGAGGACAGTGGGTGTCTTCTTGCTGGAGGGCCCTAGCATCAGTGGAGGGAAGCACCAGTATGGCTTGGCTTGCTGCCATAATGTTTTTCTGTGGCCTCCTAGTCACTATCTTGAGATGGGCATACTGGTTTTGGAAGGTTCTTGCCAGGATGTCGAATTGGGGACACTGGTCCGTGGGTCTGCTACTTTTGAGTTTCAATGAATGCTTTAACTCCTCTGCCTTCTACTTAAAGAATTCCTTATATCCTGTGACTCTGGACCATTCAGGTATATTCATGGTTATCTTTGAAGTCATGAATTCTGCCGTAATGATATACCTTTATGTGCTACAGTTAAGAATCTCTTAATTTTGATCCTAATACAATGGATTAATAAGATTGATATGCCTCTAAGAATGTCATTTCTGGCTTTGATTCTCTAATAGTTCTATAACCTCACTAATGTGAGTGCTGTGATGTTGAAGGGCCCACATGGCATGTAGAAAAAAGCTTTGTTGTCTGTTCAGATACAATGGACTTGGCCTGAGCTAAAAGTGGTGCCTTACCCACTCTTTTTGCATCTCCACTGTCTTAATGCACATTATAAGTTGCTCATCGGTTAAGAACCTCCTCGCTAATTGGATCCAGCTGTAGTTATGTCTCACATCTGTGATAAAGGCTTGGGAATTAAAAATTAGTGAGTAAACCAATTTGGCAGCAGGGTATATGAAGAGGAATCATCTGAAAGGTAGTTTGGAGCTAGACTGTCCAAAGTATCAAATATCAAACTATGGGGAGAAGAGTTCATTCACTAGCCATATTTGTTCAAGGTATTTATTTATTTAGAAAACTATTGATATTTGAGTCATGCTAGAGCTGAATCTACCAACATGGAGACAGAAGTAATACAGAGCCATTTGTTTCCTGATAGCAATTAAAGAAGAAACAACCCACTACCTCTGCCACTCCACCACCACTCAAGCAGCCAATTCCACATTTGGGTAGCTAGAATTGTTAGGAAGTTAGTTCATAAATCTCCCTCTTTGTGACTTCTACCCAGTGCTCTTACTTCAGGTCCCTGGGACCAAGTACAACAAGTAGAAACCCTCTTCCACATGACAGTCCCTGAAACGCTTGAAGGAAAGCAAACATCACATTCCCTCTACCTTCTCTTCTTAAGGCTAAACACTCCTATTTTCCTCAAATATTCCTCATGAGTTATGGCTTCTAGGCCTTTTACTATTCTTGTTGTTCTCTTAGAACATTCCCTAGATTAATAACGGCATCTCTAAAATGCAGTACCAGGAGGGACCTAAACACAATTCTCAGATATGGTCTGACCAAGGAAGAATACATTAGGACTATTATACAAACTGTACCCCTCCCACTTAAAAAAAAAGACCTTTACCTATGACTTCCAAGGTAAATTGCATTCTGATTCAACACAGAAGGTCCATCTTTTCTTGGGCAAAAAGTCATGACGATCATAAATGAGGGAGTCATTTTTTTGTGTCTGTCCATATGCCACAATCCTGGGATATATTGACAATCTGTCACCAGCCGGTGGGAGATGTTCATTATTTAATGGTTGTGGGTTTTTAAAATTATTGTAATGTGTCTAAGGATTTATGTGGTGCATTCTTTTGATCATCATAAGTGTTCATAAAATAAATAAATTTGTAAAAAAATTCTATCATGATATCTAAGTAGAATATAAGCTCCTATAATATGAGACTGTTTCCTTTTTGATTTATAAGGGGCTGTTTCCTTTTTGCTTTTGTATTTGAACTACCTACCATAGCAGGGCAACTAGGTGGCACAGTGGGTAGATTGCCAGGCCTGAAGTCAATAAAACTCATCTACCTGAGTTCAAATCTGGTCTCAGACACTTACCAGCTGGTTAAGTCATTTAACCTTATCTGCCTCAGTTTTCTCATCTGTAAAATGAGCTGGAGAAGGAAATGGCAAATCACCAGTATCTTTGCTGAGAAAACTCCAAATGGGGTCATAAAGAGTTGGTCATGACTGGAAAATTTAACAACAGCAACCATAGTGCCTGACATACACAGGCCACAGGCCCCATGGGTGCAAGACTCCAGGTTAAAATATAATTGGGAAATATCTAACAAAAAATTAAAAATACAATAGAACATATATAATGTTTGTAGGTGGTTTTCTAAGTCAATATATGTCAACAGCCAAACTTATACAAGGTTTACATAAGTATGGTACACAATAGGCATTTGATAAATGTTGTTGAATTGAACTAATTGTGGCTTAGAGATGATTTTAGATTATTGAAGATTATATTAGTTAAGTGCAGGGTCTGCCAGGCCCCAAACAAGCTTTAAGCTTCAAGTATGGACCTGGCAAAAACAAATTGTGTGCATTCTTCTCCCAACCTCCCTAGCTATGATTAGAAAGGCTTTTTGTCAAAAAAGCTGGCCACCAGATGAAATTTTTGGCCACAGTAAATCATGAAGAATACCCACTATGGGGTGGAGGTTTGCAATCTATGTTGGTGACAAAATCAAAGATCTTTTCAACTATTTAAGAGGGAAATATTAGGAAGACTGCTTAGTTTGTTTTACAAAAATATAGTAAACCAGATATTTCATACTTACTTATTCCTGGTTATAACATGGATTGAGGATTCAAGGGAGCCAGTGATTTCAAATGATTGAGGAGAAGAAGGGATGTAAGGCTGGTTTGGAAGTATGGAAGGGAACAGCCAGTAAGTAGGTCTATTTGTCTGGACTACTCATCGCATAGTGGGGAATAACATGTAATCAGCCTAGAAAGATATGTTGAAGACAGATTGTGGCATAGTGTATAGAGCTCGATCTGAATTCAAATCCTGCTTGAGGCACTTTCTGGCTGTGTAACCCTGAGCAAGTCATTTGCCCTATCTCAGCCTCATTCTTTCCTGATATTTGGTTATATAGAATTGGAGATGGAACAGACTTCTAAAGGTTGAAAGAAACATCAATCAGAGGCACCGAAGCTGGAATCCTTATTATAGTTTCCTGGCATCCAAAACCAGTGAGGAGTACAGTTCCAAGAAATAATTTATGCGAACTGGCCCAACAGTGGATCAATGTGTTCTTGAAAGTAAGAAGGTAATTCAATTTATTGACTATGCTTTATTCAGAAGTGAACTTCATAAGGTGAAAGCTTGTTAGCAATTGCTTTAAGTTTGAACCCACACTCCCTAGGGACCAAGGTGGGAAAGGGGGAAGTGGAGTTGGGAGGAAGTTCTTTATAAGTTCTCTTCCTGTCCTGTTTTCTCAGTAATTATCCATTTGTAAAAGCTAATTGATGTTACCTACTTAAATTGATATCAGAGTGCTAATTACTTTTAACAGTGATGTAAAAGAAGGAACACACCAGAATTAGTGCTCAAACTGAAAGAATTAGACAGACACCTTGACCCTACGAGGGTTCCCCTAGATTCTTGTGGAACAAGATGTAGCTAGCCTTGTTCTGGGGATCTGACAGGCTAGTGTATTTGTGGGATTGGAAAAGTAAGTTCATAATATCACTATTAGTGTATACTTTAATGTTTTATTCATGCTCTTTTCTTCTTCCTTCCTTCCTTCTTTCCTTCTTTCCTTTCTTTCTTTCTTTCTTTCTTTCTTTCTTTCTTTCTTTCTTTCTTTCTTTCTTTCTTTCTTTCTTTTTTCTTTCTTTCTTTTTTCCTTTCTTTCTTTCTTTCTTCCTTTCTTTTTTCTTTCTTTCTTTTTTCCTTTCTTTCTTTCTTTCTTTCTTTTTTCTTTCTTTCTTTCTTTCTTTCTTTCTTTCTTTCTTTCTTTCTTTCTTTCTTTCTTCCTTCCTTCCTTCCTTCTTTTCTTTTTTCCTTGTTCCTTCTTTTCTTCCTTCCCTCCTCCCTCCCTTCCTTCCTTCCTTCCTTCCTTCCTTCCTTCCTTCCTTCCTTCTTTCCTTCTTCGCATTTAAACACCTTATTAGAGAAAGAAGTTAGTTAAAATAGAAAGATACCACATCATGAATGGGGTGGGCTCCTTACTCAATCGCTATACTTCCCAGTCTCCATATGTATCTTCCTAAGTTGTTTCCTCATAGTGGTGTTCTGGGCACTCTGTCTTCTCCATTCTCTAGCCCAGGATGAGATCTCTTGAACTCTACCCTCCAACTTAGAGTACACTCTGTTCCATTTGGATTGGGCAAAATTTGTGGTAATTGCCTCATGTGCAAAAAAAAAAAAATCTCAATTTTACTGTGCTTTTCTTGGTTGGGATGGTTCAAAGAAAGCTTTGTAGAGGAGATGACAATTAAAATGGACCTTGAAAATTGGAATTATTTCAATAAGCAATGGAGGGCATTTCTGACACAGAGAACAGCATGAACAAAGACTGAGATATAGGAAACCATGAGATGTCACAAATGTCAAGTTAGACCAGTTAAGCTTGAGTGTGAAGAGAAGTGGAGTGGTAGATATAGTGGGAATCGAATTGTGGACCACTTAGCATGTCAAGATAAGGAGTTAGGAATTTATTTGAAAGACAATGTGTTTTAATGAAAAGTGATACATCTGGAGTTAGGAGAGATCTGAGTTTGAATCCTGCCTCTGACATTTGTTAGCTGTGGTTTACCTATAGATACATTTCTAGAGTACTGTTTTCCTCATACGTAAAATGATGATGATAGGATCTGTAGAAAATCTCTCACAGGGTTATTGGAGTGATTAGATCAAAGAGCGCATGTTAAAAAAATCTGATACTTCACAAAACTTAAAATGCTATATAAATGCAAGGCATCATTATTTATTTATTAAGCAATAGGAGATATTGGCTATTTCTGAGCAGAGAAACAATGTGATAAGCAGGAATAACTTGGTAGGGATTCATAGAATATATTGGAAGAAAAAGAGACAACGGGTAAGGATAGTGGTTAGAATGTCCATCTTGATTGCTGATGCCACTGATACCTATGTGCCCTTTAAGTTGTGATTTCCAGCCTGTGTTCTTGATCTTTGAGTTGAGTTTGACATCTAAGCACAAGCTCCTTTCCTCTTGCCTTTACAATGCACAGACCTGACCATTAATCTGCTCTGAGCTTGAGTAGCTATGTTTCCCTTACCTCAGCCTACCTTTTCTATTCAGATCCAAGTGATTGGCAAGCTCTGCCCTGGGTTTATCCATATACCAAGTGTTATGACTGATCCTTCAGACAGATCTGTTTTGGGGTAGATTCTTTTACTTTCCAACCAATTGGGTTAATGTTGTATAGGTAGAACAAATATGTGTGTAAAAACAATACTAAAAAACAAAGCCCCAATATCTTGAATTTGAACTCAGCCTAGCCACCAGAGAGAAATGAGAGCTGTTTGTGAGCCCATCGGAACCCAAAAATGCATGCTTAGTTTTATTTGAAGTTTGATGTACTGTGTGCTATACTTTTGCTGGAAGTCATAAGACTTAATAAGGATAGAGTATTTTTATTAAAATCACATACAAAATTGGCTGCCTTCCTTGCTTCATTTACTTTTTTTTTAAGAAAGCACCAGAAGTATGTTTCAAAAGTTTAAATTACTGTTTGATCAGTTCCCTGTTCAGTGGTTGAGTTCTGACAAGGAAGGAAACTCAGCAAATTACTACACAGGTGACTTTGTACATCTGCATAATATCATTTTTAAAAGTGCTGGAATTGTAGTCATGCTCCTTCAGCTGTGATCTTTCCCAGTCTTTCCAAACTTTGTTGTTTGGACTGGGTCTCTGAGCTATTTGAGTCTTTAAGTCCTAAGGAACACTTGGCTGCTGTGTAGGATGCAGCATTTTCAATTCAATAACTGCCATTTTTCTTCTTAATAGGTAGAGTGGTGCCACAGGGCAACACATTAGTGAAACAGATCATAATAATAATGGACCTCTATGATCAGTCTTTTGTAGCTATCATGGACCAATGGTTGTTTACCCTAGGTTGTATCAACACAAGGGGACACATCCGGCTCATGCTTTAAGGATATACATGCCTCTCGTATGAATTATCTTATTATCACTTATGAAGGCTCATCTTCTTGAGTTCAAATCTGGCCTCAGACACTTACTAATTGTGTGACCTTGGGTAAATCACTTACCTCTGCTTGTCTCAGTTTCCTCATCTATAAAATGAACTGGAGAAGGAAATGGCAAACCACTCCAATATCTCTGCCAAGAGATCCCCAAATGGAGTCATGAAGAGTCAGACACAGCTGAAAAATAACTGAACAACAAACCCATATAGATAGATTACTACACAAGTAGGTCATCTTGGCATCTCTGTTACTGCCCCAGTCAGGGCAGCAGGATTCATCTGGAAGCCTCTGACCTTCTGTCTATTACCGATACCTATGGGCTTAACCCTATATTAAGGATATCAATTAAAACAAAATGATAAGAAAAAAGAACCTGTCATAGCAAAAGAGTTTACCATCTTGCTCACTAGTGCCACATTTGAAAATTTCCTTGAATTCAATTCGCCTGAAACCACATCTGACTCTTCTCTGCTTAGCTGACTTCTCTGAACTGGACTCCTTTATTTGCTAGGAATCTGTCAAACTCTTTCTGATTTTCTGGATTTCTCCTTCTGACCCTTTTTGCCAAGCCTTACACAATAGTAACCAATACCTAGACATTATGTTAGGTTCCTTGCTAAATCACAAGCAAGGTTTCTCCTGCTACCTAGCAAGGCTACTGGTCATTTTCTTCCAAAGCATTTGCAATAGAAACTGACAAATGCTCTCTAATTCAAATGTAACATGGCTCAGTTTTCTTAGATGATCAAATTAATAATTTGGACATATTACATGGATTGCTATGGTCTTTCCTCCCTCTAGTCTTCTTTTCCACCAGCATTTTCCCTAATCCATACTACAAGACTCTGCCAAATTGATCTTCCAAATGCACAAATCTGATCATTTAATTTAATTCAATTCAGTTGAGCTATATTTACATATATAGTCACTTACTATATGCAACTTATTATGTTAAGTACCATAGATATAAAGATAGATGCACCACAGATCCTGCTATCAATGAGTTTATGAGCTAATAATGTGGAGAAGTGACAATAATCAGGTAAACTTTTGTTGGAAAAAAAAATCAGTCTTTTATTAAGTGCTCACTGTTTGCCAGGTACTATACTAGGTGCAGGGGATAAAAATACAATGGACAAAATAATCACTGTTCATGAGAAACTTATGATCTAATAAGAAAGCCAAGTACCCATATAAGCATATTCTGAATAAATATAAAGAAAATGAATAAAATAAACAGACAATAATCAAATTAAAGGAAATTTGGGGAGGGAAACACTAGCAGTTGGAGATGGGATAGTGTGGGAAAGATTTCATTTACAAGGTGATGTTTGAGTTATACCTTGAAGGAAGAGATGGACTCAATGAGGTAAAGGTGAGAGGAAATGCATTGAGTCATGGGAGACAGCCATGCAAAGGTATAGATAAGAGATTCAATGGCATGTGAGAGGGACAGAGAGAAGGCCACTGTGGCTAGATTTCAGTATGTGCAAGAGAGGAATGAATAGCATGGCTAGAAAGGTAGCTTGGGGTTGGACTATGAAAGGGTGGCTAGAGCCAATTTGAACCAGCCTATGAAGCCAATTGTTAAATCTTCAGTGTGAGCATTTATGTCTCAAGAAATCAGCAAATACTATAAATCTGGCCTTGATTTGTCTTTTTGTTGATTGCCTAGACTTATGTGATAGAGAAAAGGTTAATAATGCAAATTAAACTTGGAAATGTGTCCTATAAACATTTTTTTTTCCAGCAAGTTGTTAAACATTTACCAGCATGCCACAGGCTTTAAGTTCTAAACAGGAGATTATAGATTATCCTAAAGGCAATAGGTTGATGCTAGGATTCATTGAGTAGGGAGTGACTTGGTTAGATCTACATATAAGGAAAATTGCTTTGGTAATAGTGTGTACATTGAATGAAGTCTAACTTCTTCCATTTGACATGCAAGGTAGGCTTTCCATAATCTTGCTTTAAACATAGCCTTGCTACCTATTTTATTCTAGGTAGATATATATGCATATATAGATAGATATTCCATTTGTCTGAGTAGTACAGTATGTGAAGGGGGAGAGAGAATGAGAAAGACAGACTGACAGAGACAGCATGTTTATGTGTGTGTGTGTGTGTGTGTGTGTGCATGTGTGTCTGTTTCTGTGTCTCTGTATGTATGAATATATAGATATATACATGCATACCATGCTCCTCACTCAAATGGAAATACTCACCATTCTATATATTTATCCCAAGTACTCCCTACTCTGTGGACTTCACTTTCACTCATAATGTTTCTCCTACCCAGAATGCCACTCTCACCACTTTAGCCCCCAAACTCCAGTTACTAAAATCTATCCATACTTCTGGATCAAGCACAAATGCCATGTCTGTGAGGACTTCCTTGATCCAACCAGTTAGATAACTCATAAGATCATAGATTTAGAGACAGAAATTACTTTCAAAGTTATCTTGTCCAAAATCCTCATTCTGCAGTTGAGGAAACAAAGGCCCAGAAAGGTTGTGAGTTGTCCATACTGACATATAGAATAAATGGTAAAGCCAGAATTTGAACCCAAGTTTTCTCACTCAAAATCCAGCAATCTTTCCACTACATTCTATTTTCCTCTAGAAGTTTGCTTATGTCTTTATTATTCTTTTGCCATGTTCTATTTCATAATTACATGTGTGGGAGCCAAGATGGCGACAGGAAAGCAGTAACTGGCGTGAGCTCCCCACCAAGTCCCTCCAAAAACCTATAAAAAAAATGGCTCTGAACCAATTCTAGAACTGCAGAACCCACAAAGTGGCAGTGGGAAGCAGGGCTCCAGCCCAGGACAGCCTGGATG
>CM053626.1:239778956-239811195 GCA_028646595.1 Phalanger gymnotis | reverse complement strand
GGAAATGGGGAGAAAATTTGTAATTCAAACGCCTGTGAAAATCAATGCTGAAAACCAAACATGTCAAAAATAAAGAAAAAAAAAAGAAACACTGAAAAGAGATGGAGAATGAGAGTACTGAGAAAAGGCTGGTGAAATAAGCAATAAAGAGTTCTTTGGTGGCCATGCTGAGAATGGTTCCCACTGAGTGGTAAGAATAGAAGCCAGAGGGGCTTCAGGATTCAGAAATACGTGAGGTGTGAAAGCAGAGTCATTGGATGTGTATGACTTTTTCTTGGACTTTGGCTGTGACAAGGAAGACATATAGGATGATAGCTTGAGTAGATGGTAGGTCAAGAAAAGGGTTTTGGTTTTTTTTAAGGATAGGGAGATCCGAGCCTACTTGTAGCCCTCAAAGAAGCAGCCATAGGATAAAGAAAGGATGAAAATGAGAAAGAGAGACAGATATATCTGAAGGGCAGAGCTGCCAGAGGAGATGGGAAGGGACTAAAGGCACAAATAGAGGAGGTGGCAGAGATAGAGAGATGAAACTACTTTCTCTGAGACTAGCACAAAGGAAATTTCAGACTGACAACTAACTGGTGATTAGAGTCAGCTTGTGACACCAAAAGGATAGGACATGCTTAGGGTCACATATCTACTACGTGTCAGATAGAACTTGAATCTAGATCCTTAATTCCAAAGCTGGCTTTCTAAGCACTACTCTTCACTTACTCTCATCTTAGTGACTGAAATAATTATATACTTTGAAACTTTAGGAGTTTCTGGATTTTATATGTGTATTTCCTTCTCTGGGGCAGATGGTTAGCTCTCTAAGACATCTATGTGATTCTTGTCTATGTCTTTTCTTCAGTTTTCACTCACCAGAGGAATAACCATTTTGCATTGAAGGCCTTCCTCTGACACTTTTTTTTGGAGTGGATACCCATGTAGCACTCATGTTGTCCATCTGCTATCTCATACTCTCACTTACATGACCAGCCTACTTCCCATTCTGTTCATGCAAGTCCTCTGTAGTACTTTTTTATGTCACTTCCTAGGTACAAGCCACCAGCAATAATTTTCTATTGCCTACTTAAACCAACTATATGTCTTTTCATTTTCCTTTGGATCACCAGCAATTATCTGCTTATTTAGTTTTTCTAAATAATTGAATCCACTACTATTCATAACCCGATTCACCTGACTAGTGAATAAAGGCTACTTACTTTGAATTATGGTAAATGTTATCAGGAATAACTCTCACACTCAATTTATCCTTAGGTATTAGTTTGTAACAGTTAATACTGAGTCATGATTATGGGAAAACATTCCTTAGTCATGGCTTGACTAAGCATAGTGAAGCTGGTTTTGAAAAGATGGCATAACAGTATAATGTAGTTGCCAAAAAAACTAATGCAAACTTAGATTAACCTAATCACAGTAGAAGGCCTATGATGGGAGAAGTAATAACATACTTTGTATTATTCATCATACCATATTTTGATCATTGAGCTCAAGTCTGGGCACCAAAATTTAAGAGGGTCCCTTCAAGAGGAAGGCAATCGGAATAGTTGAAATAGACAACATTTAATGTACCATCATATTCAATGAGTGTACCACTATCAATCTGATGACTTTCCTAACTCCCACAGCTGCTAGTACATTACAATTACCTTGCATTCATTTTGTATATATTTGATATGTGTCCATATGTGTACATAGCATCTCCCATGAAAGAAGGCAAATTCTTTAAGAGCAGAGACTACTTAAGTTCTGTTTTTATCCCCAGGGCTTAGTGTAGAGCCTGGGACATAGTAAGCACTTAATAAAGTCTTAATGATCTGCTGACTGAGTCTAGGAATATTTGTTGTTCAGTCATTTTCAGTTGTGTAAAACTCTTTGTGACCTCATTTGAAGTTTTCTTGGCAGAGATATTGGAGTGATTTGCCATTCCTTTTCTAGCTCATTTTACAGATGAGGAAACCAAAGTAAACAGCATTAAGTGACTTACCCAGGGTCACATAGCTAGTAAGTGTCTGAGGCCAGATTTGAACTTAGGAAGACGAATCTTCCTTACTCCAGATCTAGCATTCTCTCCACTGTGCCACCTAGCTGCTGCTGGGAATATAGTGTTTTCCAAAAAATATTTAGTGATTTTAGGAAACGAACTTCAGAGACGGCAAGATCACCATCAGAACAGTGTTGGTTCCCAGTGCCATGCCTTTAAAAGAACTTAATTGCTTTGGAACTGGATTAAGATTAGAACAGTAACAGTAAAAAAAAAAAAGATTTAGAAAATAATAGCCGTATTTGGAAATAACAAGTATTTACTTTTTACTTGGGGTGAAAAATCACAGTGAGTAATTACTTGAGGAATTGAATGGAAATGGAATGACTTAAACCACGATAAATAAAATTTTTTTTCCTATCAGAAATGGATGATGACATAAAAGTTGATCTTTAGAGATAAATGGGTTAAACAGAAGAACAACTATACCCATCTTCTACCTAGATCAGGTAAAATAATTTCTTGGTCACCTTTGGGAAACATCAAAGGACCAATGCTAATCAGTAACAACCAAAATCAAAAATCTAATGAGCCAGAGGCCTCTAGAAATATCTTTTGACCCTTTGCTGTGCTGAGTATTGAATCCCTTAAGTCAAATTGAATCCCTTGGTCAAAGGAGAAATTCTTTTATGGAGCTCAAGGCATTTAAATTAAAGATAAACAATTTCTTTAAAAAAAAAGAAAATCCATTAGAGTATAAGGTGATTCATGGAAACCATCAAACTGACTGATTAATGGATGTCTAGTTGCTGGCTAAAGCAAGATAAAGCAATTTAGTTAAAACATTTGAAATCACTTTCAAAGCTACCTCCCCCCACCCATACATATATATATATATATATATATAGTTATTTGCCTTAAAATTTCTTATCTTTCCTTCCCACCCCCTTGACCTACCCCACAGGGACACATGAAATGTTGGCATTATAGCTAACATTTCTGCACAAAATGGAAATACTATAGAGACCAAAATATTATGTTACTAGGTTAATGATATGCCTATCTAAGACAATTTCTTGTAATTGATATCTGTGACCAAATTGGCCACAGATCAAACAGTGCCCAGGATAAACCTCAAGTCTGGGTTTTGGCTCTGATTCTTTAACCCACTGACTGTTCCATAGCTTCTGCCCTGCTTGACCCCAAAGCATAGATTTATTGCCATTGTTTGGACTGATTTCATCTGCCATTTATAGAGGCCCCCTGGCTGGCTGCTGAATGTCAGTTATAATCTTTAGGCATGTGCTCAGAAATATGTTATCTTATACTTTTAACATCAATTTGCAGAGACATCACAGTGCAGTGGAAAGATCACTAGGTTTAAGGTCAAAGAATCTGTGTTCAAATATTACCTCTGATACCTAATATTTGCATGAAATTGGGCAAAATGTTTGATCTTCCTCATCTGTAAAATGAAGATATTAAAGAAAAGGGCCCCTGCCATCCCCTCAAGGTTTAGAGCTGTGGCCCTCATAGTATATAGCCTCATAGTTTCTTTCTATTTTATTATCTTAAGTAGATTTCTTAAAAAAATTATTTTCCCCACCAACTTTTAATGATTTGGACCAGTATTATGTTAACCATTTTTCAAATGAAGTTGTGAAACTCACAAAAGACATTCTCTCTCAATTGTATAGTTCTTTGCTCATTGAAAAAGCACGTTTCCCTCAGTTATCCTGTTTGAGCCTTGTGGAAATAGTAACAGCTCCTATCAGGCTGTGTTTCTATTGGGATAGTCTATGAAATGTGGGAAAAAATAGTGATCTAAATCACTGTAGTCTCTCTTCCCATCCCCCTGAGCAGTAGGGATCCAGAAACACCATATGAATTAACTTAGGTAAATGGCAGTGAGTAGGTCACTCAGCTACATGATATTCGACTGCAGTCCTATGGATCCCAGATGTCATATGGTATCCATAAGACTATCTATAGTCTTAGGACTATACTCAATATACATAAAACTCTCCCCATAGGATAACTATAAGCACATATACACGAATGATAGCAGAACTGATCTGATACAAAGATTCAACGAACCCAATTCAAAAAATGGATTCAATGGGTATATCACACAGAGATTGCCATACAGATGATTGAGGGTCTGGATTTCCGCCCCTGGCAAATTTTTGTTGAGTGAGTCAAAATTAGCAGTCTGTAATTGGCTATTTTCTAAACAGTCAGAAGTCTCAACTCTGCCACTTATTATCTATGTGAGCCTGAACAAGTCATAATCTCTTGATGATTCAGTTTCCTCATCTGCACAATGAGAATGGTAATTATTTTACCAAGAGAGTTGTTTTGCAGGAAGTACTTTATGATCTCATGAAGGTCTATAGAAATGTGAGCTCCTTACTATTGGACTGGTTCTGCCTCTAACATTACTTACGCAGCTCAATGTATAAATGAATCAATGCATGAATAAAAAAGCATCCATTAAGTGCTTACTAAATACAAAACACTGAAAATAAAAATTGAAAAGCAAAAAAAAAAATCCCGCTCTGAAAGAGTTAATGGGGAGAGATAACACATGTTAGTTTGCCAGAGGAGGAAACCCAAATATACTAAACTCCATTTTCTATATCACAATCTGTTTATGGCATACTTGTTGAATCTACTGGCTCCTAAAAGCAGCCTTTGCTCTCAAAGAACTCATATTCTTTTTATTTATTTAATTTATAGAATAAAACAATCATTTCCATAGCATAGTATAATTAAAAAAGGATGATTGCACATAAAACTGCAAATCTTTTATGTACAACTTGCTATTCCTTTTAAATATGTAATAAAATTATTGTGTATTTTTTTCCTTTTTTCCCCTCCGCCCTTGTCCTAGTGATGGCTACCATTAGACACAAATATGTACATATGAGAAATATATGTGTAAAATATGTGCATATACATGTAAACTTATTCTATACATACAAGGATCTCATATTCTAACGGGGCTTACATTCCAACATATATAGAAGATTCAAATCAGATGGAAAAGGCCCCTGGTACTTAGGTGCAGTGGCAAAGAACATGGTAATGTTTCTTCTTTACTCATTTCCACCAATAACACATAATTCTTTTCTCATGTTAAACCATTTGACAATGCTAAAACTTAAGTGGTAGGAATTTCTTTTTCTTGTCTTTAGGAGATGTGGATGCTGAGGAGGCAGGAATTACTATTGGCTAGTTGCCAGGTCACATTTCTATAAGGGTTGATTACTGAATGCTCACTGTAAGGACTGGATCAGTGGTCCACTTGCTATTTCTGGGGTTCTTTCACTCAGGTCTCAGGCTATCTCCATGGCCTGAAGGGATTCAAGGGCTGAGATGGAGGCGTTGGTTTAACTTATCACCTGTCTTGCCCTCAAGGAGCTTTGCTGCTTCAGCAGCTTTGCCTGTCTTGTGAGTGGTAAGTGGATAGCCATTGGTGGAGATGATTGGCCTTTTTTTTCACAGGCATAATTCCCTGCATGATAGCAGTGAGGGCTGTGCTGAGAACTGAGTTAGGAGTCTGGAAGACACTGCCATTCCAAGAACTCTAGGGTTTATCTCATAGTGGTAGCATGCAGTCAGTAGTTGGCATCGGTGATAGTGAGGTATGGGTCCTTTCTTCATAAGAGTTACTCCCCTTGATGATAGTTAAGGGAGACCATGTAAACAGCACTTGGATCCACAGTATTTCCTTCAGAAGAGTAGGCTGGTCCTCCTATTGATACGTTCACTAGAACTCAGCTCATGGCCATAGTATTTAAGCATGATCCTTGTCCCCATGTTCAGCCTCAAAATGATGCAAAAGGTCCCATGGGGGAAAAGAAAATAAGGATAAGTGTCAGAATGGTCAAGTTTTTCTCTCTGACCATTTTCCATGGGATAGAGAATTGAAATGGAGTCAAGATATGTAGGTATTTTTACTTGACTCCATAAACTTGCCTTCTGATCTTTAGTGAATCACTCTCCCTCTCTGAGCCTCAGTATCCTTTTCTATAAATTGAGGGAGATCTAGTTGATTTCCTATGTCCCTTACAATTAGTATGTTTACAGTAATTGGCTATGAGACCCCTTGATGTGGAGGAATGAGTTTAAGATTGAGCCTGTACTGAAAAACCATCTGTTAGTGCCAGCCAGAACTCTAGTTTGACATCCAGATGTTTTCTGTCCACAAAGCCAAATGACTGGCTTGCCTGTATTCTTGACAGTCAATTGTTGTGAATGGATTCTCTTGGCAATGCATAGATATTGCATTCCTGGGATCCCCTTTTATCCTCCATGCATCAGTTGCAGCCTGTGACTTGAGCATTCTTCATCCTGGCTAGACACATGTGCAGTGGCACTATAAAACATAGAAATGAGGTATGAGGTAGAAGGAATCTTTTCTGCCCTCTAGGCTCAAATCTAAGGCTTTCCTGTAATGATGGGGCAAATAGAGTATAGACCACATTCCCATTCACTAAGACTGTGTTTACATGGTACTGAAACTACTGTTGGAAAAATAGAAAATTAGGCCAAACCAGTTATTTGGCATTATTCAGACAAAAACAAATAGTTGCCTTAATTCAAACAATATTTGTTTTTACTGAATTGACTAGTCATTTTGGAGTTGGAAACTACCTGAGAAGTCATCTGGTCAAATAATCTTTTTACCCAGGCTCTATTTTTGGATTTTGTCTCCTGTGAACTTCTGAGTGCCTCAGATGCTATTATCCTTCTGACAGAGAAGCTGGTTTTTATGGTATTTAGCTTAAGTGAATATATACAGTCAGTTTTCTCCTCCTAGCTTTTCAATTTAAGTCCCTTTTAGTTAGATTTGCAAGACACCAGAGAAATGCATTCTAACTGACCTTAGTTAGATGTACTCCATCCCTGGCCATGAGTCTGTCATTCCTCCTTTTAAGCCAAGGTCCAGAAATCCAAATCTCATTTTGAGAAGCCATCTTCTTGGCTAGTTATTCACTTATAAATGAGTAGCAGTGATTAAAGTATTACCTATGACCTTTCAATTTTTAGTTTCCTGCCTAAGAGTTAATCTAAGATATACTTTATAAGTTCCTTATGGCAATGTCATTTATGCCTATATAAATCATTAGTAATGGGTAATATTTATTTGCTTTGATAAGTCTTTAATTATATGCCTGTAAAATGTCAATAATAAGTCTTGTACTCCAGTTCTCATAGGAGACAGGTGCATGGAAAGTACTTTATAAATCTCATGGTGCCATACAGGGTGTCCCTAAAGTCTGGACACATAGGTAAAAATGCATATTTCAAAATATTTGGAATATTAACAGACCTTAGCCCCCTTGACTTCTTTCTTTAGGATATGCTAAAGGACAAGGTGTACTCAATGAAAACCACAGATGCAACATGCTTGATTGAATGTATAAAAAGTGAATGTGCTAAAATTGATGGCAATGTGGAGTTATTGCATCGAGTTCACATGAATCTTGCAAAGCACATCAACCTTTGCATCACAAATGATGGAAATCATATCAAAGATGTCATTTGTTAATATTCCAATTAAATAAAATGTTGTTGAAAATTTCATTCATTTCATTTCTGGAAAATATGCATCTTGCCCATGTGTCCAGGCTTTAGGAACACCCTGTAGAACTATGAGGTGCAATTACTCCACACTCTCTGAATTTCAGAGAATGAAGTGTGACTATAGAGTAATGACACTTGGTATAACAATGCTGTTATTTCTGTAAACATGTTTGAAAGTCTGATTTTAAAATTACCTCATGGCCAGTTTATGAGCTAAACAAGTATACCAGTCTCATAGAAGGCGGCACAGCTCAGTTGAAACAATATTGGATTTGGAATCAGAGTATATAGCTTGACTCAACTCTAGCTTTGTGTAACCTTCGGCAACCTCTTTGGTACTCAGTTCCCTTATCTATAAAGTAAGGGAGAGGGATTAAATAACATAGAAAGCCCTTTCCAGCTCTAAGTCTATGTTCCTAAGATCTTAGTCACAGTTTTTTTTTTTGGACCAAAAGTGATATCACCCAGTGTGGTCATTTTTCTCTTTCACCAGATTGAATTCCAAATGCCTTTTGGCTGATCTTGTACAACAAACACATCCATAAAGGATGAAGTTTGATCATCAATGCAACAGTTCAAAAGAAATGACATAGGCTTTTAGGATAGTTGTTAAAAAGTGGGGAGGGCTCTAAAAGCATGTGGAGCAATGTCAGTGACTTTGGGGAAAAATGCATAGCCTCCCTCAGGGACTATTTTGAAGGGCATGTACTCATTTGCATGTAAAAGTTCAGCTATGTTTCTCTTTAAAATAATCAGTGATTTAAAAAAAATCAATCATTCCTCACATTGCATATATCTGCTCCCTACTAAAGTGTCCTATTCCTAATGAGTTCACATCACCTTCTGTTCACCTGAATCTGCTAACAATCAGTATTTTTCACTGATGGATTTCTCAGAAATGGCTCAAGCTCAAAGGTTCAGAATTCTATTTCGGAATTCTCCAGAGAAGAGCAGAGAGAGAATTTGTAATGGTAGAGACTTTCTTCATTAATTAAAATCTGTCAAGCAGTTGGCAGCTGAAAGGGGGAGCTGGAGGTGGGGGAATCCTGTGGTTCACCACTACATTCCTAAAATTCATAAGCACTATGGAATATTTCACTGTAGGTCCGCCAGAAATGGAACTAGACTTGGGAAAGAAAGGAAGGAGCTGTTTGGAGGTGGCAGAAATATCAGAGGGGAAAGCAGAAGAATTCATAGATTCGAATGTAGGAAATTTTAATATTGAGTGAGAGGCAATTCTTCAAAGAGTTGCTTCCCTTTAAAGGATCATTTTTTGAGTCACGTTTCCATTTGTCCCCCAACACATAAGATTTTTGTTTAGAAGCAATTATTGAAGATCTCTTTAAATGGTCCTTCTTACCCAGTGCTCCTTGTCCTCTTGTCCTCCAGGACAAAGCAACTATATACATCAGTAATTCAAGGGCTGTTGGTTGTATTGGTATGAGTATTCCCTCCAAACCTGTGGATTGCAATCCCTTTGTAATTAGGCAAATGGTCTCTGAGAGTGGCTGAGGCTGAAAAATTTTTTGCAGTCATATTGGTGGTGAGCCCTACTGAATTTAGCTACATAATAATAGCTAGCAATTATATAACACTTAAAGGTTTGCAAAGCCTTTTACAAATAGAATCTCAGTTGGTGCTCACAACAACCCTGGGATATAGGTGCCATTATTATCCTTATTTTACAGGCGAGGAAACTGAGGCAGACAGAAATAAAGTGACTCGTCCAAGGTCACACAGCTAATTAGGATCTGAGGTCACACTTGACCTCAGTTCTTCCTGATTCCAAGTCCAGAGCTCTATCCACTGTGCAACCTAGATGCCTTCATACTGGTCCTTAGACAAAAAGTCCATCATCCATCACTAGACCCACATTCAAAATCCCTTCAGCTGGGTAGGCCTACCAGAACTCCAATGGCAAAGTCTTAGAGAATCCAGTGTTACTGCCATGCTATCACAAGACATTGGAAAATGAACTTTAATGAATGCAAATCATCTTTAAAAAGTAATGAAAAGTAGCACTGGCCTAATAACCTAAGATTCCAAAGAAATCAGGTTGGGCTAAATGAAAATCAAGCAATAAATTTAATTACTTCTGAATATTCCCCCTCTAACTCAGGTTGCATGAGTCTACAACAACTAGTTGAAAGTAAAAAGTGATCAACCGTTTTTCCCCTCTACACCACGCCGACATATTAAACTGTTTATTATACTAATATTTTCACTTAATCTAATATTTTAGAAAACTCTACTGATTTGACTTATTTTGCCATTCTGCAGACAGTTTTTATCTCTTTGGCTGATTTTTCTTTTTGTTCGTTAAAACGGGAATCTAACAGACTATTTCAATAATCTCCCAATTATTTTCCCTGCCTCCTTTCTCCCCATTCCAATTCAACCTCCCGTTGGCTGCCAAAATGATTTGCCTAAAGCACAGGTCTGACCATGTTACTCTCCTGTTCAGTAAACTCCAATGACTATTACCTCTAGAATAAAAACAAAGAACAACCCTTCTTTCTTTGGCATTTAAATCTCTTCACCACCGGGCCCCATTCTATCTTTCCAGCATCATTACAAATTACTCCTCTTTGTGTCTTCTTAAGCCATACAGACCTTGCTGTTCCTCACACACGACATTCTCGTGTCTAGGTCTTTTCACTAGCTGTCTTTTATTTCTGAAATGTTCTCCCTCCTCATCTTTGCCTGCTATAGTCCTTGGATTTCTTCAAGACATAGTTTAAATCTTGCTTTCTACCCGAGTTCTCTCCTGGCTACCCCACTTTAACCCCCAAGATAACCCTATATTGGTTTTGTAAATGTTTTTCAAATACTCATGTAGTACACCTACACAGCACAAATATAGACCTACGTCCAGCCAATACATCCAGTATTGGGAGGGAAAGGAAATTCATTTCTTTTGTATTGTAAGTTTCCAATATCCTTTCTCTTCTAATGGTGTCCTAACACTACTTTCTCCCCGGCAGGAGCTCAGAAATCTCAATCTGTTCCTCTCCATAGCTCAGCACCCAATAATCATTAGAGTTAATTCCTATATCCACAAGTGACTCTCTTCTTTGCTGCCAGATTGCATCCTCTTTGAAGCTGTTTCCCACTCCAAACTCACTATATGTATATCTCTCTGTTCTCTGATAGATTCATTGTTTCCTACTGAATGAACAATTATGCTACAAAACACTATAGCCAATAGGGGTATGGGTGGATGAGAAAATTCCTTCCTCCCAGCCCTATCTTCAGATGGAGGTACAGGGATCACACTTCCCAAATTTGCAGTTTATCTTTTTGTCTCCAGGGCTCAGAGGCTTAGCTTTTTAAAAGCTGTCAGGGGTGTGATCAGTCTTCAGCCAAGAAGTGCCAAGTTCACACTTTGTAAAAGGATAACAGGGCATAGAAATTGCTTTGTGCTTGTTAGCACATTAGTACTTTCTTTCCTCTGTTAACTGTCTCCTACTTTCTATGATTGCATCAACTGAGCTGCTGAAGACTAAGGGCAGTTGATGGCTGGGAACCAAATCCCTTCCATTCTATTCGCAATAACCGAATCCCTTGAAATGTTAGGTTTATTCAAATTCATAGTAGTTGACATTCTAATTATATGTAAAATGTGGTGCTATGTTCCAGCCCAATGGAATTATGCAATGAAAATTCAAATAATGTATCTACTCCATGGGATTTGTTATTCGTGCTAATTGAGAACGAGTTGTAGGTAGTGTATTATTTTCCCCATTATGCAGATGAAGAAAATGAGTCTCAGAGAGGCTGAGTGGATTGTCTATGATCACATGATTATTGAATATTAGAACTAGGACTAAAGTCTATGAAATTTGATTCTAATTTCAGCACTTTTTCAACTACCACAAGCTGTCTTAGAAAGGGAAATAACATGTAAGATATTGTTAATTCAAGGAGCTTAGTTGGCTCAGATACTTCCACCATTATCTACTTGGCTCTGGATTATGTGCAGGTCCCCTGGTTCATACTGAACTTTCTCTAGACTCTTCCTGCCAAGTCACCAGGTTATATATCGTTAGAGAACTACATTGTCTACTTTGGTATAGCCCCTTTCAAGACAATCTGTTTCACATTCCTGATACTGTTCTGCCCATTGTGCATTAACCCAGAATCCCTTCTCATTGAGTATTCTTTGTCCTTGCTTCCTATGCCATTGGTGGGTGAAATCATGACACCCATTTCTCTCAATCTTCATCTGAAGGTTTTTCTTCCCAGCTGTATCTCTTTTAAGTCTATCAACCTATAGGACATAAAACAAAAGCAAAACAATGACATACATGAAATATAATATAACATTTCAGACTCATCTTGTGCAGTCTGTTGTTTATTGCTTGTTCTCGTGTGATGTCTTGACTTGCTCACGAATTGGATTTAAGTGAAACAGAGCCATGCAAAGTCATCGGCCTCATTCTCTCCTCCAGAGCCATTGAAGTCCAGTGTACATGACACTAAAAGCCGTTTGAAAAAGATTGGTCGTCACTAGGTGAATCATAAAAAAAAAAGTTCCCGTGTGTGGGATCATGGCTATAAGCTCTTTGGTCAACCTTTGTACAGTCAGAAATGAGTGGCAAAGGAGTGGCAACAGGTGAGGGAAGTTCTTCCTGGGCATGACTTGGAACACAAGACACAAGGATATGTTTGAGATGCATAACTTGAGCTCCCATACCCTTTTCCTCACACATGGGTCCTTTTCTTTTTCAGTGAAATAGAAAGTGGGAGCAAGAGTGTATTGTGACATTGAGCTTTGTTTAGTAGTTTTCTAATTTCCTGGATCTGTTTCCCGTTCTTGGATAATATTCTGCCCATTGTGCATTTACTCTGAATCCCTTCTCATTGAGTATTCTTTTTCCTTGCTTGCTGTGCCACTGGTGGGTGAAATCATGACACCCATTTCCTTCAGTCTTCATCTGAAGATTAGCCATTCTGGCTAATTGTCTGTCCAGCCACCGAATCTAAAAAAAAAGGGCTCAAGCCTAGGCATGATCCTAGAAATTTGAGGACCAGATATGCCTGTCTGTGTGGGCAGACTTATTACCCAGAATTCCTCAAGTGTAACTCTTTCTGGAAAGAGCGAGTTCTAAAGAGATAGACAGACATATAGATAGAGTGATAGAGACAGAGACAGGACAGCAATAGAGATCAAGATAGAAATGACAGAATTTGAGATATAGATTATATATGGACATCTAGAAATAAATATACAACTATATATATGTGTGTATGTATACATACATGTGTATATATAAAAATACATGCATATAGGTGGGTATAGATATAGAGATAGATATGGATATTGTGGGCTAAATATGATACCATTATGGCACTTCTCATGTGAGAATTCCAAGAGCCATGTAAATATAGTATTATCTTGTTGGCACACAACTTTAAGTTACATGGATTTTGATATTTTGTGGATCAAACCCCATCTCTTAAAACTAAATAGCTATACACAGAAAAATAAGCTTGGTCTGCAGGATAGTCCATGGCTGCAGTTCTTAACTATTTTTGTGCCAGGGAGCATTTTGGTCATCTCCAGAAGCCTATGAACCCCTTCCCAGAATGCTTTTTTTAGTACACAAAATAAAATAATAGGATTATAAAGGAAAACAATTTTATTAAAATGTAGTTATTGGAATGTTTTAAAATGCCCACTTCTTTGACCTTGGGTTAAGAACCTTGGTCTTGTTTGTTAATATCAGCACCTAGTGACATTCTACATTTGAGTGTAAGAAACATTAGGCCTGGCCTAAAAAGCAAACAAATGAACAAACAAAAACAACTAGATGCATTTTCAGTCAACAGGTTTAGTCCTTGCCCTCTGATTTCTCACTCACTCACATCCGATAGAATGGAAGCTCTTTGAGGGCAGATACTGTTTTCGTTTTTGTCTTTGTATCTTAGTATAGTAACTGGTGTATAGTATCCTCATTGAATTGAAGTCTAAATGTGGGTTAAGGGAAAAAATAGCATCTTACCTAATACTTTGGGGGAAATGAAAAACAAATCTGAGTCTTCGAGCAGGTAGAGTCACTGGGGATGTCATATCACAGATTCCTTTGGTCTATAGGCTAAATGAGATGACCGCAGAATTGCCCTCCAGCTCCCAAATTCTGTGATTCTGACAGTTTAAAAAATGTTATCCTCACTTTCTTCTGATACCTTTGCTAATACTGATTGAGTCATCCTCAGACAGTTATTCTGCAGACTACTTGGGTGGCATGGGGTGGATGAATATTTTTCAGCCAAAGGTGTTATGAAATCAAGCATCATAATGATAGCTATGGTTTGAGCTAAACTGAAAAGCTGCCAGAGGTCAAAATGACCGCTCTCTACTGCTATAACTAACTTGCTTGAAATTACTTATTGATTTGTGGGTCCTTCTCTTCTGTTTGAAAGGAAACTGGAATAACATGCAGACAACTGGGTAATAATAATAAATAACTACCATTTATATGGTACTTTTATGTGTGCTAATATATTTATATGTATACTATGTATTTGCATATATACACGCATATATATAAATATACACATGTGTGTAAATGTGTGTATGTGCATATATGTGTGAATACATATGTACATATATGTGTGTGTGTATATACACACATAGGTGCCACTTGATCTTCACAATAGCCCTGTGAGGTAGGTATTATTATAATTCTGTTTTATAGATGAGAAAACTGAGGCTGAGAGAGGTTAAGTGATTTTGCCTAGGGTATCACTGCTAGTCTGTGTTTTAGGCAGGATTGAACTCTGGTCTTCCTGACTCAAAGGCTAACAGTCTAGTTACCACAGTAGCAAAAATGGCAAAGATACAATCGGAAGAGCATCCAAAGATACCAATGAGAAGGAGAATGGCATAGTGGATAGAAGGCTAGCAGCAGGGTCAGGAAGCTTTAGGAGCAAGTTTTGCCTTAGATACATGCTGGCTATATGACCACAGCTCCAAGAAATTATCTAAATCTATGAATTTTGGATCTGCATTAATGGAGTGAGTGTCCACATCCTGAGTTGACGCAAGAATAAAATCACAGGTTGGGATTGAAACAAAAAAATAATAAGTAAAGGCATAATTGTTACAAGAATAGCTAACTTTACTTAGCAATTAAAATTTTGCCAAGTTTTACACATATTACCTTATTTGAGCCTTTGAGCAACACTGTGGAATAGATATGGAGCAGGGAGCTGTCTGGTCAATTTGATGAATTTTCAAAGAAGTATATGTTTGTTTGGGACTTTTGAGAGCATCTCCTTATGCGTGGTATAAACATGTCAATTGGCGTTTTGTTGGGAAGACTAATGTCTTCTGATATAGTACCAGTGACTTTAGTAAAGGGTTATGGGCAGTTGTGATAAATATTTAACAACTAGATTGCCATACATATATACATATCTATGTATGTCCATATATATGTATATGTTTACATATTCATGTGACACTCTTAAGTTTAATCTGCATTATTAGCATTTTATCCACTACTTTCTTAAGTCTAAACAATCAGCAAAACAATAAACCAAGTCCTGATTTGTATTGATTACCAGTTTCCAAGGCATAAATGCTCATGCTGAAAATCTAACCATCACCTCTCATGAACTCATGCCAGCATAAGGGTTACATTTTTTTTATGGTGCACATTTTATATATGAGAAAACTGACGTTCCAAGTGGGTGTGTGACTCACTCATTATCCCACAGCTAGTAAGTAGAAAAATCGGAATTTGAACCCAGGTCTTTCTGATGCCAAATCCCAGAGCTCAATTAACTATTGCTTACCAATTTGGAGAAGGATTCTATGAGTCAACATCTATAAAGTGCTTTGATATCTCCAGATGGAAGATTTTTTTCTTAAAACACGATGTGTTATTCTGTGAGCAACTAATGACAGAATTATAATTCTTAATTATCAATATCCAGAGAGTATTATGTATAATATCCATATATCCAAATGATAATATTCAAAAGATCTGGATTCCCTCTGGCGATACATATCGTAGCTTTTGTGTATCTTAGTAGATTGTTCTTCCTGACTTGCTATCAGTCTATCTACTCGTGGCCCTCCGTCTGATAAAAAACCACTCTAGACTCAGCTGTTTTGGTCCTCATCCTTCTGATAATAAACCTCCCTGGATTAAGTTGGTTTGGTCCCCATCTAGTAGATAAATATATAGTCATCGTCCTTGTACTTGAAGCCTTCCCGATTTGTCAGAGTTTATACTACGTCAGTATAGCTTTCAAGAGTCCAGGGTCATGTCTACACCACAATGAGACATCTGGGAAGGACTTTAATGAGGTGTGTTGGATGGAATGTGGCAGAAAGCAATCAATGCTGTTGCTACATTCCAGCCAGCACGAATCTTGCTGATCTCAGGGGTGTGCTGGAGCCAACTTGAATAACTCACGAGAGTCGATTGTTAAACTTCTAGCGTAAGCAGTTATACCTTGGAAATTGGCAAATGCTATAAATCTGGGCTTGGTTTGTTGTTTTGTTGACTGTTCAGATTTAAGAAGGTGTCGATAATTCAGATTAAACTTAAAAGTCTATTTACATGTATTTTCAGAGAAACTGTTGTTAAAGATTTGCCAGAAAACTGCTGGGTGAGTTCCTTTAAAATGGAATGACATTTGAGTACCAAGATTATACAGATATGTATTTTTTTAAGGTAGAAAAAATTGTGGGTGAAGGAGAATAGAAAATATACCAGCTCTCACTTTTCCTATAATTTCAACAAACTACCTCTAGCCACTGGAAAAGTGCTGGAAATATTTCACGGAACACTGTCTTAAAGCCTAAACCAGGGGTGGGGAACCTGAGGCCTCGAGGCCACCACATGACCTTCTAGAGATCCTTGGGTGCGGGTCTTTTGACTGAGCCCAAGTTTTCCTGAGCAAATCCTTTTATTAAGGGGATTTGTCCTGTGAAGTTTGGATTCAGTCAAAGGGTTGTACTTGAGGACCTAGAGGGCCACATGTGGCCTCGAGGCCGCAGGTTCCCCATCCCTGGCCGAAACCTTTTTACTCTCTAGCTTTGCAATATTCGGAGACTGCCTTTACAGCACTATTTGTTTTCAAAAAAGACATTTCATCTTCTGATTTAGACACTGAAAAACTTGACCAATTTACCATTGTCCCTCTCATTCTTCAGTCTCAATCCTGAATGACAGGAAGACAGTTATTACTCAGTGCCTTAAGACAAGCAGCTAACATATATTTATTAGATCATTTATTAATATTATCATCTTATAATGGAATTTTTAAAAATATTCAAAAATCTAATATTGACTATCAGTATAACCACCTAAATTATTTTAGTAATTTTTTGTTAACTTAATTTCAATGAATAATTTTTTTCTTTTTACCTATAACTATTACAATCCACTTTCCCCTCCACTACTATCCCCAAATACTTCTTTTACAGCAGAACAAATGAATACATTACATTTGAGAATAAACTCTCAATCCAACGCCTTTGGTCTATCACCTGTCTTCCTAGAGGCAGAGGAAGGCATGTTTCATCATCAGTCTTTCAAAGTCATCACTTTTTTTGGTCATCACTTTGGCCAGAGTTCTAAGGTCTTTCATAGTTGTTTCCCTGGAAGGAGTTTACAGACAAAACACTTCCTACAGTGATGAAATCACAGGTCTGGAACTCCCAATGCCTCTTCCAAGCCTCCTCCCCTATGTGACATGTTATGAAAATAAAAATTTCAAAGTTTGAAGTTAACCATTGAGTTTGAACCAAGGCATTTTTAGAAATAGTTTGCATGACTCAAAGTTTGAAAGGAGTCCTGTATATAGATTGTACACATAGCATATAGATTTTAGACCTTGGAGTTATGAGAATATTGGTTTAAAGCCCAGCTCTGACATTTATTAACTATGGGGCCATGGTCAAGTCTCCTTAACTCTGAGCCTCAGGCTATAGATGGGTTGCAACAGACATCCTTGATGTTTTATGTGGCTCAGTACTATGAAAGAGATCACCACCCTAACTTTCTTTTTTGATATTTTCACTCTGTTGCAGATTCCCACTGTATGAATTTTGTTTTCCACTTTGGAAAACAGCACTGAAATAATCACTACTTTAGTAGATTCCCCACATACGTCATTGAGTGTAAGAAAAAAGCAGAATTTTATATAGTTGTTTATTTTATCATTTTTATTTTCCTTCTGGGAGAAGTTAGGTACCTTCCACTTCTAATTCTCTCCAATTTGCAGAAAAATTAATGCCAATCATACATACGAGTTACATGTGAAAAATGATGCATACTAAAAATGCAGAATTTATAGAATGCTGGTCACCCACACATATATATGAATGAATTATATTTCAGCTGACAAGAAAATCCAGTTATTTTGTAAAAAGGAATTTGGATCTTCCATTTTGGACACACATACAAAAATGCACTTAGATTACTTTCTGTTTTTATCATCAAATGTGGGAATATCCCTAAATACCAGAGAAAAACTATTCTTCATGGGTGGTCTGAAACTTCTATCTCTTTTTTTCCCCTATAGCAGCTAGGGAAACTCAATATCAGGTCTTTTGTGGTAGGAGGCAAAGCATGGATATAAGATCAGATAATTACTTGAAGTTTTATATTATTAAGTCCATTAATCCTGGTATTTAAGGTTCAGATGCTTGGGAACTTTTCATCAGCAATTTGGTCTTTAGAAAGAAGAAAAATAAGTGGGTGGCCAGTTAATTTATTAGTATATACTTCAAAATCAATTTTTAACATATGCTCTTCTGCTACTGAGTACTATACTTTTTAAAATTGGCAACAAAGGTAAATTATATCTTCCCTACTGAATTTTTTTTTCATTTGGATCTCCAAAGTAGCAAGAATAAAAAAAATTGGGAAATCATGTACTAACCTTAAAGAGAGAAAAACAATATGTGGAGAATACATTGGGAGTATATTCAACCTAAGTACCACAGTGAAAATTTTCCAACTTTTTGGCACCTGACAGGACCGTCTCAAAATATTAGTTTAACAGGAGAACATTGTAAATAGTAACAGCAAGATTGTAATGATAATTAACTGTGAAAGGCTTAGTTACTATGATCAATACAATGATCCACAACAACTCCAAAGGACCCATGATGAAAAATCACCTCCAAAGAGAGAAGACTGGTGAATTCTGAGTGCAAATTGAAGCTTATTCTCTTCTTTATTTTTCCTGATTTTTTTTTCTTTTACAACGTGGCTAACACGGAAACTTGTTTGCATGACTTCATATGTATAATGTGTATTGTATTTCTTGCCTTCTCAATGGTTCAGGGAGAGATGGGAAGGACGGGGTGAATTTGGAGCTGAAAACAAAAATTTAAATTAATTTAATTTTTAAAAACCAAATATTAGTTGGAAATACATCATACTAAATGTCCTACAGATCTTTTTTTCTTCCCTGAGTGTGGTGCAAGACAACTGACCCCTTGACCCCCTCCCCTCTTTAAAGTATTATTGCTTTATGGTTATATTAAATATTAATAATATTTGTTGATATTTTGTATCCTGATTTCTTACTCATTTTAAGTTGTTAGCACCACAAATCTGCAACTCACATGGAGAAAACTAACAAGTTGTCCTGTCATAATTCCATGTTTTTGAGAGGAAGATAGGTCTGAATCTGTGATTTCATCCGTGTTGCTAACTTCTGGTAGGTAAACTTCTCTCACAGATGCAGATAGGCATCTCATAAGTTTAGAGAATTACATAAGGGTACTTGCCCATAAGTGACTTGTCCATAGACACTATCAGAAAAATAGGACTTAAACCTAGGTCTTCCTAAATCCAAGGCTGACCTACTGTATTCTATGTCATACCACCTCTCTAGTAATGCTTATATACATAAAAATGGTAGTTTATGAACTTGGAACTGGTTCCTAGTCTTTGGTTGATCCTTCATTTTCATTGTGATCTTATCTCATTTGCCAAGCCATTCCACTGCAATCATTCAAATGTTATTTGAAAGTCCACCTCTCCCAGAAAGCCTTCATCCATTACACAAAATGTTGCTTCACTGGTCACAAGCTGCTAATAATTGAAGTTCCAGTACATTTATATCCTATTATTTTGCATCCCAATTATTTAGCTCATTTGGTTCACCATGCCAAAGTGAAGATTCTGCTGATATATTTTATTTTAATAGTGTACTAGCTAGTTATGAATATATAAATTCTAATTTTGTTCACACATACGTTATTGGTTTTCTATATTATTGTTGTTTAGACTCTCAACTCTGGGGATATAAGGAACTCCTATTTACAGTGCCTCAGATAATGAGAAGAAGAAGAAGAAGAAGAAGAAGAAGAAGAAGAAGAAGAAGAAGAAGAAGAAGAAGGAGGAGGAGGAGGAGGAGGAGGAGGAGGAGGAGGAGGAGGAGGACGAGGACGAGGAGGACGAGGAGGACGAGGAGGAAGAGAAATTGAAGTATATGGCTGATTCCAGGCATGCTGGTGCGTACTTGTAATCCCAGCTATTGGGAAGGGTGACACTGGTAGCTGTTGAGCCCAGGAGTTCCAAGCTTCAGTTAACTATGTTGATTGGGTGCCCAAACTCAGCTTGTCATCAATATGGTGAACCAATGGGGGGGTGTGGAAGACGGGGGCACCAGTTAACATGAGTCAGCCCAGGCAAGAAAATAAATAGGCCAAATCTCCCATGGCATAAATAGTGGGCTCAGGCCCCCGAGCAGTCTCTGAATTTCCAGTAGGGATGTATGGGAAGACCTAGCCTTTTTTTCAACTGTTTTTACCTTTAAAACTGAGACACAATCAGGGATGTGAATAAAATAAATAAAAAGTCAAATGCAGGAGACCTAGGTTGTCATATTGGTTTTTCACTGTGTGACTTTTGACAAGTCACTTCACCTCTCTATGCTCAGTTTCTTCATCTTTAAAACAAAAGATTTGGATTAGGTATCTCCAAGATCCCTTCCAGTTACAAATTTATGTGAAATTGAGCAATGTCTATATACACAGATAGGTTTGGAAAAAAGCTAAATCAACCACAACATACTGTATGAGTCAGGACCCAAAAAGATCTTGAGAGACATCAGGATGAATTTATTAACATGAAATGCAATAGGGCTAAATGCAAAGCCCTAAACTTGGGTAAAAAGAAATGACTTAACAAATATTATATGCAAGAGGCATGGTGACATAGAAGTTGATTTAAAAAAGACCTTGGACTGCTAGTGGACTACAAACTTAAAATATCAGCAGCATGATATCGCAGCCATAAAATGCTAATGTGATCTTGTGTCACATTAAGAGAGGTATGAGTATGAGAAAGAAGAAGGTACCAGTCCTTTTTGTATTCTTCCCTTAGCAGACCATACTTAGAATCATGCTCAGTTTTGGGTACCAAAATTAAGGAAAATCATTGAGAAGCTGGAAATGACTCAGATAAGATTCACCAGAATGGTGAAGGTCCTCATTTCCATGTGATATGAGGTTTAGTCTAAAAAAAATAGAGATGCTTAAGCGGCAGAAGAGAAAACCCAACATAATAGCTATGTTCAATTATTTGAATCTAGAGTCACTAGCAACCCTCCCTGTAAGTGCTCATTTTTCCTCCATTCTGAGAATGTAGTCCCGTAATTTTGTCCTCTCAGGATACCTATGAAAATGTTATCTCAAGAATTCTATTCACATTTTTTGAAAAGATAAGCTCTCTCAGGAAAGAAATTCTCAGAATCATTTTTCTTTGTCCTCTCTTCAGCCGATTTGACTCTCGTTTTCTTCCCAAACTCCCCAAAGAATATGGGTTAAAATGTAACTAATATACTATTACTTCTTAAAGATTCCATAATAGTATCTACAGTCCCCGTGGAAGTGATCATTGAAGCTGTCCTTTAAAAGCTCTCCAGTGAGAAGCTGGATGACCACTTATCAAGTATGGTACAGGAGTGATTCCTTTCAGGTATGAGTTGAGTTAGCTAGATATTGTCATCTCTTCTCAGCCTCAAATTTTATTTTGTTTTTACTTTGTGTAATAAATATTCACCAATTCACCTATTCTATGCCAAGTACAATGCTTCGGGAGATTGATATTGTGGTGGAGTCCTTTCAATCATGTCCAACTCTTTGTGACCCCATCTGGGGTTTTTTAGGAAAAGATGCTAGAGTGGTTTGCCATTTCCTTCTCCAGATAATTTTACAGATGAAAAAACTAAGACAATTTACCCAGGGTCACATGGCTGGTAAGTGTCTGAAGGTGGATTTGAACTCATTTTCCAAGCCCAGCGCTCTATCCACTGCACCACCTACCTGCCCTGATTTGGGAGATACAGAGATATATAAGACACAGCACTTACTCTCAATGTACTCGCAACCTAGGTGAAGAGTCAAGACATAAACATGTAAGTTAACATATATAAGAATATCTCTAAAATTCCAATACTTTTGTGATTTCACTGATGCACGTTCTCTCTCCAATGATGCAGAATTCTAATCCTCCAGGCCTGACCACCCTGTGGGGCTATTGTCCATGTCATCCCATAAGTTTATGGAAAGATCTTATTCATCACATTAGGTTCTTTCTTGGGCTCTCTTGACATTGCATAAATAGAGATGTGATTTGGAATTGTGCAAAGAGAATTACACAAGAGTAAATGCAAAATAATATCAGAAATAGTGTAAGTTACTACAAGACAATGTTTTCATTCATTGATATAGGTCAGTAGACTCCTAAATTGGGGACCACAACATGGCTCCAAAAGGTGTGATCAACCAATCTGAGTGTGAAAAGGTAAGCTGCTTCTCACACTCTCTGGATCACACAATCATAGAACTAATTTCCAATACAACCACATCATCCTCATGACTAATTACTGCCCAGTACTCCCCTTTTCACTTCCCATGGCTATGTAATATTTCAAGGTAAAATGATAAGGGAAGGGGAAAGAAATAAGCAAGCAAGCAAGAAAACAAAAGAAAATTAAGTATTAAGAATAGCTGAATTGAATGGATAGAGCCAAGATGGTGGATTGGAGGCAACAACCTAGCTGAACTCATTCAACATTCCCCTCTAAACAACTTTAAATATTGCTTAAAATTTCATTTTGAAGCATCAGAGTCAATGAAAGGTCAGAATGAGACTTTTTCTGGCCAAAAAACTTACAAGGTCAGCAGGAGAGGTCTGTAACACCTACGTGGTTATCAACCTGGAGTATACATGGAGAGAACAGCAACACCTTCAGGATCTCTCAGACAACTGGTCAGAAAAAGGTTATGGGGACCCTTTGCCAGCACTGTGTACAACTGGTGTTGATCGGCAACTCTATTGCCCATACACATTTCTGGGTTTCAGTTCCAGGGTAGAGAGGAGTGCTGATGGTCAGTCACAAAGAAGCAGGAGCCCTAGTCATTGTTCCAAAACAAAGAAGAGTGCTAGCACTTATGGCTACAAGGGATCATGGGCTTTTCCTAGGTAAAGATACAAGTGTAAACCAGGACACCAGTGACCATATCTCTCCTAGGAGTACACCCATCTTGGAAGAACCAAAAACTTGCAGAAAAAAGCCAGAAACTTGCAACTGTGCCACCACATCTCCAATTCAACTTTAGCATAAAGTTCAACTTTAACATAAAGTTCAAAGTCAAGAAATAGTCTGGGGAAATGAGCAAACAACAACAGAAAGAATTTAACCATAAAAAGCTACTACAGTGGTAGAGAGGACCAAGTTATAAATTCATAAGATAACAATGTGAAAATATCTACCAAAAAAGTCTCAAAGAAAGATGCTAATTGGATGCAAACCCAAAAAGAATTTCTGGAAGAATGAAAGAGAGAAATGAATGGTAAAGGGGAAACTACAAAAAGAAATGAGAGTGATGCAAGAAATCTGTGAAAAGAAAATTGACAGCTTAATAAAAACAAGGCACAAAAATACTGAAGAAAACAACACCTTGAAAAACAGAATTGGCTAAATGGTTAAAGAGGCACAAAAATCCACTAAAGAGAACAACTCTTTAAAAAGCAGAACTGACCAAATTTTAAAAAAAGATATACAAAAGCTTCCTGAAGAAAATAATTCCTTAAAAATCAGAATTGATAGAAGCTGATGACTGAATGCAACATCAAGAAACAACAAAACAAAGCCAACATTATAGCGAAAATAGAAGAAAATGTGAAATCTCTCATTGGAAAAACAAGTGACCAGGAAAACATGTCCAGGAGGTGTAATCTAAGAGTTATCGAACTACCTGAAAGCCATGATCAAGGAAAGAGCCTAGACATCATAATTTAAGAAATTATCAAGGAAAACTGCCCCATCTTACAGCCAGAGGGTAAAAATAAATTAAAAGAATCCACTGATTACCTCCTGAAAGAGGTCTCAAAACAAAAGCTCCCAGCAATATTAAAACTAAATTCCGGAGCTTTTAAGTCAAAGAGAAAATATTTCAAGTGGCCAGAAAGGAACAATTCAAATATCATTGAGCCACAGTCAGGATCACATAAGATTTAGCTACTTCCACATTAAAAGACTGGAGGTCTGGGAATATGATATTCTAGATGGCAAAGAAGCTAGGATTATAATGAAGAATAACCTACCCAGAAAAATGTAATCCTACAGAGGGAAGATAAATATTTGGTGAAATAAAGGACTTTCAAGCATTCTTTATGAAAAGACCACAGTGGCATAAAAAATTTGACATTTCAACACAAGACTCAAGAGAAGTATAAAATGGTAAACTTTGAAGAGTAAACAAAAAAGGACTCAATTCTACTTTGACCCAACAATTCTACTACTGGGTCTGTATCCCAAAGAGATCAAAACAGAAGGAAAAGAACCCATATATACAAAAATAATTATTATACCAGCTCTTTTTATGTTGTCAAAGAACTGGAAATTGAGGTGATGCTCATCAGTTGGGGAATGGTTGAATAAGAGGTAGCATATGATAGTAATGGAGTACTATTGTGCTATAAGAAATGATGAGAAGAATGGTTTCAGAAAAAAAAACATGGCAAGACCTATATGAACTGATGAAAAGTGAATTGAGAAGAATCAGGAGATAATTGTGCACAGTAACAGCATTGTTCAACTGTGAAACACTTGGTTATTCTGAACAATACAATAATCCAAGACAACTCCAAAGGACTTATGATGAAAAAACATTATCCACTTCAGATGGAGAACTGATGAACTCTGAATGCAAATCAAAGTATAATTTTCTTACATTATTTTTCTTGCTTTTTTAAAAAAATATGGCTTATATGGAAATATGCTTTGCCTGATTTCATGTGTATAATTGATATCATGTTGCTTGCCTTGTCAATGTGGGGTTGGGGGTAGGAGGTAGGAAGAAAATTTTGAACTCAAAATGTGAAAAAGATGAAGAATGTTAAAAAATAAATAAATAATAGCTGAATTTAAATGATTATTTTGAAAATAGTGATTTTATTTCATTAAAGTAATCAGTAACCAATTATGAACAAATTATTTTCAAAGGTATAAATTAATTGGTTGAATTCAACCTTTACTTATTGATAAATGGGTTTATGAATAGAAGCACAGTTTTGTTTGGCTATCAACAGAGTGGTACTAGAGCTTTGAATTCAAATCCTCCCTTGTTTTCTGACTTCCTGAGACATTGGCTTTATTTGGATTTCCTTTGGCCTCAGTTTCCTGTCCAATATAACAAGAGGGATCAAATGGTTTCCTAAGAAAAGCAAATAGTCAATACTGTGTATCATAGTGTTCAAAAGCAAGTCAAGTAGATTTGATTTTGTTTACAACTTCCTGTTTGAAACTGGAAACAAAGTATTTGTATTGGTAGGAAAGAGATATCTCAACTGCTATCTATGCCTTAAAATAGGTTCTGTTGCTTAGAATTCCAAATGGCCATAAAGCTGAGGAGGAGAGGATGGAGAAGGTGCCAGACCCTAGAGAGAATAACCATGATTCACCTCTTAGAGAATGCCTCTGGGTATCTACAAAATAGCTTATTTAAAAAGTGATGATGGTGGTAATGATGATGATGATGACGACAAAATAATAATTTGCAGGCACTTAGTTCTTTTCATGCAAGATTTTCAAAGCATTTTATAAATGTTAATTAATTAATTCACTCTACAGCCCTCCTCTAAGGTAACTATTACACATGTTGTACAAATAATTAACCAGACAAGGGAAGAGAGATGAAGTGCCTGAGGAGCCTGAAGTTAAACGGGCAATCAGTGGCTTTGTTGAGAAAAAAAAATGTTTCATTACTTGCCTCTGGATTTGCCTCTTGATGTGCAGCCTACTTTCTTTTTGTTGGTTATTGAGAACAGAATATGCCTATGATGCTATGCATAATCACTATAGTAGTTTGTAAACACCACTTCTTCAGTTGGCCTCCTTTCCTAGTATCCCACCCCCAACTCCAGCTGTGACTGCCACTACAAGACTACCTTATATCTACCATATACACATATACATATAGGTATATATGTGTATCTCTATCTACACATGTCTCCCTCATTAAAATGTAAGCTCTTTGAATGCTGGGACTTTTTTGCTTTTCTCTTGGTATCCCTAGCATGCAGCAGAGTGCCTGGCTTGCTGACTGATTTGTAGAACTACTGTAAAGCATCCTAGAGAAATTAACACCACATTAAGGCATTAAAGCAAGACATTTCTCAAAGTGAATGGAATTGTTTGCCCTGGTCAGGAAGGGTTGCCTTGGCCATTAATTAAAAAGCACTGTATAAAAGTTAGCTGTTATTGTTGTCGCTGTTATCCAACCAAAAAAAAAAAAAAACAACACTGGGCTGAAAATTTTTTTACTGCCGAAGCCTATTTGAGAAAGTACAGAATCTATCAAGTCACAACCAACCAGGATTTGTATTTCATAGATCTATAATAACAATAACAATAGCAACTAACATTTATATAGTACTTACTATGTTCCAGGCATTGCGCTAAGCACTTACAATTATTATCTCATTTGATCCTCACAATAACCCTGGGAATTAGGTTGAGGAAACTGAGACAAATAAAGGTTGAATGACTTGTCCAGGGTCACCCAACTAAGTAAGTTCTGAGGTTGGATTTGAAGTTAGGTCTTCCTTACTCCAGATCTGGTACTCCATCCACTGTGAAACCTGGCTGTAATAGAGATGAATTGACTTGCTTGCTCCAGTGTAAACAAAGCTGTTTGCCTAACAACCTTCCTCTCTCAGCACATGCATCCATATGACATGTGTAAGCAGTGCCCAAGCACATCCTAATGTGCTAACACTCCTCTCACTTCAATTTGCCTAGATCCAGAACCTGATGGGGATAGGGGTGGCTCTTTTGGTTTGGGAACTCCTGGTGGCTGGTTGTCATAGCCACCATTGCTGCTACTCTTACTTTTTTTCTACTTCTCACTTGTGTCTACTCTGATGCTTTTGCAAGGCTCTAGTAGGACAAGAAGAAGGAGGCATGTTTAGTGACTTGCTCACTCCGTAGTTCAAGGCTCTGCAGTGCCCTTTTCCCACACTCCATGGCACTGTCTTGATTCTTCTAGTGGTTTTTCTTCTTGTCGGGTCAAGCAAATTATCTGTCCTCCTCCTTCCTTCTTCTAGGAGGACCTCTACTTCTACCGGGGAATCTAGCCAGCCTCAGCTAGGTCAGATAAAAAACAATCTACTATGCTACCCCTCCCCTTTAACTTCTCTGACACTTCCCTTCCTCTCCACTCCCCCTACCATTTAGTCCATGATACATGGCTTTGTGGCTCTGATTGGTATGAACATGGAAGGCTAGAAAGTGAAACTTTTACATTTTAAATGCACCTCTGTTCAACAACTCTCAAACTTGACTCTTCACAGTAGAATGTAGGCCTTAGGTCCAACCGAGAAAAAAATAACCAAAAATAGCAAAATGTTGCTCTGTATTTTAGAGAAAGGGATTAAATTAAAAGGGGCCCCTTGCAAATATTGTAGGTTTTAAGTTGGGGAAGTGGGGAAGAATCCTGCTTCACACTCCCTTTATGAGGTGTGAATCTCTTTGATTGGATCAAGTAGAAATAGCAAAATTGGCTTACTATACAAGATGATTAGCTTCCTGGGACTTTATATAGATGGGGGCAGTCCAGCAGGAAAACAACCAGTCTTATATGTTCCTTAAGGAGGCAGACCTTTGCAATTCTCCCAGAAGGCAGTAAGGAACTAGAAAGAATGAGCCCAGAGGAAGTTTCACATTCCTGCATCCTCCCTTTGACCACATCCTCAATGACTGGACCAGGAACAAACAACGCATCCATCCAGAAGAAGAAAGAGACATGATAAGTATAAGCACAGTCCCAGAAAGATGGCCACTTGAGGAAAGAAGTAGCATCAAGAATCATATCTTTTTTGCACCAGAAAAAAAGCTCATTGTAGACCCAAGAAAGGACTTTCAGGAACCAGGAGTTGTAGATTTATCCTTTGGCCACATGTGTCTCGCCATCACTGTGCTTCATTTTTGCCCATTCCTTCTTGATAAATTCTCTATATTTGTGAGAAAGTGTGCCCCTTGACTTGAGAGGATTGTTTTTGTACCAACTATTTGGTTATGCCATCTTAGTAAACACCTGTTCTAAAAGCTAATTAAGTCTGGTTGATAATTAATGGGAAGCATATCACTGAAGATTTATGAGAGATGACCAAGCTAAGTCATCTAGGCATATCCCTAGAATCTGTTGTCCACAGAAACTAACCTATTATTCTAGGGAGAGTTGAGAAAACAAGACCAGAAGAGATGCTACATAAGGAAAGTTTATCATAGGATAAAAAAAATAAACTTAATTGTTTCAATTTTGTCAGATTGGGGAATAAAAACAATGCCCTTTGTGACTGAATATTCAATAAAGGGTCAATTTTAAGGAAGAATAAATACATTTTCTCTGCATAATTTGGCTTAGGGATAGAGAATTCACATTTGTGCCTTTAGGGTATATCCATCAACAAGCATTATTAACACCACAATGTGCCAGGCATTGCACTAGATACTGGGGAACCACAGGCTGAAGTGCTCTTCTCTTTCACAGTTGTGAGATGTGACTAAAATTTGCTATTGGGTTCTTTATAAATACAATGTAAGCCTGTCTTTAAAATTGGGCAAAATAATGAGTTAGTCTATTTTAGCTCAATTAATACTTCTGTAAAGGAACAATACAGCTTTTTGCTTTAGTTAGTTAAGCTGATATAGTTTTTATCTTTCTCTGCCACAAGATGGGTTACTATATAAATGGCCAGCATGGAATTAAAGGAATTGAATGTGGAACTGGACCAAATTAGACCTCAGTGCATCATCAATGGAAGATTTTTTTTTTTAATTCTCATTAAGAGAGGATTTTTTTTTCTTTCTTTCATGGGCTAGTAATGTTCCATTAATAGAAATATTTGTTATGACAGTCTGTCAGAGAAAATATGAAGCTGTTAAATAGTCAAGCACTAATGAAGTAGAAACAGTGTGTTCCAGAAAGCCAAATGAATATGATTCTTCTCTTGAAGCCAAAATTGGTCCACACACCCATAGGCTTCATTAGTTCCATTGGTAAGTATGATTCAAGATCTATTTTTAAAAGGTTGTATTCCAGCTGAATTGAGATTTCTAGTCATTCTTATTTCTTATGATGACTCTTAGGAGGTATTTCAATATAATATTATTCAAATGAAAAGACTTCATGATGAAAATACAGAACCTTGATATGCTATTTTTAAGCTATAGAAAGAACAATTGGGAAATGATGACTTGGCTAGCACTTAAGCAATGGGAGTTCCATACTGTTTCTTCCTTTTCTTCTTTGTAGGTTCATGTATAAGTCTGAATTCCCTTTATGCAGTATGAATGGTGTCAACTCAGTTGTCCTCTTCTTGTCTTGAGAAGCCCCTGGGACGGGGCACATCAATAGGAGACAGGCTGAAGCTTGGAATCCATGACATGAGATTTCCCAACCCTTTACACACTGACTTCTTTCAAGGGAAAGTTAATGGTACAAAGGGTTTTTCGATGGACCTAAATAATTTTCTCTTTGGGGGCAATGTTGATTTAGTCATTCCAAATTGAAACATTACTCCCACATGGTCCCTGTCTATAATGATCCCATGCTGTCCTACATTGTTTAATTGCTGAAAAGCAGTCTGAGATTCAAGATTTTATTGGTACTGATTTTGTCTTTTCACTAAAACTACCTATAATTAGCAGATGACATTCAGAAAACTCCAGAAAGCAAATTTCACAAGCCAAGACTGTTAGCTGTTTAAGTTAAATGTTGTCACCTTTTTGAGACAGATGTATTGAGGCTGAAAACATTTCATTGAAGCAAGTTACAAAGACAAGTTGTGAAAGATTTCTCTCTTTATAGGATGCTTACCTGTAATCTTGCTTAAATACACAAGGATGGCCTTGATGGCTTTCTCATTCCTGCCATTTTTTTTTGGTTTTACCTAATTGTTAACTTAATTTGAAACTATGCCAGTCACTTTTACTTAAGTATTATATCTTTAGTTCAGACTTTCTTTGTAGGAATTTTGGTAGTTTCCTTTTAAGCAATAATGTTCAATATGGGTCTTGGGGGAGAGGAAGGAGATGAATCAATGGGAAATATGTTTCAACTCATATGTTTGATGTAATGGAAGAACACTAGAATTAGAATCAGATATTCTACGTGAGTTCAGGCAAATCACTTAACCACTTTGGGGCTTCAATTTCCTCATCTATAGGAGACTGAACTAGCTGATGCATGAGATTCCTTCCAGCTCTAAATCTATCAACCTATGGTCCTTGATTATTTGGATTTACTGTGACTAAATACAACTCAGATTTACCAGAAAGTGTTCTTGGGCGAAACACAGAATTAAAACAGTATTGCGTGTCTTTAGAAACTTTGCTGCACTAGATTCAAGACGTCTGTATTTTGGTTAGTTACTGTAAAACATTTAAGTTTTGCTAATATTAAGATGTATTTGGGTTTACCACCTGATGCTGTGAAATAAAATATATGTTTCTACTAGAAATAAGGATTTTATATTATCTGGATTATCAGTCTGAACTGCTAGTTCAGTTGATTACATCAAAACTCAAATGAAGTCCAGGTCAGTTGTTTTATCCTGATGTGGGATAATTAGTTAATTATACACATAAAACTATGCCAAGTTGGCAGATAACACCCCTACAGAATAGCACAGAGTCATTCAGATTTTCTTGGCACAAATCACTTTGCCTCTTTGGGCCCCAGTTCCTTCATCTACAAAATGAAGAGGTTGGACTAGCTCATTTCTATGGTCCCTTCCAGCCTTCACATCCTCTGGTCTTTGATTATACCAAGCTGAACCAATGAAAAAAACTGAAAGCATATGTCTTCTTAATGTTATATCATCTTGGCCCGGTGAAAAGAGCTCTGATTAAGAATTTAGAGAACCAAAGTTCCAAGCCTGATTTTGCTATTGACTATCTGGAAGATGAGGTATTAGACTAGAAGATCTCTAAGGGTCTTCCTGGCTTTAAAATTCTATGATTTTTATAGGTAAAAGATGGACAAAAAGTCCATCAAAATAACAACTAAACATGTGAGTTTTCATACTACTATTCAATGAACCCTTAATGGTGATATACCCTGCCAGGAAAATCCATTCCCAGGGCTCCCAAAAGCTCATATGTCCCTTTGTGGATGACAAGTCAGTTTGTCTACGGTGGCATAGTGCTGGCCAACTGCTTAGCAGCTGCCTCTCACTAGACCAAAGTTCTAAACTTTAGGATCACATTTTAGTGGGACCTAGGATCAGATTTATAATTTAGGTCTGGGGAACATGCTCCAAATTATAAATACTTTCGGGTTGAGAATGAGGGAGTAGAGTCCCTGTCTATCTCTGTATCTGGCTCTCTTTCTGTCTGTCTCTTTCTGTCTCTCTGTCTGTGTCTCTGTCTATCTCTGTCTCTGTATCTGTCTGTGTCTCTGTCTCTCTCTGTCTCTCTCTGTCTCTCTCTCTCTCTGTCTCTCTACAGCAATCTGGAGAAATCCTTGTGGATGAGGGAAAAGGAAAAGAACTATGGGTTTTCTATAAATTCTACTTTTGGAATAGTTAATGTTAATTTAGACTTCCATACTCTCTTTTGTCTCCCCGCACCCACCACGATTAGCATAAACCTTTGAGATAAGCAGTCCAGAACACATCTATTCTTCCCATCTCAGGAAAAGTGATTTGGAATATAAGTAAGCTTCTGGTCCTAAATCTCTGAGTTGCACCAGAATTTCCAAAAGCAGGTGTGTGTCCCTCTAGAGCCCAATAGTGTTGAATACTCTCAGTAGTAAGCTGTGAAAGAACTGAAGGAGGGAACTGGAAACAAGGTAGCTAATCAATTAATCAATCCACAGTGTTTACTGTGTTGGGTACTATACTACCCTAACTCTAAATGCCAATGACGTTGATTTGTAAAATGGAGTGGATAGTATAGGAGGAGCAATGGGGGAGGGGATGCAATTAATTTTTTAATTTACTCCCAACTATGTAATCGTTATACCACATGCACAATGATTTACATATGTGTACATCTATGTTTGTAGTATTTTAAGTATCTAAATTTTTGTTAATAAAGGTATTCACTCCTTCCAAGGCACAATCTATCCCCATCACCTCTAATGACTTCATTGATAATTTTCAA
>CM053626.1:239754205-239778456 GCA_028646595.1 Phalanger gymnotis | reverse complement strand
GGGCATAGAGATTTATTTTGCCCTACAAGAAAGGAAGGGAAAGGGGGATGGGAGGGGAATGGGGGGACGGAGGGGAGGGCAGACTGGGGAACAGGGCAACCAGAGTGTACGCCATCTTGGAGTGGGGGGGTGGAAATGGGGAGAAAATCTGTAATTCAAACGCATGTGAAAATCAATGCTGAAAACTAAACATATTAAAAATAAATTAAAAAAAAAGAAAGCAAAAAAAAGAGTTGCTATAACTAAAAAAATTCATTTGCATACAACTAAAACTGGTGATGAGCCTCCTTGAATTTAGGTAGTCTAATCTTCAGAGGTTAGACACACAGTCCATCAACCAGCTTGTGGTTGGAGATTAACCTGTATACTGAAATGAGGCATAAGAATCAGTTATGGCATAACCATATCTTGGATAGACAATGAAAATGGATGAATAAGGCACATAATGGAACAGGAGAAGATCAGGCTGAACTACTTTTAAGAAAGCAAAGTTCCTTTTACAACACCAAGTTTCTCCCTCCAAGGAAGGCCCGTTTTTGAAATTCCTGTATTCTCCTGGTAGCCAGGAATCATGTAAAAATAGTAGGGTCTCAGAAAAAGTAAAAATGAGAATCACTCAAAAAGCAAAAAAGAGGCCGAAGGTGGTTGTGAACAGGCTGTCATAATAGTAAATAAAGGATTGAAGAATCACTGGGTTAAAGAATATCTTCAAAGAAAATATATGGATGAAAAAGAAGATGGATGAGAAAGAGAGAGAGAGAGGGAGAGAGGGAGAGGGAGAGAGAGAGAGAGAGAGAGAGAGAGAGAGAGAGAGAGAGAGAGAGAGAGAGAGAGAGAGAACAATGGACAGTTGAAGTGATACACTGGTATTCTCATGGCACCTGGAGAAAGTGTGTTGGGTGTTGAGGGGATCCCTGCTATTATCTTTTAGAGGACAAGGGTGAGTGGCACACCATTTGCGGGCATTGGTGATAGGGAGCACACTGAGCTCGCTCTCCCAAATTCCATTCTCACAGACATGTTGGGCATCTGACTACTTACCATTTGAGTATTTAACTCTCTCTGTCTCTCTCTCTCTCTCTCTCTCTCTCTCTCTCTCTCTCTCTCTCTCTCTCTCACACACACACACACACACGCACATGCACATGTGAAGGCATGCATATATAGAATCTATGATTTCATCAGAGTGAGAAACTCCTGATATGTGAACTCTCTCCACCAAGCATATAAAAACTCATTTATAACTGAATAGATAAGTCTAGGGAAGTAACCTAAGGAACAGAAAGGTTTTTTGTCTAGGGTCACACCTAGAAAAACATCAGGAAAGAGTTTGGACCCAGATCTTCCTGATTCCAAGTCCATTATTCTATCTACTAAACCATGCTTCATTTATGTATGCATATTAGGTGAATTATCCAAAGAACCAAAGGAAGGCCACCAGTATATTCACTGGGTCTCCTTTTGAGGGTCTATTAAGGACACGGAAATGAATCATGAACCCTGAAAAAGTATAGACAAGAGGCAATATGCCCTGGCGAAGAATTGCCTACATTGACTTTGACATTACTGAAGAATCATAAATATACATACCATCCTAAGACATTGTAAACATGATTTAACACACACATACATTTATAATTGGGACATTCTGGAATTAGGGTTCCATGTGTCCTTCTTTATTCACCCCACCCATTCTTACCACCCATTAAATGTGATCAGGATTTCATCATCACTTGGCAAAGTGCAAAGAAAAAAAAAACACAACCTGAAAATTGTTCCTAATAATCCATGCCACGTTGTTAAGTGCCCTTCAGACTCATAATTGTAGCAAATATTCATAACTTTTGTCTGTGACAATTGGGGTGGGGAAAATAAGATTCTGGCTCCTCTGAAGGGGAAAAAGCTGCTGGAAAAAATGCTAGCAAGTGTTTAAATAATTATGATCACACACATAAAATTAAGCATTATTACAAATGCATTATGGGGCTTTTTTCATTGCATGGTAAATAAAGAACAGATTTTTTTCTTCTTTTTTTTTCTTTTTAGTTTTACTGGGGACATTTTATAAATCACAATGCAGTGCACTTCACCACATGAGTCATGCTGGACAGCTGCCACTTCTCAGATCACCAGCTTGCCTTTGAATTCAAAGAACAGTACATGGCCTATGAAAACATCTGGGCCTTGGAGTTTTAGAGAGCTAGAGTGCAGGTCCCTTTCAAAAGGCTTTGAATAAATGGTAGAAGGGGCAGGAAGAAGGATACATCTACCTAGAATGATGCAGAATCTCTTGGACCAGGAAGGAATCAATAGCCCACATTCCTCAGGTCTTTGGGGTACTGAGACCTAAAGGAAATCAGGGAGTAGACCAACGAAGGTCAGACAATGGAGATGAGGAGACTGAATTATACAGTGGATCTTTTTAATATCCCCTTCTCTGTAACGTTTAAAGAAATTAAACATCTTAGCCCCAGGTACCTGCTTATGTTCTGTTAGTATGTTTTTTTTTAATATTTATTTATTTTAAACTTTTTTTTATTTTTTGAATTTTGAATTCTAAGTCCTCACCCTCCCTTCCACTCCTCCATCACTGAGAAGAAAAGCAAAATTATACCAAATTATATATGTGAAATCATGCGAAACATATTTCCATACTAGCCATACTGCAAAAAAATGGCAAAAAAATAAAGTGAAAAAAATTATACTTCAATTTGCACTCAGAGTTCATCAGTTTTCTCTCTGGAGTTGGATAGCATTTTTTCATCATGAGTCCTTCGGAGTTGTCTTGGATCGTTGTATTGCTCAGGGTAGCCAAGTCTTTCATAGTTGATCATCATTACAGCATTGCTGTTACTGTGCACAAAAATCTCCCAGTTCTTCTCACTTTACTTTGCATCAGTTCATATGCATCTTGCCATATTTTTTTTCCTGAAACCACCCCTTTCATCATTTCTTATAATACAATAGTGATCCATTGTAATCGTAGTCTACAACTTGTTAAACCATTCTCCAATTGATGAGAATCTCCTCAATCTCCAACTCTTTGCCAATGCAAAAAGAGTTACTGTAAATGTTTTTGTACACATATGTCTTTTGCCTTTTTTGATCTCTTTGGGATATAGACCTAGTAGTAGTATTGCTGGGTCAAAGGTATGCACAGTTTTATAGCACTTTGGCTGTAGTTCCAAGCTGTTCTCCAGAATGGTTGGACAAGCTCACAACTCTACCAACAGTTTATTACTGTACCTATTCTCCCTCCTCTCCTTCAGCACTTGTCATTTCTAATAGGTATGAGGTGGTACTTCAGAGTTGTTTTGGTTTGCATTATGGTAATCAATGTGATTTAGAGCATTTTTATATGACTACGAAAGATTTGTGTTTTTTTCTTCTGAAAACTGTATCTTTTGATTGTCTATCAATTGGGGGAAGGTTCTTATCTTTATGAATCTGATTAATTTCTTTATATATTTGAGCAATCAGGACTTTGCTAGAGAAACTTGCCAAAAATTTTTGACATTGCGATATTGTGATATCTTTTATCAAAATCTGGTTTTCCTGATTACCTATTTTAATTAGATCTATTTTTGCTTTTGCTTTATCTGAGATCATGATTGCTATCCCTGCCTTTTTTTTCCCTTCTGATGAACCCTAATAGATTCTGTTCCAGCCCTTTATTTTAACTGTGTGTGCCTTTCTGCTTCAAGTGTGTCTCTTGTAAACAATATATTATTGGATTTTGGTTTCTAATCCATTTTGCTGTCTGCTTCCATTCAGCCCATTCACACTCACAGTTACAATTACTGTGTATTTACCTCCATCTTATTTTTTTCTGTTTATCCGTCTCTATCTCTTTTTATCCTGCCTTCCTCAAAAGTCTGTTTTGATTCTGACTACTACCTACCTTGATTCACTCTCCCTTTTATCATTCCCTTCCCCTTCCCCAAATGTCTTATCCCTTTTCCTGAAATTTCCCTATTGGGTAAGATTTTTATACCAAGTTTTGTGTGTGCGTTTGTGTGTGTGTGTGTGTATGCATGTATTCTTCACTCTTTGAACCAATTCCAATCAGAGTGAGGTTCAAGAATTGTCCACTACCCACTATTTTTACCTGCAGTATAAAAACTCTTCCTCACATGCCTCTTTTATGTGAGAAAATTTTCTCCATTCTACCTCTCTCTTACCCCTTCTCCTGGTGCACCTCTCATTCTCACCTCTACATGTTTTTTAGATCATTTCAGCATAATCCATTCACACTCATGTCTTGTCTCTCTGTAGACTCCTTCTAACTGCTATAATAACGATAAAGGGCTTAAGAGTTATATGTATCATCTTCCCATATGGGAATGTAAATAATTGAACCTTACTGAGTCCTTATGATTTCTCGTTCATAGTTGCTTTTATATGCTTCTCTTGAGTCGTGTGTTTGAATGTCAAATTCTCCATTCAGCTATGGTCTTTTCATCAGGAAGGCTTGAAAGTCCTCTCTGCTTCATTAGACATCCATTTTCCCCTGAAGTATTGCACTTAGTTTTACAGGGTATGTTTTCATTCTTGGTTGTATTTCTAGTTTATTTGCCTCCTGGAATATCATATTCTAAGCCTTCCACTTCTCTAGTAGAAATTGCTAAATCTTGTGTAGTCCTGATTGTGGCTCCACAATATTTGAATTTTTAATTTCAAGCTGCTTGCAATATTTTCTCCTTGATCTGTGAGTTTTGGAATTTGACTATAATTTTCCTGGGAATTTTCATTTTGAGGTCTCTTTCAGAAGGTGATCAGTAGACTCTTTTAATTTCTATTTTATCCCTTGGATCTAAGATGTCTGGACAATTTTCCTTGATAATTTCTTAAAACAAGATGTCTAGGCTCTTTCCTTGATAGTGGCTTTTAGGAAGTCCAATAATTCTTAAGTTATCTCTCCCAGTTCTATTTTCCAGGTTAATTGTTCTTCCAATGAGATATTTAACATTTTCTTCTATTTTTTTCATTCTTTTGACTTTGTTTTATTGTTTCTTGATTTCTTGTGAAGTAGTTAGCTTCTACTTGCCCATTTTCAATTTTTAAGGAATTATTTTCTTTAATAAGCTTTTGTATTCCTTTTTCCATTTGGCCAATTCTGCTTTTGCCACTCTTACCATTTATCCAATTCTGTTTTTAAGGTGTTATTTTCTTCAGTATTTTTGCGACTCTTTTTAGTAAGCTGTTAATTCTCATTTCATAATTTTCTTGCCTTACTCATTTCTTTTCACAATTTTCTTCCGCCAGTCTTGTGTCTTTCCTTAACTCTTCCAGGAATTCTTGCTACACTTGGGTCCAATTAGCTTTTTTCTTTGAGGCTTTTTGGGTAGCTGTTGTCTTCTTCTCAGTTTATTTCTTGGTCTTCTCTGCCACTGTAGTAGCTTTTTATTATCAAATTCTTTCTCCTCCTCCTCCTCTTCCTCCTCCTTCTTCTTCTCATTTTTTCCAGCCTGTTCGTTCACTTAAAACTTTATGTTAAGGTTGTGCTGTACTCATTTAGGAGTGAAGAGGCTTCAAGATTTTTTGTGCTAATATTTTCAGAGCTAGTTCTGGGACACATACATACACACATAAATATATGTGTGTGTATGTATGTGTATATATGTATATTCTTATAGTCTGGTAGACTGGTAATTTTTTAAATTATTTTCTAAAACTTCAAGTATAGTGGTTATTTATTCTCACTGTGGTTAAAAAAAATCATCACTTCCTGGTGATGAGCTTCATATAATTAAGTAGGCTCAATCTTTAGACAGCAGACAGTTGTCTCAAGTATAAACTGGGGGTGATATTTGTAGTACTTACTTTACAGGGTTGTTGTTTTGAACTTCAAATGAGAACACGCATGTAAAATTCATTGTAAACTTTAAAACATTCTATAAATTATTATTGTTGCTGCCATCATCTTTTATTATCATTATTATTATCATTATTTCCATACTTGAAGCCTTTCCAGGTTGGTAAAACCTGCCAAGGCTTGCACTCTAATAACATATCTTTCACTTCAGTGGGGTAAAAAATCACAATATTAAGAGCTGGAAAGAATATTATATATCATCTAGTCCAACCCTACCATTTTATAGAAGAGAAGACCTCCAGAGAGGTTAATTTGCTTGCCCACATTCACATAGCTAACTAATAGCAGAGCTGGGGTTCAAATCCAAGTCCTCTGATACCAAATCCAGTGTTGTTGTTCTTGTTTATTTCCCTCCTCTCCTTTCCCTTCCTCTCTTCCCTTTCTTTTACTCCACCATGGAGTCTTATGCATTACACTTCTTGACAATATAGCAGTGGCTCTGGGTTCATTCTCCTAACACCCACTTCCAATGTCCAGTTGGGTCCCCAGAATGCAGCTTGCCACTTCTCTTCTCAGGATTCTAGGTGTATCCCCAAGGGGCTAGGGGTATTTTGTTAATGACAAATTTCAAAATACCCTATTGGTGGCCTTCCCCAATTATTATTCATTGATATCCATTAGATGGCAAGATAGGGGCAGCTAGGTGGCACATTAGACAGAGCACTGGGTTGGGAATCAAGAAGACTGATCTTCCTGAGTTCAAATCCAGCTTCAGATATTACTAACTGTGTGACCCTGTGCAAGTCACTTAACCCTATTTGGCTCAGTTCCTCATCTATAAAATGAGCTGGAGAAGATAATAGCAAGCCATTCCAGTATCTTTGCCAAGAAAACCTTAAATGGGGTCACAAAGAGTCGAATGTGACTGAAACAACAACACCAGGTAGCAACAACAAGATAGAAAGACAATTAAGTTTTAAAAGGGGTATTTACTAAAGAAGTATGGTAAGAACAAGTATACAAAATAGCCCCCCCGAACCAGGGACATATTCCTTCACAAGTACACAAAGAATATAGGGAGAGTAGGATAAAGCTTAGATAATACGTGTGGAAAAGAGTTAATTCATAGCTCATTTTCTCCCTTTATGGAATTTTCATATGTTCCCTCAGGCGTGGAATAGCTTTCTTCTAAGCTTCTTATAGTATCCTGAAGCTACCTTTCTTCAGTGTATTTAACTTGTTTTCAGCTCCTAATGATCATTCTGCTATTAACCACTGCCATTCTGGGAATACTATTAGGACACTAAGAAAGTCTAAAATCTTCCAGCCTTTTGAAGTTCACAAGGTCATCATCCTGTATTCAAGCATGTGGAGAGGCTCTTCTCTTCCCTCAGTCCCCAGCCAATTCTCTCTTAGAGGCTTGGCTAAACTGGTGTCTCTTCCAGGTTTACCCTTAATTTGAATGCTTAGTTTCTAAACTGTCTTACTTTTTTGGCCAAGACTTCTTGGGCACAATTGAGTCTCTTTGGCAAAGAAAATTTTTCCACCAAATTCCTTGGCATTGTCAAATGGTTCATCATCAGAAGTAGATACGGTTTATAAAGTAGAATGACACTAAAGAAGATACACTGGTATATCAACTTTACCTCTCCTCTGCCTTTCTGCCAAAATAGATTATTTGCAGGAGTGTATGGGAGCAAGATCTTGCCAATTCAAGAAAGCTAATTGCTAAATTTTCAGTACAAGCAGTTACATCTTGGAATTTAGCAAATACTACAGGGCTCAATGTGTTATTTTGTTGATTGCCTAGACTTAAGAAAATGACGTAGAAAATGTTAAATATGAAGATTATATTTAAAATGGTGTTGTATATACTTTTTTCTGAAGATTCAGTTAAAATATTTATCAGCAACCCCTTGATCATTTACCATCCAGACAGTCTCCCCATTTGTTATGTTGCTAACTCTAAGGGTCACTTTCCATCTTCCCTTCAGCAGAATCCTCCTCTTTATGTTACCTTATAGAATCATAGATCTAAAACTGGGTGACCAAGTCTAACTTTCCAATTTCACAGCTGAGAAAACAGAAAACTGAGGCAACAAAATGTTAAAAGTGACTTGCCCAGGGTCTTAACTAGTAGGTGTGTAAGGTTGGGGTTGAATCCAGGTTATCTGACACAAAGTCCAGTGCTTCATCCATTATATCACACTGTCTCCCCCATTAGAATATAGATTCCATGATAGAGGGGACTACCTCCTTTCTACTTGAATCCTCACTGCTTGGCACACTTAGTAAATGCTTTTAATTCATTAGTTCATTTTGCATGTGTAGCGTCCCCTTTGGGCTACTTCCTTAGCATGAATTTACACTCACAAGCTCAGTCTCTACCGTACTTGCATTTTCTAAGTTCTAAGGGTCCCAAACAACGGGCCCAAGTTTCTACTATTACAGCTAGTATCTTCAATTAGTGATGTTCCCCTTAACAGAAAATGGGAATTGAGCAAAGGAGACAGGAGAATTGCTATAGAGGAAAATTAGGAGAAATTGTGCAAGGTAATCAACACGAGGGAGTAGTCAACAATATTGAAAGGTGCAGAATGTTGAATAAGGATGAGGACTGAAAAAAAGGCTTTGGGGTGGGGGTGGGGAAGGCTTTTCAATTTGACTTGGAGAAATTTTTAGTAGAAGAGTTAGAACAGGAGCCAGGTTGCAAGGAATCGAAGAAGTAATGAGTATGAGTGGGCATCCGATGTAAATACCTTCCTAAAGAAGTTAAGCAGTGGATGAGAGAAGAGAATTAGTGTAGAGGTTGGGCCAACAAGAAGGATAATATTAAAAATACCTGAGTATATTTTTGGACAGATTAGAATGAACTTGTGGCAAGGAAAATCTGGAGTTGTCTGAGAGAGGTGAATGGATGCTGGAGTAAAAACTTGGAACAAGACCAAGGATGTAAGTAGAAGCAATGCCTTATTAAGCCTTAGTAAATAAGGACAACAGCTCCTTTGTGTCTGGAAGGAAGAGAGAAGGAGTGATATTTTCACTATGAATGAAACCTCTGTGTATAATACATATTACATATGTATGTATGTATACACACACATATACCAAGTGGAAAACTAGTTCACAAGTTTTCCTCAGAGAAGCAAATGAAAGAAATAATGCAGCTACTTTCGTCATGAGAAAGAACATTACATGGGACTCGGTTAACTCAACTTGGGATGTGTACGATGAAGATCTCCAAGAAAATAAATTTCATCACCAGCATTTGCATCCTGTAGAAAAAAAAATGAAGTGAAATCCTGTGAAGACTTTGACAAGGAGCTCCAGATTATGTCAACATACATGCGTTGATGCTCAATGACTTAGATAAGCAAGTGGATCCAGGAAAAGAAGTTAATAACTATGTTAAAAACTTAGTTACAGTTCAAGAAATGAAGGAGATCAGAGCTTGTAAATTGCTCAGAATTTTCATGCCTAGATGCCATGAATACTTTCTTCAAAAAGAAAAATTTAAAACTATTTTCTATTGTCAACAATTTAAACAATTAAATTGATTATAACAATATACTTGAAAAAATGAGTACAGAGATGAATCATTTCAAAATCATTGTGCATTGACCAAGGCAGTCAGATCATTCCATTCTTATATTAACACTAACGCAGATAAAAAGATAAATGGAGAGAAAGACACTGTGCAATTATTGCAAATCCAACCTGAATTGTTCAGTAAGTTGTTAAGTACTCTGAAAAGGGGGCAAAAATGAAACCATTGGTCTTACCAACATTTCTTTAAGTAATTTTTATCAATAAAAAAACAGTAGCCAAAATGAGGAGGCCAAAGTCCCCAAAAACTACCTCTGGCTTCAAGTACTTGATCTCCTTGAAAGCAGAGAAAGATAATAGCCAAAGGTAACACTGATTTTCGATATGAAAAGCATTTTAAAGGAGGATTTTGATAATTATGAGCCCCTCCAAAGAGTGAAAAATAGTTGAACTGAAAACAGTTGGCATAGAATTGGTCATCACACTTAATTGCAATCACCTTTATATATATATATATATATATATGTGTGTGTGTGTGTGTGTGTGTGTGTGTGTGTGTATGTATATATCTATATGTATGTATATATATATATATATATATATATATATATATATATATATATGATATCATGAGCAGTGATGGGATTTGATAAGGAATTGTCCACAAACAATCTTTACTGGATGCAATTTTAAATACTATATGATAATACTTAATTCAAATAATAATAATAATCCAGAGAACTATTTTCAAGAAATTTCAAAGAGGGGATTATTCAAAATGGATAGAAAAGATCACAAATGATACTTCACCCCAAAAAGGGAAGTTTAAAAGTTATCAAGAACTGCTCATCTATATGCTTGGTTTCTCATCTCTAAAAGATTCATGAGAAAAGTTTCTATCTGGATTGAAAATACCTTGGATTAAGCCATGGGGAAATGAATAGGCACTCTTTTACAGATGATTGTTAAAAGGCAAATTCATTTGTAAGGTCAGAAAACTGACTGGATGATACAGAGAATGGAATAATAATAGCTAACATTTATGTAGCACTTATTATGTTCCAGGCATTGTTCCAGGTGCTTTACAAGTATTATCTTGGTCCTCATAACAACACTGGAAGATAAGTGCTATTATTATCTCCATCTTATAGTTGAGGAAACTGAGGCAAACAAAGATTAAGTGATTTGCCTGGGGTCCCACAATTATCAAGTATAAAAGGTCATATCGGAACTGAGGCAAGCATAAAAGCCACTTCCCAGTAGGCAATTTGTCAAAGGGTATGAACAAACAGTTCTCAAAATAATTGCAAACTATTAATACTCACAAGAAAAAATATTCCAAATCACTAATTGTATAACAAATGCAAACTGAACAACCCTGAAGTTTTATTGGATACCCCCAAAATTGGCAAAAATGACAAAAGTTGGGAAGTTAATATTGGGGGGATTGTGGAAAGATGGGACCACTAATGCATTTCTGGTAATTCTGAGAATCAGTATACCATTGTAGAAAGCACTTTGGAATTAAGCAAATAACATGCCTAAAATTTCCATATACCTTCACCCTGAGATTCGACTGCTATATGTATAGTCCAATGAGGTTATAGATAAAAAGAAAGTCTCCTGATACAACCAAATATTTATAGCAGCACTTTATCTTTGTTGGTAACAAAGAATTAGAAATAAAATACCTGTCCAATGACTGGGGATAAACCATAGTATGTGAATGTAATGGAATATCACTATGCTATAAGAAAAGACAAACATGATGAATATAAAAAAAGCGTATAAGGACTTGTAGGAACTTATGGAAAATGAAGTCATCAGAAGGTGGAAAACAATTTTATACAAGGACTACAACAATGTAAATGAAAAGGACAACCACCCCAAAACAATTAAAAATGAATGTTGCAAAATTATAAAGAATAAGCTTGGCTCCAAAGTAAAGACATGAAAAGACATGTCTTCTCCCTTTCAGAGGTGAGGGATCCACAGGTGTGGAACATTGAGTGTAATGTGAGATTTGTTCCATATATTAATCAGTTTTGCTCATTTTTTCCCTCTTTTTTTCCTTAAAAAGAAAAAAGATTTGTTGTAAGTGATGGCTTTCTGGGAAGAGGAAGGAGGAGGATATAGGAGAAAATATAGGTAATGCAAAACCAAAATATTTCAATAAAATCTGTTAAAAATGTTGATTAAGTAGAACAAAATGCATCTTCCTCAACCCAGATGCCTCTCACGCATATATTAAAGTTACATAACACTTTATGATGTAACTATGGAGATAATTTCATTTAATTATCCATTGTAAACTAACAAGAAGTATTATGTAAAACAGAGAGACGTACGTACACTTATGGTTCACTGATGTTTTAAGAGATGATCTGTGCAAAGTACAAACTAAAAGAAACCCTGTTGACAATGTGGTGCTCTAAATGCTACCACTGGTAAATGACACTGTCCAATTTCCATTAGGCCTCTGCACTATAAAGTTAAATCTATAGCAATGAAAAAAAAATTGTCTAACCATCTATATTCAGAAGACAGATTGGATAAAAACCATATTCTTTAGGTTATAATATGTAGCTGAGTAGGCAATCCATTGAGTTAGTATGTGAGTATATATTTTCCTCTATATTGATAACAATATCAAATGTATACTGTGGAAAAAACCAGTAGATGGATAGTGAGATGGACTGACCATTGAATATGGAAAAAATGAGTGGCTCTGTCTTTGGAGAATTGGAAAGTGTTTTCAAACTTCCACACCACAAACCCTACCATGGTCATGCCAATATTCTTTCAGGGATTCTTTCTAGAAAGCTTAGTCATAAGCTTCTATAGCCTTAGGAGACTTGCGTTCAACAGACTCTCCATTTCTTGACTCAGCATTGATGGGCACCCACCCATTTCAGTTTCTTAAACTGCATGTTTTCTGTGCTTGCTTTTGATATGCGGTTTAGGTAAGACCCGCAAGAAGAAGACAAATGGAGCCTGCTCCGCCCTCCCTCCCCATGCTGCTCAAGGTGCGATTGCCTATAAACTGACTGCAATATCATGCCTTTATTTGAGAGAACCCATTAAAGAACTCCACAGTGCTTGTTTAGGATTAGGTTACTCGGTAATGACAATGGGTGGTCAGATACAGATCATGAACTTTACTTCTTCAAGCTATCAGCAATTATACAAAAATCTACATATTCAGCCACCACCACCAGCTGGGGCACTGCCTGTCAAAGAGTGAATCCTGTAAGATGTTCTGTTGCTGATGCCTAAGAAACTGCATGCTTTGATGCTTGAGATGTAATGCATTCAAGCCACTGCTAAAGAAGGAGTACCTATTTACAGGTTGGTATCTGTCAGGGTCTTAACCAGGGGAGGCCTGGTCCTGTCACTTCTGTTCTTTGAAGACATGGACTAATATGCCAAGAAAGTAACACTGTAATAAAGCAGGTGTGAGATACCAGAGATGACTGTGTGGCTAAATACATATATTCTTATTGTATATGCTTTCCAATAAAGAGCCTTGATTGGTGTGGTGGTGAGTATAGATGCTTTCTTTGGCTCACAGCCCAACTTTGGGTGAAAATTTTATTTATTCATAGGTGAGAGAGTGTAGGACTTAGAATCAGGAAAGCATCAGTTCAAATCCTGTCTCAGATACTTACTATGGGATCCTAGGTGAGTCACTTAGTCTCAGCCTCAGTTTTCTCATCTATAAAATGGACATCATCATCATCATCATCATCATCATAACACCCATCTTCAAGGTTGTAAGGATAAAAGGAGATATTTGTGAACAATTTTACAAATCTTAAAATGCTATATATAAATGCTAACTATTGATATTATCAGTATTAATAAATGTTACTAATATTATTTTTATTATCATTATTATTTACCACAACCTCAGAAGAATTGAAATTGCAAACGACTCAAAGGGTTACGGAAAGATATAACCTGAGTTACAGAAGTATCAGGAAATTCATAACTGAGGAAACATACGACCAGAAAAGAAGATAGAGACATCATGTAGTATGAATGATAAACAAGCAAATGGATTGATATCCTGAAGTTATTAGAAGAGCTGGCAGGAAACCTACAGAATAGTGGATGAATGGAAGATTCATGGAAAGATATTGCTAAGGATCCTACAATTTGAGGAGGTATGGGAAAATTGCCATTTCCATCAATACAGGGTATACGAACACTGAAGAAATCACCCGGCCATTGATTTGTTCAAGAACCAAAAGTATGTGGTACTGTGTGGGTGAGTGCTTTTTTCTAGCTGGCATGTGGATTATTGGAAAGTTTTGAGATCTTTTTGATAGCTTTAGAATTTCCCTCAGCTATGGAAAAACAAAATCAGTCAAGGCATTGTTTGATATAATTATTGAATGCATTCCTTTTCTTACACACACACACACACACACACACACACACACCCCTTCCCTCATGGTCCTCTTTGATAGTAGCTTCATGCAAATGTGAGGCTAGGGCATGTGGATGAGGCTGAACTTTATTTTTTTAAAGTCTCATACAAGAACGCTTCTTTTGTAGCTCATTAAGAATGCTTTAAGATGAAATTAGATGTTAGTAACTAAATACAATTGTGTCAATGCTTTAATGACTGTCTTTAAGGAGAGACATACTTTAAGGAGAGACATTTTTTTTAATAAAACACTTATGAAAGATCTTTTGGCTTTATAGCCATATCTAGTAAGCATTTCTTGGAGAAAGTTGTATGTCTTTCAGATACTTTATTACGGAGGGAGAATATGGTAGTTGATGGAAGACCAGTCAGGAAGACATAGATTCAAAAACTGACACATACTAGCTGTGAGACCCTTAGCAAGTTACCTAATTTCTTTGCAATCCTAGCAATTTTTTTTAAGTTTCTAAGGTCACAAGTAAGAGATAAGTTATTGATCTGTATTGGTTGATAGAGTTCCCAAAATTGGAGTGCACCCTTTGAGAGTCTGGATGGCATAGAGGATAAAGCACTGGGTTGAGAGTTCAGAAGACCTGGGTTTGAATTAGATATCAGACACTTCCTATTATGTGACTCTGGACAAGTCTCATAACCCCTCTGGATCTTAGTTTCCTCATCTGTAAACTGAAGAGGTTAATCCTGATGACTTCAAAGGTTCTGTCCAACTCTAGATCTATGGTACAATAGTGTCATATATGTATGCATGTATGTAGGTATGCATATATTTATCTATCTATCCGTCTGTCTATATTCCTATCAATAGTATACATCAAGAGAAATCTATATTTTATATACATAGTATATAAACATATATACACACATGTACATATACCCACATTCATACTTATGTGTATGTACATATACGTATATCCACACATCACATTTACACAAAACTTTAAGGTACGCAAGACACTTTGCATACATTATTTCATTTGATTCTCATTTTTAAAAAAATAGGAGTTAAGGCTATTGTTATCCTCATTTTACAGATGAAGAAACTGAAAGCTCAAAGAGATTGAGCAATTTGCTCATAGCCAAAGACCTGGGAATTATTTCAGGTGGGATTCAAACCCAGGTCTTGCTAACTCCAAGTTTTATGCTCTATCTACTACGCAATCTTGCATCATTTTATCTAATAACGATAATAACAGTTAATATTCATATAGTACTTTAGGGTTTTAAAATGCTTTATATATGTGTGTGTGTATATGTAATGACATTTGGATAATTCAGATTGTCTAAATTTATTTCTCAATCTATATTTTGATAGCTATTATCTACCACCACTAACCCATGACATTTTCCCTCCTTTCTCATTGAATTCTGTGCCTGGATAATAGACTTCTCCATCTCAACTGCTCTACTTATTCCAGGGGACTTCAATGTACATTCTGATCCTCAGAGTCATTGAAGCTCTTCACAGTTTCGTCCCTTCCCATCTTTTCTATCTTCTTAGATTTTATCCAAGAATCTACTAATTTCTGCCCATGACCCAGGACACATCTCCCTTGTCTGTGTTTTCTCATTGACTGCTCCTCATGCCTTAAATGATATCTCTCTCTCCTCCTCCCCACATCTTCTGACTCTTAGGATCCCTGGCTTCCTCTAAGACTTAGCTTAAGTGCTGACTTCCCCAGGAGTTATTTCCTGGTTCCCTAGCTACTAGGATCATCTCCTTTAATATTTCTTTCTATCAATTTTGTATTTGTCTCATATGTTCTCATTTACACATTTTCTCCCCAATTGGACTGTAAGCTCCTTGAGGGTAAGGTTTTGGTTTTGCTTTTTATCCCCAGCACTTAGCATAGTGCCTGGCACTGTGCCAATCAGTGCTTCATTGATTGATTGCTCTTTCTGATCCATAAAACAACTTTGAGGCCAGTACTATTGTTTAGTTGTTTTCAATCATGTCTGACTCTTTGTGACCCCATTTGGTGTTCTCTTGGCAAAGATACTAGAGTGGTTTGCCCTTTCCTTCTTAGGTCATTTTACAGATAAGGAAACTGAGGCAAATAGAGTTAAGTGACTTGTCCAGGGCCACACAGCTAGTAAGTGTTTGAAGCCAGATTTGAACTCAGGAAGAGGAGTCTTTCTGACTTCTAGCCCAGCACCTTATCCACCATGCCACCTACTTGCCCCCCAATACTACTACTACCCTCACTTTGCATTTGGGAAAACCGAGGCAGAGAAAGGTTAAGTGACTTGTCCTATATCATGTAGCTAGTAAGCCTTTGAAGCAGGATTTAAACTCGTGTGCCTGTATCCAAGTCCAATATTCTCTCTGCTATTCCATGCTGTCTCAAAATTTAAATGATACTATACCTGACCTAATGGACTTATAGTCTAGTAGACATAAGCCCAGATAACTCTAGCACACATTACATGACACGTACTTAATACAGAGCCTGGCACATACTAGGTGCTTAACAAAGGTTTGTTGGCTGATTGACATTATGAATTATAGAGTGGCAAACCAAAGTTTCAGTTGAGGTGAAAATGGGAAGTCAGTTACCTATATCAGAGATCATGGAGAAGGTAGCATGTGAAGTGGGATTAAAAAATGAGTAACGCAATAAGTGAGGAGGGGCAGGAGAACATAGGGAATAGTGTAACAAAGGCATAGGAGCATGAGAGCTGACAATATTCTATTTTGGAGCACAAAATGCGTGCAGGGGATTATTATGAGGTAAGACTGGAGAGGTAGTACAGTATCAGATTGAGGAGAGCTGTATACACTGGCAAGAAGTTTTACTCTCTAAGCAAATACAGAAATGCTGAAGAATTTTTACCTGAAGAGTGGCCTGAAGAATTATGCATAAGAATAGTTATTTTTTACAGTAGGATGAAGGAGGAATAGGAACAAGGAAAGAGTGGAAGCCATAAAATCTATTAGGAGGTTTTTGCAATGTAGTCCAGACAAGTTATAATTAGCAAAATAAATGCAGCTGGGATCATAATTGATTAAAAGGAAAGTGAAACAATTCTTAAATTCTACTCCATACCTACCCAAAGATGACAAAAGAGAAAAAATACTAATGTTGGAAGTGTTGTGGGAGGACAGGCATTCTAATAGACTACTGGTGTAACTATGAATTTATTCAACCATTTGGGGAAATGGTTTAGGACTACCCCCCAAAAGTCAATAAACAGTACATACCTTTTGACCCAGTGTTACTACTATTAGACACATATCCCTAACTGGGTCATTGAAAGAAGGAAAGGTCCTATATGTGCAAGAATATTTATAGCAGCATTTTTTGTTGTACTAAAGAACTAGAAATAAAATATATGGCAAACAATTGGGCAATGGATGAACAAACTGTCATATATGAACTTAATTGAGCCATAAAAATGAGAAACATGGGAAATTCAGAGAAACGTGGATAGACTTGTAGGATCTAATGTAGAGTGATGTGAGCAGAACCAGTACAATTTATGCAATGCTCCCAATGATAATGGAAGGGGAAACAACTCCAAAAGACCTTCAACCTTCATGCAGATTGGCGAAAGAGTAGAAATATCAGATAGTTAGCACAGCGGAAATTACTCAGACCCTATGGGAGAGGAAGTATGCCCAGAGTGAGTGAACCTTTTCCTAAACTCACAGAGGTTAAATAGGACAGAGACAATATATATTCAAAAGAGGGACAGTGTGGATCAGTGGAAAAGCTAATGAGTTTGGAGTCACGTCTGGTTGCCAAACCATGTTTGGTTTGCCATTCGTGTGGCCTCAGTTTACCTATCTTGGCCTCAATCTCTTCCCCTGTAAAATGAGGACTTTGGATGAGTTATCTGATAAGTTTCATTCCTTCCACCACTAAATTCTCTGATCTGTGATCTCTTGCTCAGTATAATCTTCTGGCAATTATGTAGTTAACCATTTTTTCCCTCCCTTGCTTCTCCATGGAACATTGTTTCAGACCTTAAATAATTTGCATTTCAAATGTAACTGTTTTTAATGAAACAAGGGACTACAATGTTCTCATTCTCCAAATTAAACCAAGCTGAAAGTTTTCAGGTCAGTTAACACATGCTTCTCATCCACACAGTTGCATTTGTGTGTATATTTGTGTGTGTGTGTGTGTGTGTGTAGGGGGCAGTGCTGAGGTGGGGGCGGGAAGGGATTCTGTTGTTACTAGTGCTGCTAGCTAGAATATGCTTCCAGTACAGGCTAGATCAAACCACTACCCCTTTAAGTTAGGTAGCTTTGCCAGCCCTATAGGAATAATAGGAAATAATCCTGGGGTATTAGGTGGAAAACTACTCTTCTTCCTTTTGTCCCTCCATTAGGAAACTCTGACAATTTCAAGGAGATTTAGTTTTGATAAAAAAAAAGTTGCCATCCCCATGATCTTCTGTTCTCTAGAGTTCATAGCTATTTTCTATCATTTTCAAGTGGGAGCTGTGGCCAAACTCCCTTATGGCAATTTGTGTCCAGACTCAACACTTGCTCCGCATGTTGTAACCATTATTCAGGAGTTCCATTTGCTGTTCTCAGTTTGGTTTTATCAAGTGCTTAGGCTGTCACCATGCAAAGAGACTAACTGCGATTGGAGGCAGGCCCCTACTTTTAGAAAATCCAATTGCTGAATATCCATATTATTAGATGTGTAGAATTTTATCATTGAAAGGGATCTCAGAGGTCTTCTGGTCTAATTGGCTACCTAATGTTCCTTGAAGGTGGGGCCTGCTTGGTTTTGCCTTTGTTATTTCCCAGAACCAAGGACATACCAGTGCTATTGCCACCCCTCCCCCCAATGAATTGCCTCGTATGTAGGGGAGCTAGATGGTGCAGTAGAGAAGGTGTCATGCCTGGAGTTAGAAAGACCTAAATTCAAATCTGGCCTCAGACACTTGCTAGATGTGTGACCCTGTGCAAGTCACTTGTTTATATCTGTTTCTTCACCTGTAAAATAGGGGTACTACCTCCCTCCCAAGGTTGTTGTGAGAATCAACTGAGATAACAATTGCAAAATGGTTACCATAGTGCCTGGCACATAATAAATATTATATAAATCTTGAAATTATTACATTTGAATTTATTTATATGTATAAAAGTTATTTCAACTGATAGAATGTAAACTTTATAAGAACAAAGAGTGTTTTATATTTGTCTCTGTATCCCCAGTGCCTAGCACACAATAGGTACTTAAACAATGATTATGATAGATGATTGCTTAATAAATATTTGTGGAATTGCACTGAAAGCAGATGTTCCTTCTCCAACTTTCCTGATGGTTGCTCATATTCATATACAAAGTCATTGTCTCTGCCAAAACACTTCCTATGATGGGAAGTCTTTTACATAGTAGGCTACTATAATGATAATCCCAACTCCCATTTCTATGGCACTTTCAGGTTTATAAAGCACTTACTTCACAATAATACTATGAAGAGGGTAGTACAAAAAATATCCCTGTGTTATGAAGCAGTTCCATTAAGGGGTGATTACTTACATTACAAAGATATCACCTACAGAGTTCCATTAAACAGAAATTTCCTCTACTAAAATAAAAAGGTGATTTGATTTTACAAATTTTTGCCATGATATTGAGGAGAAGAGGGACGAGGCAAATGAGAGAGGATGACTGACCATCTGCTCCAGGTAAGCTCAGCTAAACTGGAAGTCTTGTGCCAAGGGCATCTCTAAGATTTGCCACTTCTAGTGGGCTTATGCAACTCAAAAGTTTCCCAAAAATGCAGCAATAAATACAACTTGAATCACATTTTTCTTTTTCTGGATAGTCCTCTGGATGCTAGCAGAATTTCTGAAATGATCAAATCAGTATTATTTGAATGACACTTTAGTTAGGATATAACTTCTCTTTTATTAACAGGTAATGATAATGGACAGTCCAGTGGGATGAGTGACTGGGTCTGGAGTCAGAGGACTTGTCTAATGCCTGTCTCTGTCAATTAACCTTTGTGACCTTGAACAAGTCCCTTAACCTCTGTGGATCTCAACTTCTTCATCTGTAAATTGAGAGGAACTGGACTAAGTGGTCTGAACTATTCCATCTAACTCTACGTCTATAATCCCACGTCATGCTCCAAGTGTTTTCACTGATTGTCCCCCATGCCTGGAACTGTCTCTTTTTACCACTGCCTTGTTTCCCTTGCTTCTCACCTTCTACAATCCCCCTTAACTCTTTTACCTTCCCTCTGTTGATTATCTCCAATTCATCCTGTCTATATTTTGCTTGTACATAGTTGTTTGCATGTTGTCTCCCCCATTAGACTGTGTGTTCCTTGAGATAGGGACTGTCTTTTGCCTTTGCATCTCCAGTGCTTAGTAAGGTGCCTGGCACATTGTTTATAACTCTATTTGTTCAACATTTTGTGGACTTAAAATGTTTTCACCTGCTGGGAAATTTTTCATTTAATATTTTCTCTCCTCTTCAGGTTTGCCTACTCTTTCAAGGTTGAATAGAGGATGATAGGACTTTATTATCTGCTAAGTGGGAATAGGGATAAGGAATGGACTTGTGTTTTCAGTAGCAGAAAAAGCTCCCTCTAACAATGCAGAGCAGAACCTTCTCTGCAGCTTAAGTGTTAGTGCCTAAAGCAAATGTCCAAGAGACATGTCCAGGGTGACACAGTCAGTATGTGTAAGAGGTGGAACTAGAACTCAGCTCTTCCTGACTAAGGCCAGCTCTCTATGAGCTACTACAGGAAATAAAGTATTACACTAAGGGTTCTTAACATTTTGGGAGGAGACGCACTCTTTTGACAATCTGGTGAGGCCTATGGATCCCATCTCAGAATGATGTTTTTAAATATACAAAGCAAAATTCACAGTATTACAAAGCAAACCAATTATATTGAAATAATTTTTTTTCCTATCTAAGCTCACAGACTTCCTGAAACCTATCCATGGATCCCAGGCAAAGAATTCATGTCTTACACATTGATAAAGGAAGAGGTGACATGCTTATAAAATTTGCAAGTGACACAAACCTGGGGAAGGGGAAAGTATAGTTATCTACAGATTCTATAGTGATCTATAGATCACTAGATGACAGCAACAAAATTCAAAAAACACTTGGCAGGCTAAAACACTGGGCCAAAACTATTAAAATGAAATTCAACAGGTATAATAATAATTAATAATAATAATGACATTTATATAGTACTTTTATCATTTGCAAAGCACTTTACAAATGTTTCATTTTACCCTCACAACAGCCATGGGAGGTAGGTGCTTTTATTATCCCCCTTTGACAGATGAGGAAATTGAGAAAGACAGAGGTCAATTGACTTGCCTATGGTCATATAGCTATCAAGTATCTGAGGTAGAATTGGAAACCAGGTCTTCCTGACCCCTCTATCTATTATGCCAGCTAGCTGTAAAATCTCACACTTGGGTATGGAAAATCAGCATCATGATTACAAGATAGAGAGATGTAGCTAGACTATAGGTCACATGAGAGATTTAGGGGATTTAGAGAAGTGTCAAAACACACCTCAAGACCTCCAAAGTGGAGTGGAACCAGATTAAAATGTAACTGGGAAAGATTTAACAAAATAAGTAAAAATGCAATAAAACATAGATAATATTACATTGTAAAGCTAAGTCAATATGTAGCCCGTAGAGATCCATATATGTGGATTAGTGGCTCCTGTGTCCATTTGAGTTGGACACCACTGGTCTAGAGGCTTGCAAGTTCAATATGAATCAACGACATTACATGGCAGCCAAGACTGCATTAAGAGAAAAATGGTGTCCAAGAATATCATGTTCAGTTCTAAGTATCTCAATTTAGGAAGAACATTGATAAATTAGTGTCCAGGGAAGAGCAACTATGACTGTGAAGTGCATGTGGAATGAGAAATTGTTGAAGGAATTTTAGGTGATTATCCTGAAGAAAAGAAGACTGGGGGTGGGGGGAATGTCATAGCTGTCTTCAAGTATTTGAAGTGCTATTATATGGAAGAAGGATCTGACATCTTCTGCATGACCTCACAGGGTAGAACTAGGAGTGATGCCTGAAAGTTAAAGAGAGTCTAATTTAGGCATGATGTAAGGAAGGAAAAAATCCTAACAATTGAAGCAATCCAAAGTAGAGTGGGTTGCTTCCAGAACTGGTGAATACTCCCTCATTGCGGGGGGGGGGTCTCCCAGATGACAATGGATGACACTTGTTGAATAATTTATGGGGTGGGGAGAGGAGGAGAAGGGGATTTGGTTCAGATTTGGGTTCAATTAGATGGGTGCTGAAATGCCTTCCAAAACTGAAATTTTGTGATTCTGTGTGGGTTGAGGGAAAGAAATCACTGGATACCCAGTCTTTCTGCTGTTGTCTGGAAACCAGGCAAAGAAGGCCAATAAAATGGGGGAAGGAAGAGGAGTCACAGTAAAGATATTATTAAAATTAAAACTAAGCCTATTCTTTCCTTTATAATTTTTTTTTACAAGATCTGTGATTTTACTGGTGGAAGAAACTCTCAGTGAAGAAATTCCCTCAACTAATGCAGAGTGCCAGCCCTGAAGTCAGGAAGACTCATCTTCCTGAGTTCAAATCCTGCCTCAGATGTGTATTAGCTATGTGACCCTGAGCAAGTTACTTAACCCTATTGGCCCCAGTCCCTCATCAGTAAAATGAGATGGAGAGGGAATTGGCAAACCACTCTAGTATCTTTGCTAAGAGAACCCCAAATAGGGTCACAAAGAGTCAGACGTGACAGAAAAAATGACTAAATGAAAATGCAGATGTGCATCTCTCTGAATCTTGCTTGAACCACTGAGATGTTAAGTGATTTCTCCCATCATGCAATCAGTGTGCGTCAAAAGCAGGGCTGAAACCTAGGTCTTCCTAAATCCAATACCAATTCTCTGTTTACTACAACATAATGCCTTTCTATCCTGTTTTTCCTTTTTCCTATTGTCTAGTTTTGTAAAAAAAAAAAAAACTTTTGGATTTTGATAAAAAATTAACTCCCTCCTCCACTCCTTTCCCAAGCTGGTTTGAGTTCCTAGGAGTAAGAAAAAAAACCCAAAGCTATGTGTCATCTGTCTACCTCAGGAGATGCTAAGAACCTTAGATGAGAATTAAGGAAAACTAATAGATTTAGAGCTGGAAAGGACCATAGAGATCATGGAGTCCAACCACCTAGTTTTACAGATGTGGACAATGACGCCCAAAGATTTTAAGTGATTGGTCCAAGGTTACACAAGCAATCAATGCAGCATTTGGCAGTTAAATCCAGGTCCTCTAATGTCAAATTAGAGACAAATCAGATCTCAAGTTAGAGGTAGAGAAATGGAGCTGGACTTAGGAAGATGAGGCTATGTGTCTAAGTCACTTACCTCAGTTTTCTCATGTGTAGAACAGGGATAATAAAATAGTACCTACCTCTCAGGGTTGCTGTGAGGATAAAATGAGATAAAATTTGTAAAGTGCTTTGCAAAACTTAAAGCACTATATAAATGCTACCTATTATCATTCAAACTCTATGTCCTTTTCATTGTACCACAGGACAATGATATAATTTCTAGATGAGGCACAATGTGGACAATGACTTTGATGTTATCCAAAATGGGTCTTTTCCTTCCCTCCCATTTTTTAGTCTTTTAAAGCTCCTGTGTTTACCTCTGTCTAGTAGCCTTTACATTAACACAAACTATCAGATCAGAGTGGGGTTGGCTCTAGGACCTGGAGGCTCTCAACACCTTGGGTTGCTTCATGGGAACTGGCAGCTCTCACCCAGGGCTGCTTAGCCCTTTGAAGTTGACAGTGCTTGGGGCTGAAGCTGCTATATAAACAAATGAGCTGTTTGAAAAGAAACACCCCAGTTTTTATTCTACTTGGAGCTGTTTAGGTCATAACTCATCTTGAAGCAGAATTAAATTTTTTTAAAAAAGACCCATTTGTGATTTTAACCATTGGTATTTCTCCACTGTGCAGAGCCAAGTCAAAGATGTGTCAACTTCAAAGAATCCCTTCCAAGGGCCAGGGGCAGGAGACTGAGAGCTGCCAGTTATCCCATACAGCAAGTGAAGGTCAGGAGGGTTGAAGAGTTTGGCCCCTGGTCATGTTTCCTTTATACTTCTATAGAAATTAAATGGCTTACAAAGACCATTGGTGGCCTTGTGAAATTTCTCAGTCCTTTTTCTAGTAAGCAATCCTCCATCAAAGGCAAATCCACCCTCACATGCAATTAATATCTTCTCCTGGGGTAACTTTCAGGGGAAAGCTCAGACTTGATTGATAGAAACTCACTAGCCTGGTGTAAAAGAGATAAGTCCAGGAGGTTACTCAGAATTTGTTTATAATGATGGGAAAATAAGGCTATATATGTAGGAAGAATTTTATGTGGATGGGAAAAAATCAGGACCAGAGGGAAAACCTTAGTATTCACTCAGAGCATCATCTGGCTCTTAGTAGGTACCTAATTACC
>CM053626.1:239731454-239753705 GCA_028646595.1 Phalanger gymnotis | reverse complement strand
ATAGACATACCAATAAGGTAGTCCCTGCCTTCAAGAAGCTGGAAAGTAAGAGGGGGCAAGAGTTGGAGCTAGTGCTCAGGAAATGAAGTAGAGGTATGCTTCTGGACAAGATAAGGCAAAAGGTCACCCCAGACCACAGAGTGCCTCCAAGGATAGAATCTAAGATTCCTTTGGAGAGGAAGTGGAGATGATGGCTGGTAGATTAATGAATCATTTTAAGTAAATGTAATATGTGAAAATTCCAAAGTCTTTTGTTTTGAATAGTGGGCTTGTGGTATAGCAGATTTGGTGTCAGAAGACTTGAATTTGGGTCCTAGATCTGCCTCTTACTAGCTGTTTAACCACTTTGCTCCCTGTGGTCCTCAGTTCTCTTATCTGTAAAATGAGATTGGCCCAAATGACCTCTTTAAGTTGATTCCAGTTCCATGATACTATTTTCATCACTTCCTCTCAGAGTTGTTGTGAGAATCAAATTAAATAATTCATACAGCACTTTGTAAGCTATAAAATACAATCTAAATGTGAGCTAGTCTAATTGTAAATATTATTTCATTTACGAAAGGATTTCATATTGTTTACTTGTGTGTGACCTTTAAGAAAGACCTATGACATCAACAACAATAATAATCCACTCAAAATCCAAGCCCATGTCCTGAAGTAGGCAGTATGGTAGATGGGCTACTGCAATTACAAGTACCCTAGGAATGTGCTGACAGCTCATCATGGATTTCTCGGTTTCCATAGTCTAAAGACTGGGCAAAAGAGAAATTGGACCAGGAAAGCACTAAGTAGACCAGGGCACAGCAAACAGTGGCCAGAGGATACAATGAAAAATTTTAAACCATAATATTATTATCAGGCATATTTTTAATGCTAGAACATTTTAAAAAGAAGCACATATTTATTTGGAGATAACTTGCACATATTACATTTAAGACGCAAAGCCTCCAGTGGAAAAAATAAACGGAGGGTGTGATTTTTAAGCCATATTTAAGGCATATAAATGCCTTCTTCCCATTTTGGGGTGTAGCAGTGGTAGAAATATCTAAGTCTAGTCTCATGTTTTGAAAAGTATAGAGTGATTCCTTCTAATGACTGAGAATCAGAAGAAACCTAAGTACCAATTAAGACCAATAAACTGTAGGAAGAGAGTTAAATAGTGTTTTGGTGGCCCAGAGGCTACCAACCACTAGAAGGTAATTTTCCAGAGAACATATTATATGCTTGAGAGTTATAAACAAAAACTGCATGCCCTGCTCTTTTGAATATAACCATTTGAACATTATATGAGAATAACAAGGTGAGAAATGTCCCAAGGTATAATTATTAAATATTCCCAGCTAAGATTTAGAAGGCAGAATAGTATAATGGAATAAACACTGGGTTCAAATCTAGATTGTGCTCATTTATACCTGTGTGACCTTGGGCAAGAGTCTTATTCTCATTAGGCCTCAGTTTCCTCTTCTGCTGAATTAGAAAATTGGATCAAATGGCTTCTGAGGCTTCTTCTACCTCTAAATTCTTTGATCCTTCTAGGACAAAGAATAGAAGTACAAGACCATGAAAGGAAACCTGCTGAATGAAGTTAAAAAAAATGTGGAGCATCGAATTAGAAATTAGTCACACAAGCATCCTTGCTGATAAGGAACCAGAAGATGACTATGCAATCTCATTTAACTCTGGAATCATACCCTTACTCAGACTCATAGTGGGACCAATCTTTGCCTTGAATAACTCTGAGTTAGAAAAGAATACTAAGGTAAATAAATAAAGGAAATCAAGCAATTGAATCATTTCCAGCTCTATATGTGGGATAAAATCTCCAACAGACTCTTCCATAGATAAGGAAAGGAACAACTTCCTAGGGAATTCATGCTCTGAGTAGAGAAGGTATTGTTTCAGTATTGCATTATCTCTCTGGTCTGAATTCTCATGACTACATATTCCAGAAAATGGCTGGGTTTTTACTGATTCTCAGCTCTTCTTTTTTGAAGCTGTCCTGCAGTGATCTCAGATGTTCCTTTATAGGTCATCTCCGTAGCTATCATCTGCTGAATGAACTGAATTGTTACTCTCTACCTCCAAAGCTTCCACTTGCTTCTTCTTCATACAGCTGCTTCTGCCATCCACTAACATTGTCACCTGTTACTGTCTACTGCTTTTTCCTTTGGTTATGTTATTCTTTCAGGAAAAAATACATCCCCAGGCCAATCTGCCTTGGGGCCAGCTAGGTGGCACAAGTGGATAGAGTGCTGGGTCTAGAGTAAGGAAAGCCTGAGTTCAAATCAGGCCTTAGACACTTGATACCTGTGTGATCGTGGGTAAGTCACTTAGTCTGTTTGCCTCAGTTTCATCAACTCTAAAATAGGGATAATAATAGCACCTCCCTTGCAGGATTGTTGTAAAGATCAAATGAGATAGTATCTGTAAAGTGTTTAGCACAGTACCTAGTACCAGCAGGCACTACATAAATGCTATTTGTTTATTATTATTATTATTAATTATTAATCAACACATTTCTTATGGAAATTTCTTCAGAGTTCATTGGAGATTGTTAGGATGGGTGAATTCCTTTCCTCTCTCCCCTATTCCAGAGTACAGGCTTTATGATATCTACATGATCTACCTGCCTCTGAGTCTTCCTGACACCTAGACACACACGCGCACGCACACACACACACACACACACACTACCCCTAATTATTTTCCATTTTGGCTTTTGACGTACTCCGGTATCTGTTGTTATTGCTGTTTGTCCTTCATTCTCAAAGAGGATCACGACATCAAGAAGGTGGTGCTACGACTTTCAAATAAATTGGATTAAAGCAGTGGAGGACTTTGCAAAGTTGCCGGCCTCACTCTCTCTTCCAAAGCCATCTGGATCCAGTGGCAAGATAGAGATCAGGAAAGGAGATGGCCCTGGATACAGTGAGAGACCTTTTTAAGTTAAAGTCTTTTCGAGATCTCAGCTGACTGAGGCAATGCCTATTCAGTGATTAAGGCTAAGTAAGAAATGAGGCAAAGAATGGCCTCTTGAATCTAGTCAGAAAAAATCAATCAGAGGAAGACTTTTAGAGTTTTCGGCCAAAACCGAAACAATTGCCATTTATATTCACTCTGAGCCATCAGGGCCCAAACAATGACTAAGTGAGGCTTGGGCTGGGACCTAATGTTGGCCAATCAATAAGAGCCAGAGTGATTTGGGTTTAAGGCTTGGTCCTTAAAAAGAAATCTAACCCATAAACCCCAAGATATCTTTCGAGCTTTCAGCGATCAAAATGTATATTCCTTTGACAGAGCATTTGCAGGTAAGGATATGATAACCTATATTGCTTAAGCATTACAGATGACGTTCAAGGTACCACCATTGAATTCTATCAGCTGGAAATTCTATCAACAAGTTTCATTTGAGTTAATATGCAATTACTTTCAAAATGAAAATTTCCCTGAGAGAGAAAACTGTATATCCTTCCTATCTTAGTTCAAAGGCGCTTAATCAGTAGATTAAATCTAACATCCTACTGGGAACTGAATGCAGGGCAAAGGACTGCGCATGAAGAGGCCTAGGAATCAGTCAGGCCTAGTTTAGGACTTGGCAGCCAGGGGTTAAGGAGGAGCCAAGAATCTAGAATTAGTCTACTATTAGAGTAGAAATATCTGCTTAGGTACCAAAGGGACCAGGAGTCAGAACCAGGTGTGGAAGATAAAAATCAAAGCATCAGAAAATTGTGAGGGCAGAGAAAGCACAAGGTTCATCAATCGAGTAAACTGACAAGCATTAATTGTCCAGGCAGGTATTAATGGATTTAGATTTGGAATAAGACGAGCTGAACGGTAGTGATTAGGAACTCAGGCAAAGACAGCAGGCAACAGAACATCAAAATCCAACAACAACAACAACAGATCTAGAGAGCGGGTTGTTGTTCAGTTATTTCAGTCATATCTGACGCTTTGTGACCCCATCTGGGATTCTCTTGGCAAAGATACTGGAGTGGTTTGTCATTTCTTTCTCCAACTCATTTTACAGATGAGGAAACTGAGGCCAACAGGGTTAAATGACTTGCCCAGGATCACACAAATAGTAAATATTGACTGTGCCACGATGCTGCCCTATACAAAAGGTATAAGACACAAATTGTAAGAAGGGTTTTAAGCTTTTGTTAAGATATGCATATATATATTATATATGTGTGTGTATATATGCTTATGTGTGTTTGTGTATGTATGTATGTGGTTTATTGGTATAGAAATTGAAAAAAAAGAGCTTTCCAAAGGGAATATTAAGGACTCAGAAAGCACAACAGACTAGGTAGCTCCTGACAAAACATCTAGGGGCTAAGTAGCAACTGGACAAACACCTAAAAGACCAAATCCTGTGAGGGAACAGACTTTTAATGAGGTTGGAGTGAAAAGAAAGAAGTCATTTTGGAACAAAAAGCACCATGGGAAGGGGCTAGTCTGGTGTATTCTTTCTCTCTAGCTAGGACTTTGACAGCTACAGGGCTGAATGAGGGAGGGCATTGGGTGCCTGGGGCCCAGGGAAGCAAGTGCTTCTGGGAGGTGTGGGAGAGGAATAGAAAGGGAAATGGGAGGTTCTTACACTCTGTCTACTTCAAATAGACTGAGTCAAAGGATGGGTATTCCCCTTAGCAGCTGTCCAATCAACTTACATTCCAGAAACCTTGCAGTAAGATTGGGAAGAAATTAGCTCAAGAGAGAAGGGAATTCGAAGCCAGAAAGGAGACCTAAAGGTTATTACTCCCCGCCTTCTGTTAAAGAAATGGAAGTCTAATGATATGATTCCAGGAATAAGTTTAGTGAGAATATGAAGGGAGGTGGGGAATGGGTCCTAAACGCAAGGCTGTTCAAGTAGCTAGCATGGCCATGATGGACGGCACCTTTCTCTTGGAATGCAAATGGGGAGCCAGACCAATTAGTACAATAATTCAGATACATGGCATTGGGCTGGGTCTGATCCACAGGTCGCTTGTTTGCTTCTCACTCTGGTGCATGCTATGCTCAGGAGCAACACAAGCAGGATGCAGAATGAAACACTTGTAAAGATGAATGAATGAAACATTTATTAAGTGCTTGTTATTTGCAAAGTGCCATTCTAAATGCCACAGATACAAATAGAAAAGTGAGAGTCCCTGTTCTTAAGACGCTTCCCTTCTACTGGAGGGAAGCACTGGCTCTGGAGTCAGGAGAATCTGAGTTCAAATCTGACCTCAGACACTCGACACACTTACTAGCTGCATGACCTTGGGCAAGTCACTTAACCCCGATTGCCTTACCTCCCCCCTCCAAAAACACACTTTCAGCTGCAAGTCATGGTCCCTAGGGTGCAATGGAAAAGCACTGTTTGCAACTCATCTTTAATGGAATTTCTACTGATAATATCATATTAATTCATATCAAATCCAATCCTATCAGTTTCTTATGTTCAACCATCACATCCTCAACTCGATGCCCGTGCTATGAAAGAGCAGTCCCCCCTGTTGGTTGTCTTGAGGGCCAACACAAAGTTGGTGCGGGGGTGTAATGACAGTGTCAAAGACCCTGGTGGCAAAAACTTTCTTTTTTGGGTCTTCAATAGATGCAGCTGTAGCACCTGCAGGAGCAGTTACCAGGCAACATCTCCATAAGAATTGCTTCCCAGGATGTTGACTGGGGGCTCTGGGTTGGAAGCATTGGTGTTCCAAAAGTTCTTGGGTTTAAAGTCCTAGCTGGACTGTCTCCACTAGGGTCTGAGGAGAGATGGTGGTCAAGGCAGCATTGGTGGCTTGACTTGTCTGGCACATGCTGACTCTTATCTCTCCCTCAGGGTACCTTGCTACTTTAGCTACACCGGCTTGCCCACCATAGGTATATCAGCTGTTTGGCAGTTGGTGGGAATGGCTTGCCCCTTCTCCGTAAAAGTAGCTTCCTTAATGATTGCTGTGAAGGCTTGCCTAAAAGCAGGTCTGGAGGGGTTGCCGTTCTCAAGGCTCCTGTTCTGGTCTGATTTTTGGTGGCGGTTGGTTATCAATTGCCATTGCTAGTGATGAGGTGGTGATGAAGTTCCTTCTTAACAATTTCTCCCTTCAATGACAACTTTAGGGGAAGGGGAACATGCTGTACACAGGTCTGGTGATTTGGGGACATTACTATTTCAAAAGCTTTTAGGTTCAGGTCCTGGACTGTGTCCATCAGGGTCTGAGGGGAGATAATAGTTAAGATGGCGGGCAATAGTTTGACTTTCCTGGTATATTCTGCCTCCTATCTCTCCCCCAGGGTGGTCCGCTGTTTCAGCTAGGTTGAATTCCACCCTACACTCCAAGGATGTTAGAAGAGGAGGAAACCCAAGAGTAAAATACCAGAAGTACTGAATCTTCCTGAACTTTCCACCCTTGTTTAGTCCCCTCTGGCATCCACTGCAGTATTCTCACTCTCCACTTGAAATAACACATTCATTGCTTTGTGCATTCCAATATGCCAGCAACCTTAACTTCCTCCTGGACTTTTCAGGAGCCAGTTTTTGAAGGTTCAACCAATCTCTTCCTATGTCAGCTTCTCCCTCAGACAGGTTGAACCACTTAACCTGCTTGGGTCTTAGTTTTCCCATCTGTAAAATAAGGAAAATGGTCTCTGTGATCCTTTCCAACATTATATCTGTGACTTTACAATTACGTGATCTAAATGAAGGCTCCCTTAAACTAGGTCTGGTAGCACCTATCCTCACTGCCTACACCTTCTGTCTCTGCAGTATATTTATGTCCTAGCAAAAGGTGGCCTTGCCTGTGGATTGATAATGGGGAGGGAGAAAAGGGGCTAAGAGAAGAGAACAAGTGTTTATTAAGCATCTACTAAGTCATTTAACCCTGGTTGCCTCAGTTTCCTCTTCTGTAAAATGAGCTGGAGAAGGAAATGGCAAACCACTCCACTATCTGCCAAGAAAACCCCAAATGAGGTCACAAAGAGTTGGACGAGACTGAAAAATAACTGAACCAAAAAAAAATGGGCCAGGAACTGTACTAAGCATTTTGCGGCCATCATATCATTTGATATCCATGTCCATTAGCAACTTTACTGAACTGTACATTTATTAGCCTTTAGAGTAAGTATAGAAAGCAGAGAAGTTGTTCTATATACACTTAGTATATCATCAGAAAACTTGGAACCTGCTCAGCTCATGCATCAGTCAATCAGTTATAAAGCACTTATTGAGTGCCTGCTATGTGCCAGGCACTGCTAAGTGCTGAAGACACAAAGAAAGAAAAAAGAATCACAGATTTAATAGTGTCCATGTGGTCATTACACTCCTGAAACTAGTGCTCAGAATTCTTAACGAAGCATGCGTACAGAATAAAGCTTGCTGGCCAAAATTGTAATTAAGTCATGTGCTTTGTAAAAAGCCAAACTGGGATTCGTTCCATTGGTGATCTTTGAGAAAGTTTCAGGGATGCACTGAAGTTAGCCTGAATTGGCTCAAGAGCTGATTGTTAAATTTTCAGCTAGGTCATTATACCCCAAAAATTGGCAAATTCTATGTCATGGTTTGTTCTATTGCTTTATGGATTGCTTTGACTTAATGGAGTAGCAAATAGTGCATTGGTTAGAGCACCGGGCCTGGAGTCAGGAGGACCTGAGTTCAAATCCAGCCTCAGACATTTACTTAACTGTAATACCCTAGAAAAGTCACTTAACCTCTGTTTGCCTCAGTTTCCTCAACTATAAAATAGGGATAATAATAGTACCTACCTCCCAGAGTTGTTGTGAGGAGCAGTTGAGATAATAACTGTAAAATACTTCAGCTTAGTGCCTGGCACATAGATAGTGCTATATAAATGTTAGCTATTACTATTAAGTAAATTGATGGAGAAAATGTTCATAATAAAGAATAAACTTACAAGTGTATCATGAGTACTCTCCCTAACACACACATAGAACCGGGTGTTAAACATCACCAGCTCACCCCAAAGTCAGGGACTTGAACCATCTCTGGGCCATTCTGAGAAGTTTAAATTTATCAGAGTCATGGCCTCATTTCTTCTGAGCAACATAGATGTATAGCTAGAAGGACCTGAGAGTTCTTCTAAACCATTCATTTTATGCATAAAGAAACAGAGGATGAGGAGTTTAAATGACTTACTCAAAATTATACAGTTGGCTCCTGACTCTAAACACAATGAGTTTTGCACTGAATCATACATGGGTCATGGCAAAGCAAGTATTTTATAAATTGCTATGTATAAATGGCATAATGTAATTAATATAATATAATATGATATGATATTGTGATACATGACATTGTGGTGTGTGACATTGTGGTATATGACATTGTGATGTATGATATTGTGATATATAATATAACAATATAATACAACGCAATATAATATATAACATAATATAATATACCATACTATAATATAATACATACAGTGCAGCATAATATATGACACAATGTAATATGATATATGATATGATATAACATAACAATATAAAAATTCATTTTATAAAGAAGCAACACAAAGAAGTGACCTTCTTGATAGAAGGCCTGGATTCAAGTCCTACTTCAGAAATATACTAGCCCTTGTGAGATTGCCAAATTATTTAACTTCTCAGTGCCCCCAGCAACTTTCTAAAACCCAAAATTACAGAAGAATTGGTGATTTGCCTTGGTGGAGAAAGTTCCCCCACAGGGATTTCCCTACACAGTGAAAATTATAGGTCAAGGTAGGGTGTGCTACACCAAGGTAAGAATGCTACAGAAGAATGAGCTTTTAAAAGAATATATTTTCCGAGTGAAATTGGTATTAATTTACATGTTTGCCATTGTTTGGATTTTGCCAGATTAACTTTAAAAAAAACAAAAACAAAAAATCTATGATCTTAACTCCACATTTGTTAATGCGGAAATGTTATGCTAAGTCATGAGAAAGCTAATTAGGTTTTCTTTTCTTGAGCTGATTCTGGTACAGATACATTAGGTTTCTGTTTGTGGTCAGGTTTCAGAAATGTTGTAAACACTAACAGAGACTTTACTTAACTGACTACAGGGAGGCATAGTTGAACAGACACTTTTAAAGAATGAACGTTTTCAACTTTATTAATATCGACACTCCAGGAGCCCAAATCATGACAACCACCCAAGCAGTCCCTTTCAGCCTAGGAGGCCCATAAAAGGAATAGGTGCCCCCCGAGGCCGTAGTGAGGGCATTTCTAGAAGTGGTGGGTGGATATAGGAGGGCCTTTGTAAAACTTTGCCCAGGACCCTGGAATTTAGACTTTTGCTGTGGACCATCACACTTATAACTGGAAAAAACTGAAAGAAAGAAGTGAGTGTGTTATGGGTAACAACTGAGCATAAAAAAAATCTCTCAAAGTGTATGAGGCAGCTCTGATCTAATGGCAAAGACCCTGGATTTGGTGCAGTAGAAAGACTGCTGCACTTGGCCTCTGGAGAGGCCATATATCTAGTGGAAAATATTTTAGTGTATGATGATCTCTCCCTTTTCCTACTCCAGATGTACTTTTTGTCTTTGCCCCACAATTTGTATCTTACCACATAGAATAATTGCATATTTGTTTATTCCATTGAAGGTATCATTTTGTTATTATCATTGTTGTTCAGTTGTTTCAGTCGTGTCCAACTCTCCATGACCTCAGCTGGGGTTTTCTTAGCAAGGATACTAGAGTTTTTTGCCATTTCCTTCTCCAGCTCATTTTACAGATGAGGAAACTGAGGCAAAAAGGGCTAAGTGACTTGCCCAGGGTCATACAGGTAGTAAATGTCTGAGGCTGGATTTAAATTCATGAAAAGGAGTCTTCCTGACTCTAGGCCTGGCATTCTATCCGCTGCCATCTAGCAGCTGCTGTGCCACCTAGCTGACTTTACTGAGTACATATTCGTGTACATATAAAAATATATGTTCATGTGCATATATGCATATTCAAACATACATTGTGTGTATGTATATGCCTATATGTATATATACATATGTATTATATATACCCCCAGGCACACATGCATATATATACGTATTTCCATATACACATATATGTACATGCAAACATATGCATATATTTATACCTGCATATACACATACATATTTTCATATACATGCATATGCAAATGTACACATATATACATATTTGGACCAGACCTTTAATTTTATCTCTGTAGAGAATTCTGAGGAAAGAAAGCCCCCCCCCCCTACAAAGGCAGATTAATACATGTTCTGCAATTGAATAGTCTTAGGATGCTAAAAGTTTAATTGACTTGCCTAGGATCACACAGGCAGTGTGTTAGACTTGGAACCTGAACCCAGACCTTCATGAATGAAAGGCTTTCTTTCCTTCCAGTATGCTACAATACCTCTATTGATGTATCTGATTGAAAGTACATTACTTAGCTCACCTTGATTACTCCCTTTTTATTTGTGTGTTACATACAAGGTATCGTTTTTATCTTTTGCTGCCTTGTTTTCCAATTATATCAGAAGGTGACATTTATGTGGTGCTTTAAGCTTTATAAGAGGTTTTATATTCATTTGCTCATGTTCTCCCCCAATAACCTTGAGGTGGATATTATAGGCATTATTGTCTCCATTTTGCAGATAAGGAAACAGAGCCTCAGAGCAGTCCAGTCATTTTCCCACATTCCTGCAACTAGTAAGTGTTAGAGGTAGAATTCAAACACTCCAGGTCAAGCACTATTTCAATTTGATCTTGGCGTCTGTATGTAAACATTTTCTGGACAGAGACAATGCTTTCTACTGTATTTCGTGCTGCCTCTGGTGCCCAATATAGTCTGAGGCAAGTGTTTAGAAATGAATAAATTCATCATATAATTTTTACAGTTAAAAAGAACCCTTAGATTAAAAGAAGAAGGAGAGGCTCTATAAGAGCAACAATATAGCAGTTTTTTCTGTGGAAAACCAAAAAATTGGAAACTAAGTAAGAGTCCTCAAGTTGTGGCATAAGAATGTAATAGAGCATTATTCTGTAATAAGAAGTAATAAAATGGACAATGTCAGAGGTAACTGGGATGGCCTCTTTGAAGTAATTCAGAGTGAAGTAAATATAAAAAGGACAATTTACACAATGATAACACCATTACAGAGGAAAACAACTTGGAAATACCTGAAAACTGATGAATGCAATGAAAAAACCAGGCATCCAAAAAAAAATAAAAATTAAGACAGAACACCTCCTTTCAGTAATGAACTTGAAAAGGCAGGAAGAGACATACATTTTCAGTCAGGGTCAACGTGGGAATTTGTTTCATCGTGTTATGTAGATATGTATGAGGCTGCCAGGTGGTGCAGTGGATAGAGTGCCTGGCCTGAAGTCAGGAAGACTCAACTCCATGAGTTCAAATCCAGTCTCAGACACTTACTTGCTGTGTGACTCTGGGCAAATCACCTAACCCTGTTTGCCTCAGTTCCTCATCTGCAAAATGAGTTGGAGAAGGAAACAGCAAACCAGTCCAGTATCTTTGCCAAGAGAACCCCAAATGAGGTCATGAAGAGTCAGAAACAACTGAACCATAACAAAAAGCGTTGCTGTTGTTGTTTTCAAAATTTGCTCAATGGGGAAGGGGAGGGAGGGACAGATTAATGTTAAATTTATTACTTGTAAAATTAAAGAAAATTTAAAAACCAGAAGAACCTTAGAGATTATATTCCAACTTCTCCTGCCCCTCCCCCCATTAAATTTAAGGAAAATGAAGGCCAGAGAGATTACATAAATTTACTCTGAAGAATACAGCAAGTTGATTTAGCAGACACTAGAACCCAGGTTTTGACTCTCATTCCAGTGCTTTTTCTACATCATATACTGCTTATTTGATTGATAAATACCACATTGGTAACATATGCCAAGTCCTTGATACATAGCCTTAGTCTTCTAGAAGGAAATTAAAGAATTCAATGCTGATTTTCTTAATCACATCACTCTCCCTTCTCCTTCCCCAAACATGGTGCCAACTAGAATTCACTGAGGGGGAAAATATAATTTCATGTGAATGGGGTGGCCAAGAAATTGGCTCACATGATGTCCTATTGTTCAAAAACTCTGTAATTATAATGATGCTGACAATAATTAGAGGTAACAGAGCCGGGAATGTTATTTGGCCAACTTTACAACCCACTTAGAGGTTGTCTATACACATAAATCAGGTGTGTGTGTGTGTGTGCATTTCTTTCTTAAATGTTTGAGTTCATAAAAACTAGAGTTAGAAGAAATCTTAGAATTCATATTATACTAGTCTCTACTTATACAAATGAGGAAATGAAGGCTCTAGATTACACAGGTAGTTAAAAGACACCAAATTTTTGATTCAGTCATCTCTCCACTACATGAAAGAGACAATATAGATTTGGATGTATAAAACCTAGGTTTAGGAACAGCTAGGTGGTGCAGTGGATAGAGCACCAGCCCCAGACTCAGGAGGACTGAAGTTCAAATCTGGCCTTGGACACTTACTAGCTGTGGGACTCTGGGCAAGTCACTTAACCACAATTGCTTCCAAAAACAAACAAACAAACAAAACCACTAGGATTAGATTCCAATTCTGTCCTTTACTTCCAGTGTGACTACAGCAGGTCTTTTAATCTCTTTTGTTCTCAGGTTAGTTTTCCTCATTTTGAAAATAAGAATTTCTCATTGACAATATATAAGGTTCCTTCCAATCTTATAGCCCGTAGAGATTGTGACCTGTCCAAAGTCACAGAGGTAATGAGCAACACATACAGGTGCTCTGAAGTCAAATCTGCTTTCTAATATTTTATGCTATCCTCTACTCTCACTTTCTCATAATATCACTTCCAAGATTTAAGAAGTTATTGTATTTCTTCTTAAATATTCTTTTTTTTTCCCCAGATAAACTAACCCATTTCATCAACTGGTCTTCCTATGACATATTTTATGGACCACTCATCATTCTCATCATTCTCCTCTAACCATGCTCCCATTTGTCATTGGTCCTCATACAAACATGAAGCCTACAACTGAATACATTATTCCAGTTTATGTCAATAAAGGATATAAGACCTGGCAAATGGCATAACACACTGCTGAGATTTGCAAACAGTCTAATATTAAATTTAAAATATTTTAACCACAGTTATTGGTTTCAAGGCAGTCTTGATTTGTATGGCTGAAAAAATATAAACTTCATCTAAAAAAATGTTCAACTGAAAATTCCTCTTGAAAAGGTATGGGAAGAGATATTGCTCTGGCAGAATGTTGTATATATCATCAAAGACAGTAATTATAAAAGATATCAATACTTAATTAATTTTAATCCTTGTCACAGGAAAGGTTTTCAGTCTAGAGGGGATGGATGGTGTATTCCCATGATATAATGACAAAAGGCTTCAACAAAATGTATTTTTTGGGGGGGAAGATATTAAAGGATGGTTTAGAATAAACAAGCTATCTTAACTAAAAGCAAGGGTATCCTGTCTTAAGGTAAAGAACATGGAAGTATTACCCATCTCCTTTTAGCCCAAATCCAGTGAAGTCTTCTAAGGTAAGAAGAAGTGTTATTTCAAGTTTCAAATTACCAGCTCCTTGAATCATATTCTTTATTCTAGCATAGTAAATTGAAAAATGCCATAGAAATCCAGAAATCTCTCAATTATATGTATTAGAAATATAGGGCAGGGACACAAATAATCATATCTCCTACAGTAAACAATTCCAAATATTGATTAGTTGTAGGGAGTCTTTAAGTTAACTTTTAAAAAATTCAATTCAGTTCAACATCCATTAAGGGGCTAGTGCTCAAGGTGCTATGATGGACCCCAGAGATACAAAGACAGAAGACTTAGATTTTAATCCTGTTGGGGAATCCACCAGCAAGTTGCTTAACTTTTCAAAGTCTCAGTTTCTATAAAATGGGAAACGTGCCTGTTGTACCCATCTTACAGACTAATTGGGGCAATCTTCACTGATTGATGAAACAATCAGAAAAAAAACTGCCCCAAATATAAAGCAATATAATTGCTAATGTATTTGTAATATACAATGAGGATAGTCATTTTAAAATTTTTTAAAATTTTGAATCTTCTAAAATGCCATTCATAATTCAGTCAATTCGTAGTGATTCTTAGTAGGAATAGCATGAATCAAAAGAATCCTAAAATCTCATTTAAATAATAATTAGCATTTACATAGTGCATAGACATCATGCTAAACACTTTATAAGTATTATCTCATTTGATCCTCAAAATCCTAGGATGTAGGTGCTAGGATTATTCTTATTTTGCAGTTGAGGAAACAGACAAATAGAAGGCATTACTTGACCAGAGTCACCCAGCTAGTAAGTCTGACGTTGTATTTGAATTCAGGTATTCCTGATTCCAGGCCTGGCACTCTATCCACTGTACCACCCAGCTGCTCCTAGTCAATTGCTCCATTTTCTCATGTCTTCAGTGAAATCTTTTGCCTCTGCTTTGTAATAAATGGCCCAAATGGATGGATTAAAAACCCCTGTACCAGGCAGGGAGATGCTTACTAACAGGTTATTGAAATTTCCCGAAACACGAAGTAGGAAGGAAAAATTATAGGCATGAAAAATTTATGTCAGAGAATAAAGAAGTGACTACACAAAAAATTCTTTTTCATGGAACCATCAAGAAAGTGCAGAATGACCCTCTCCCACACACACATGTATATTTGAAAAACGTATTTTTAAAAATCTTCAACAATATGCTTACAATACTTTAGCTTACAAAAAACAAACAGCAACAACAAAAACCAACCCCGTTGTGCTAAGATGTGTTCCAAAAAGGACAGCCTGGTCACAGACTAGCAAAATAATCATAAGATCACAGAGTTCAGAGATACAAAGGACCAGGAGGTAATTTGTCCTACCTCTCATTTTATAAAAAGGGAAGCTGAGGCCCACAGAGATGAAGTGGCTTTCTCTGAAGTGGATTGAAAAGGTATTCAATTAATAGAATGAATGACACGATCTTGAGAGGGAGCTCGATTCGACAGAAAAGTTGCCGGAATTGGAGGCACATCATTTAGATTCTAGGCTTAGTTCTGCCTCTTATTCATTCCTGAGATTCAGTTTTCTCATCTGTAGAATTAAAGGATTACTTTCTAAGGTCCCTTCCAGCTCTAAAGCTATCACAAAATTACTGAGGACTTTAACTAACATTTACTTTGACAACCATTTCTAGTAATTATCTGAATTCTGAAAATTTTAAGAGGTTGGAGATGCTGAAAGTTAGACAACTATATCACTCTCTCAGAAATATGAGGTAATAATAATCTTTTCATCAATACACCTCTCATACACTTCCCTAATTTCTACCCTAATAACAGAGGTTCTAACAGTGGGGTTCTGTCCTATCCAAGCCATAGCCTTTGACATCAGAGCAGAGAGCAATTTCAGATTCTGATGAGGGACTGGCATTCTCCCCAGAGGTGAAAAAAATCAGCACGCCCACATCACAGAGCAGCCAGCTACAGTCCCTGCCCAGGCTCTGGGTAAATGTCAGGGTTTCTGACTCACCTTTGCAATATTTGTTGACAAAGGAAAATAATTGCCTTCACAGTTTATTAGGCAAGTTTCAAACTGCAAATGGAGATTTGCATCTCAATTTGGTGAGTTTACAAGCCAGGATCTGCCACCTGAAGTTGCCGAAGAAAAGTGGTTTAGTCCCAATTACAGGTGTATGTCAACATACTGGGGCCCTACCAGCAGAATAGGAATAACACACATCTAATTGGCCACATTCTGTCCTTAGATGGTATGGCTTAGGAGTCAAGACAAAAAAGACTTAGCAAATATGAGAAATCTGAGTCTCCCATAGCTCAATAAAAGCAGTCATTTCTTTATCAGTTAGTGTGGAGTCTTAAGACATAGAATGAGATTTAGGCCTGAATGCAGCCTTAAAGGTCTCCTAGACTTAAAATAACATAATCACAAAATTCCAAATTAGGAAAGGTCCTTGGAGACCATCTGGTATCCATACCATAAAAAAAATTTCCATTGTAAAATATGCAACAAGTGGTCACTCAGCTTCTACTCAAAGACCTGTTGTGATGGGGAGCCTACAACCTCTGGTGGCAGTCCACTGCACTTTTAAATAGCTCTAATTTGGGGGAAGTTCTCATCACAGTAAGCCCAAATATCTCAGAATTACCCAGGATTTCAAAGTTGGAAGGGGGCGCAGCTACCATCCAATCCCAACCATAACTAAAAAATTGTCTCCTCTACAACATACCTGACAACTTCTCATCTAACCTTTTCTTGATAAACTTCAATGGATGGAGGGTGCCCAGCAACTCTAGAGGCAATTCATCTTGCTTTTGGCTACCTCTAATTCTTGACATCAGATGTTAATTTGTCCCTTTGTAACTTCCCTCCATTGTACCTAAGTATTCTCTCTCCGGCCAAGCAGAAGAATTCTAAGTCCCCTTTCATTACAGCCCTACAAATATTTGAAGGTAGTCATTACTATTCTCCATAAACCTTCTCTTTTTCATTCCTAATTCCTTCAAACTATCTTTATTAGTATGAACTGAAGGCTTTTCTCCATCCTGGTCCTCTTTCCCTGGGTGCTCTCCTCCTTATCAGCATACTTACTAAGATATGGTACCCAGATCAGAACACACTATTCCACTAATCTAAGCAAAGCAGAACAGAAGGGCAATACCACATCCTTATTGTTGATGCCACGTCTGCCTTGGTAAATGGATCCTAGATCATATTGACTTATATTGAACTTGGAATATACTAAAAACCCCAAATGTTTTTCAGATGAATTTGTGTCTAGTGATGCTTGTACTCCTGAAGCTGATTTCATAAATCCAAGTGTAAGACTTCTTTCATTTTTCCTTATTGAATTTCATCTTGTTAGGTTCAGCTGAGCATTATTTTTGCCTATCAAGTTATTTTTTGGATCCTGGATTTGTCATCTAGTGTCATTAGCTATTTCTTCCAAGTGGGTGTTATTGGCAAGTTTGATAAACGTGCTATATTTATTTTTACCCAAAGCATTGATGTGCATACCACCATCAAGGTATCATCAAGCTGTCTTTTCTGCTTAGAGGAACATATTGTCACTTATCCAGAAGCTCCTCCCCTCTTCACAGGCTGACATCATTTCTTGGTTGGATCTAGAATATTTGGGTGGAGGTGATTACAATCAGAATCTCTAAACTTGATATCTCCCTTTCAAAGTTATCCACAAATGTCACTGAACAAATTAACAATCTTAGTAAATGGTTTAATTAAATTAGGCAAAAGGATAACACAATGTAAGCAAATCCACGTATTTCAGAGATGGCAATCATCTCAGTTCACTCTACGCCATAATGAAGCTGAACCTCGTTGCCGCTGACATAATTTCATTATAAAAGTAACAAAGCTTAGGGGTTTGAGGTGAACCTCAGAACTCTTGCTAGTGCAGCAAGAGCATACTTGTAAATGTTTAACAGCTGACTCTCCAAATATAGATGTAGATATATTCATGAAGTATTTCTAAGTTTAATTGGCACTGTTAACATTTCCTCCATCACTTTCTTGAATCTAGGCAATCCATAAGACAATTAAAAAAGCCTGGCATTCAAAATGTTTGCCAATTTCTGAGGTATAGATGGTCATGTTAAAATTTAACAATTGGCATTCATGAATTGGTATGAACTGGCTCCAACATATCCCTGGTTTTGAGTCCTGCAGTCTTGTATCCATTGGGCGCTCAGGACTGAAATTCTTAGTTGCCTGTAACACTAGCGGAAATTTTTATCCTACCCTGATTGCTTCTCTGATCTGGTCCTCATTGGTTCAGCTGTCTGAGCCCTGTTTGTTCTGATCCTTATGCCTGTTGACTTCTCCATGAGTGGAAGAGGAACTTTCTTTACTGGTCATAGCAGCAGGCCAAGTAATAGAAGACTTCCAGGAGATGCAGTCCATAGGGAAAGGCAAGTAAATTCCCAACCACATGTTAATATGATAATATTAAATAATATTAAACTGGATAGGACCAAATATTATAGGAGATTCCACAGGGGGCACATGTAGCACACACACAAAGGACATATATGGTATATCATGCGCTTAAAAGAAGAAACAGAAAGCTCTTTCCAATTGTACTTCTTTAATTAGATCTCAAGTCTTTTGTCTTCTAGAAAAGACCCTGGGGTTCCTTAACCCACACTCTTCACATAGAAAACAAAGTAAAATCATCCATTAATCTATAGACACAAGGCAACAAGATTAGTGTACTAGAGGTACCTACATGTACAAAATGTATTAATACTTGTATAGCCTACCTCGCAGTATTGTGAAGAAAGTGCTTTATACATTTTGAAATGATGTATAAATAGAAGGGGCAAATAGGTGGTACAGTGAATGGGACACCAGACCTGAAGTCAGGAAGACCTGAGTTCAAATTTACCCTTAGTTCCCTCATATGTAAAATGAGCTGGAGAAGGAAATGGCAAACCACTCCAGTATCTTTGCCAAGAAAACCCAAAATGGGGTCATGAAGAGTCAGACATGAGAGAAATGACTGAATAGCAACAACAATAAATATAAGCATCATCATCATCATCATCATCATCATCATCATCATCATCATCATCATCACCATAACCAGATCTTAGGATTCAGAACCAGATAAAATTCTTAGTATTACCTGCCTTGCTAAGTGACCTTTAAAATGGCTTGCCTTAATATAGGGGGCTTTCTAGGCATGCAATATCACATACATTGTCATACACAGTTGGTTCATTGCTTAGTTTTGCTTAATTTTTTTTTCTCTTTTTTGTAAACCTTGTTACAAGACTAGATAAGGGAGGGAGGAAGGACACATTTAGAAATCAAGGTGATAGAAAAACAAAAGATATCAATATGTATCTTAAGTCGATTGCCTTCGCTGGGTCTTAGTTTCTCCTTCTGTATCATAGACTACCCACTTCCGTATTCTGTTACCAAATTGGATCTGTGGGTTAACAAATGAGTAAAAGGACTAAAAACATATGGAATGTGGCACTCACATTGTTGTTTCTGTTCATCCTTCATTCTCAAGGAAGACCAACGACATCAGGAGGGTAATGCTTTGATTTGCAAGTGAATTTGATTTAAGTGAGGCAAGGCTGTGCAAGTCATCAGGCTCTTTGCTTCAGAGCCATCAGAGTCCACGATAAGACATAGATCAAAACAACTGGTGATGAACCCCAGCAGGCACATATGTAAATGATAACCAATACCACGTGTATAGGTAAGGCAGTAATAACAATGTAGATGATAATTGTCAAAATGCCTATGTAGTTCTGTATCCCAAAGTATATGAGACTCTCCACAGGTAGAAGGTAGAAGAAGTAAACCATTTATTCAGACACCAGAGAACTATATCCCACAAGCCATTTATCCAATCTATCAGAGCAGTAAAACATTCAATATAACATGGAGCCTCCACCATCCCAAAACCTCTCTGACTCCCTGCTGGGGTCTTCCCAAAAACCAACTCACAGTACACTTCAGTCAGCTTGTTCAACTCTATCATGATGGCAGCCACTAACAGCCATAACTGTTTGTGCTCTCTTTCTATCTCAGTCTCTCTCTGTCTCGGTCTCTGTCTCTGTCTCTCTCTCTCTCCCCTCCTCTCCATTTTCCATGACACAACTTCCTTTTCCTGTCAGGAAGCTCTTCCCACCATATGTGACCTAGGCTTCCTGTGATGTAAGCAGGTCACATGGCCTATTAATGGCTAGGAAAGATTTTCAAATCTAAATTGCTACTACACCAAGTTAACCAAGCAATTTTAACGTTAGTGAAATCTTATCTTTCAATAGTGTGATGGTCAAAAGATGTGCTCTACCATGGAATTTAGCTTGCAAAACTTTCCTTTGTTTAATAGTTTACATCCAATGAGACTGTCTTTTGTGCTTATATATGTTATTTTCAAAAATCGTACATAGATGGGGAAATAAGACATGTAGGTTGGTAGTTGTTGATGTTCTCTTAGGGTTTTTTTTGTTTGTTTTGCACTAATAAAATCTGTTATTTTTTTCCCCATGCCTTTGGTATTACAAATAGGAACTTTGTGTAGCTATTCCTCAATACTACCGCAGTTGGGTCACCATATGAGTCTCCTCTATGAACATCTGGCCCAATTCAGCAGTTTTTTTTCTATTTTTATTCTCTTTAGAGTGATGTCTATCCCCCCGCCCCAAATACATATGGACTTATGATATTACAGCTCAAATATGCTAATAGCTCTGTGAAGTCGATTATAAATACCTATACCAGGGAATTGATCAGGGGATATCTGATCAATCGAGTCCCCTGAGTCCATTATATTTAGTACCTTAAGTATAGTAACCATGAAATAAAAATCAGTGTTGAATTTGGTTCCTTGTGGCAGGGATCATCTATCTGCCTTTATTTGTATTCTCACTGCCTAGCATAGTAACTGCCTCATAGTAAACATTCAATAAAGGCATGTTGACTGATTGACCATCCTATCTTCTCTATTCATAACATGAAATTCTCAATTATTTCAGTAACCTCCTAATAGATCTTCCTGTCTCAGTTCTCTCTCCGCTCTGTCTCTCCATTGCTTTGAGGACTTAACCCTCTCACCTCTTGAATGCCTGTCTTGAGGCCCCACTTCCTTAATTGGTGTTTCGTATAACCTCAAATATCTAGGCATCCCCAGGCATGTTTCACCTAACACCCTATGCATCTTCTCACTAGCCATTTTCCCTTTTATCTCCTATTCTCAACATTCCCAGTTCTGGAAATAAGTCATAATCAAATCAATATTGCCGTTGCTACTGGAAAGCGATTCTTAATCTACTTTATGGTTCCTGCATCATCTGTTTAATTTTACAAACCAACATTCCACTCCGTGGACACCTCCTCCTGTTAGTGTTATCTATTGCGATTAGCTTGTTAGCTCCTTGAAGGCAGGCACTGTCTTTGCTTTAGTATTTCTATCCCCAGTTCTTTGCACAGTGCTTGGCATGTAATAAGTACTTTTTCATTCATTCAATCATTCATTCATGATCAATTTTATGCCTTAGGAAGATTATTTTAGTAGCTGTATGGAAGATGCGTAGTAGAAGGGAGACACCAGGAGCAAAGAGTTCAAATAAGGAAGAAGGAAATGTGTTTCTCTGCTCAGAGGGGGAAATAGGAGTATATGGGGATAGAGGACAAGTAAGAGTTGGCACAACTGCTAGGGCGAGTGGGATGGAAAACCAATCAGGGAAGAATTGCTCCACTGTAGCCAGGGTCTAGCTGAGATTAGACACCATGAACTTGGAGTGAACTCCACCTCATTGACAAGTGATTTCTCCCAGCCATGTTGAACCACATAAGAGTAAGAATGGAAGAAACAGATAGTAGGATAACCTAGGGTTGAGGTTAGGCAAGGTATGAATCATAAAAAGGATTCCACACAGAGTAGAAGGTCACTAGATTCAGTCAGAAGACCTGGATTTGAGTCCTGGCTCATATACTTCCTAGATGTGTCCTTCAGATAAGCCACTTGAGGACAAACTCTATGGATGTTGTTGTAATCTTCCAACATCTTTCCATGGTTTTTAATAGTTTTTTTTCCAAATCAATTATTCCATGGTGGTATTTTGTGTCTGTCCATAGTGTCTTCCTAGGGAAAATCATCTCTTTTTTCCCTGTGGTCATTATGTAATGGGGGTCTGGTACATGTCCAGATCCCATCACTTATGAGCAAAACTATGAGATGAGAAGGCCTTAGGACCTCATTCTTCTCCTTTCTGAGGCCAAATGGCATCCTGAGAAATGGGGCCTACTTGTCCTTTTTATTCATTCTTTGCAGTTCTAGGTACAGAGAGTGGAACTCAAACCTTGGGAGATTCAAAGGCCAGAAGTATAAGTCACAGGAATTGGGGAGTCCATGAATTCAGTCTTAGTGTTGTAGCTAGTTCATCACCAAGGCCTTGAGAAGCACTATGTGATAATCTGGAATAATCTTTGGGACTCTAGCCCAGTGGATGTGGCAACAATGCCAATAAAGCCTTAGAATGTGAACCTGGTAGAACCAAAGCTATGTAGGAACTGAGCTAACTTTTGAGCTTAATCTCCACTACCCCATCCCACCCCCAAGACTGAAGAGCATTATGCTCTCAAGAAGTTGGAAGAAATGTTCATATATTTGTGATGGTTGTGTCTTTGAAATAAACATTTCTTTCTAAGAGCCTCTGGTGTTGAGTGGCTAAATTGTACTAAGGGTGCTAGTCACTGTTCCCCTAAAATTAGGA